>CM056053.1:114376359-114741314 GCA_029574335.1 Rana kukunoris | reverse complement strand
GTCCTAAACGACCAGGGACATTAATAGTCCTATTCACTTTACATAGCCAAGAATCCCCTGATATGTAGGCAAAGAGGTGGGATCTCAGTGACATCATTGACCATACAGTATGGGCCAGATTCAGGTAGCGTAGCGTATCTTTGTGTGGGCGTATCCATAAGTTGCAGCGGGTTGTAGTGTATATCGGCAGGCTCGTTAAGCCCACCTAATTCAAAGTAGGAAGGAGGTGTGGCGGCATCTATTTAAATTAAGCATGAGCCCAATGCTAATGAATGGCAGCCGAACTGGGAATGCGCTCGCATGCTCAGAATCACGTTGCATAAACTTCCTAAGATACGTTGACGTAAATGCCTATGACGTGAACGTAACTTCCGCACAGCCCTATTCACGTAGTTACTACGTAAGACGTCGTACGCGACGTAAAATTCGATGGCGTCGTTCCCTGGCCCATACCTTTGCATTAGCTGCACCTGCAGGAGTAACTTTACACCGGACGTAAGCCGTACGCAAAATCGCGTATATGAAGCGGCCGGGCTCATCTACGTTCGTGAATCGGTGTATCTTACTTATTTGCATATTTCTAGTGAAACGCCGAATGCGTCCAGCGTAACAATGCGCCCCGATGATACCCTGGTGTAGGCAAGTTACGTCGGACAGCTGAAGCCATGTTTTTCAGCGTATCTCGCTTTGTAAATCGGTGCAAAGATGCGACGACGCACATTTAAAATTACAGCGGCGTACTTCTTTGCTGAATCTGGCCCTATATGGTCATGTCCCCATACATTGTAATGACATCACCGGAAGTGCCAGATACTTTTATATAACAGCTGAAACTTGTCATTTTTTTTTCCGGCATGTCATCCAGCATCATTTTGTTATTGACATGGATCTGCATCACTGGACTATGTGACTGGTGATGGATTTACAAGAAGACTTTTTTGGGGGGATTTTTTTCGAAGAAGCACTTCACAAAAATGTGGATGTCTTTATTTCCAGGTTACAGCTTATTTTTGAGGGATACTATGCATGTCATACTCATTCACATGTGGGGGGGGGGGGGGGGGGTCTGGGTGCCCGTTGTTAGTTACTGTACATAGTTACATAGTTGGTGAGGTTGAAAAAAGACAGTTCAATCTATGATCTGATTGTATGTGTTTATGTCAATAGTACATTGTATACCTCTGTATGTTGTGGTCGATATGGTGCCCATCTAATATATTTTTTTTTAAACAATCAACACTTCCTAGTGATACCACTGATTTTGGAAGATAATTCCACATCCTTACAGCTCAGCGCAGTTTAAGGATAAACCACTTATTTTCTAGTTTTAGTGAATGGCCGCGTGTCTTTTGAAATACCTTTCACTGAATAGTTTTTTTCCCTATACTAGGGAAAAAAAATATTCAGTGAAAGGGAATTCAAATGTGGCTGGACCAGAGACTTGTAGAGTGGGAGAATTATTATTTTATATTTGGAGTGAATCCCTTTTTAATGCATGCCAATATTCTGCTGGGTTTGCTTGCAGTAGCTTGGCATTGCATGCCACTGCTGAGCCTGTCATCAACTAGGACCCCTAGGTAATTTTCCATCCTAGATTCCTCCAGAGGTTTTACCGCTAGCGAGTAACTTACAGTAAAACCTTGGTTTGAGAGTAACTTGGTTTGAGATCATTTTGCAAGACAAGCACAATGTTTTAATACATTTTGCCTTGATATACAAGCAATATATGAATATAAGAGTAGCATCATGTTACAACTGAGTATAAAAAAAGAAGAAAGGAGCCTCTAAGTGTAGCAATATGGTTACATTTAACCACTTAACGCCCGCCGCACGCACTATTTACATCCACAAAAGGGCTTGGACAGGCAGATGGACGTAAATTTACGTCCTTGGCTACTAGCGGTTCGGGGGTCCGATCGGGACCCCCTCCGCTGCGTGCGGCGGGCGGCTTACCTCCAGGAGCGATCCGACTCGAGGGGGCGGTGGTTCGTTTCTGTCCGCCCCCTCGTGATCGCTCCCAGCCAATCCTGTGCACCGCCGCTGTGTCACTTCCTCTGCCTGTAAAATGTAAACACAGGCAGAGGAAGTGATGCAGCGCTCATCTCGGCGGTATTTTCAAACCGCCGAGATGAGAGAAGAGACAGTAAGTCTGCACCAACACTACACTGACACCAGTACACGCAGGCACATTTAACCCCTTGCGATCACCCCCCCCACCCCCTGTCACACTGTCACTGATTGCAGTGATCATATATGTATGATCACTGCATGCAGTGTCAGTGTGAAAGGCAGTGTGACAGGCAGTTAGTGTTAGGTTCAGGGTAGCACCCGTACCCCCCCTAATAAACTTTTAACCCCTTGATCACCGCCCTAGTTAACCTTTCACACACCCTATTGCCAGTGTCACTAAGCGATAATTTTTCTGATCGCTGTATTAGTGTCACCGTTGCTGCTAGGAAGCTATTTTTTTTTGTTATTGCGATTTTTTTTTACTAAAGACATGTGGCTGAATAAATTTTGGCCTAAATGTTTGACTAAAATGTAGTTTATTCAATTTTTCTTATAACAAAAAGTAAAAAATATTTTTTATTGTTAAAGGAGGCTTCCAGATTCTGATAAGCCCCCACCCACAGACCCCCACAACCACCGGGCAAGGGTTGTGAGGAAAAGACTGTTTTCCTCATGATATGAGGACCTTCCAGCCAAGGCATCCCATGCATGTTGAGGCCTTGTATGGTTTAGCAAGGTGTGCATGCTCCTCCCCCTTTCTTTGCCATACAGGCTGCATGCTTGGATTAAGGGTCTGGCATATTTTTTTTTTGCATCAACTAGAACTTGTGCTTCAAGTGCTCTACAGTGTATATAAACTTGCCAGTGAAAATGTAAAGCAAGTTAACAGACGTACAATTCAACACTGACACACATTTTTTAGCTGGCAAGTTATCCTTGCTATCTGGGAGGCAGTTTTCCTCACAACTATTAACCATTAGTGAGGAATCAAAGGCAGGAGTGGATATATAAGGAACTTAAGTGCAGGAAACAGGAGTTGGTTTTTCATAATTCTCAGACGCTCTGAAAAACATTAATTACTTTCTTTTCAGAGAAATGTCTGTAGTTTACCCACTGCAAAATAATAATGCCAGTCATCACAAAAACACTGCCTGTAGTAGAATGAAAATGGCTGCAAATATTGGTGGTGTTTTACTTCACAACCCTGTGTCCAGCTTAACAATGTCCAGTCGCACTACTACCTGCCGCTTTCAGCACCCCTCTCTGTCCCGTTCCAGCCTGTTGTGGTGAAATACATCAAATGGCATTTTTTCAGTGTACCAGTTGACTTGTAGCTCAAAATACTGACTGTGACACTGTAGTGAGTGGACCCCAGCTATGAAAAGAGAGTTCTTAGTTTAGGGCTCCATGAGAGCATTTTTTTTTTTTACATGGCATAAACCATAAAAATTGCATCTTAAAGGGTCACTAAAGGAAAAAAAATTGTGTTGAAATGACTGTTTACAGGGTATAGAGACATAGGGCCAGATTCAGGTAGATGGGCGAATCTTTATTTTGGAGTAACGTTTGTCATTTACGTTACTCCACCGAAACTTTATGAGCAAGCACTGTTATTCACATAGCACACTTGCTCCTAAAGTTGCGGCGGCGTAGCAAAAATTAGCCCGCGGAAATTAAATTGGGCGGGTAGGGGGCGTGTATTATTTAAACTAGGCACGATTCCCGAGGCGAACGTACTGCGCATACTTCGCAGTGCGTCACTGTCAGTGCGCATGCTCCAAATTCTGTCAGTGAACGTCAATGACGTCAATCCCCATTCACGGACGTTTTACGCAAACGACGCTAAACTTTTTAAATTCGACGCGATGACGACGGCCATACTTAACATAGGATACTCCACCTAGGGGGCATGTTTTCCTTTATGCTGCGTATCGCTTACGGAAACGTCGGAAAGTCACTGCGTCGGGCCTGCGTACGATCGTGAATTTCCGTCTCTCGCTGATTTACATATTCTTGGCGTAAATCAGCGGGCGCCCATTTTAAAATTGCAGTTCCGATACAATGGCGAAATACAATTACGCCGCTCGTATCTGAACTCAATCCAGGCGTATCTTGTTTTCTGACTACAGAAAACAGATGAGCCGGCTCAAAGTGAGAGTTATGCTGGCGTATCACTGATACTCCAGCGTAACTCTACCTGAATCTGGCCCATAAAAGTTAACTGATTCCTTTTAAAAATGATTAAAAATAGATAAAAATCAATCATATAATCAACCAACAGTTCTAGTTTCGTTTTTGCTGTTATTTCCTGCCTCTCTGATCTACAGAGCCAGAGAGCCAATTGAGGGCAGTGATGGTTTGTCTAAAACCCCTCAGCAACAACCCAGTTTCAGTTTACACACAGTAATCACACCTCCTTGATAAGTGACCACAGTGAGAAAGCTCCCAGCACTGTGGTTATAAGGAAACAGACAATCAGGAAGTGTGAAGATCAAAGCAGAATTACAGCAACATCAAAGCAAAAACGAACAATGAGGACATGAAAACAGCACTGCAGTAAGGTAAAGGAAGCTATTTAGCTTAAAAAAATGTTCCTTTACTGTCCATTTAAGTTCTCAATTAGAGACAGCCTGACCCACCCCAATGAACAATGTAGAATATTGGGTATCGTCTTCCAAACAATTTGGGGATGATTTGTATTGTTTGGGGTGGAGCTTTAAAGACAATGATGCTGTAATATATATGATGTTATAAACACTAGTGGCATACATTATGTCTTTTCACATTATTTTGCCATAATAACTAAGGATATGTGAAAAATTCCTATGATGAATAAAAACATACAATTGGTTAAAATATCACAGGGCTAAAAAACAGTATATAAATTCTATGAAATTGATGATATCTTCATTAAGTTTTTGCTGCGCTTTAGTTTAGAGAGTATATTAAATTTAATTAAAGATAAACAGACATTATTGTAAACTGAAGTAGCTCTAAAACCTAAGCAACAATAATAATATCTGTGTTTTTGCTGCAGGGCTGTAATTACTTGTACCCTAATGAACATGTTTAGGCTCATTTACAGCACGTACATATTATTATTAATGGTATAAATAGAAAGTTTTACTGCAGGTGAGGTTTGTACAGCCAGGAATATTGTCAGTGTGGGAGCCATCACGAAAAGGTTATATAAAAGGCAAAACTTATTATAAAAGTTATTATAAAGATAGACAATAGACATGTGAGATAGAATGTAGCACAAAGTATTGAATGTATCATTTTATAGTACCTCTGCCTTTTCTAGTGGTGACCTGTCCCATAACTGGACCCAAAACTCACTGATACTCCAGTGGTAATACGATGGGCTATATTTATGCTGTACTAAAGCACAGTGGCCTGCTGAACTGGCACGTATACGGCTGTTAGTTCAACAGAAGCCAGAATAATAACCAGCTTCTGTTAAATGAGCATGCTGGAAAACAAGCATTTGATTAGTGCTTGCATTCTTTGTGTTGACGCTGGTAAATCATTCAACCCTGACTGGTAAAAACACTGCCTGTGTGTACCCAGATTTTGCCCTCTGAAGAAAGTGCAAAGAAACAGGAACATTTACAAATGCAACAAAGTAGACATTGTTTATTTTCCAAGCTTCCTGTGAAACCTGGCCTTGCCAGCGTGTGCTAGGGAACAAAAGGGAATTACTTTACCACAGTAGTGTCAGCAGTAAATACCATATTTTCTGCACTATAAGACACACTTTTTTCTGCCAGAAATATGGAAATAAAATGTCCCTGCATCTTATGGTGTGAATATACGATAGGCACCGCCCCCCGTCGCAGGTACCACCCCCCACCCAGTGCACTTTGCGGGGGCTGCATCTCCGTGAAAGAAGCATCCCCTCTGCCAAGTCCCAGCTCCTACACACAAACTGTCCCCAGCCAGCTACAGGCCCCCAGGCAGACCTGTAGTGAAAAATAGCGGTGTGACTTGGACGGGTGAGGGAGGGCGGGGATGGGCGCCCCATAACCGACCAGTGATTGGCCACACTCTGTTACTGACAGAGGCTACACCTACCCTCCTCCGTGACATCCAGGCTCAGCGCAGGTGTGCGGCACAGTTGCTTGGCGCTGTGTGATGATGGGCAGGAGGTGGGGGTGGGGCATTACATGATGACATTACATGCTTTAGACGTCCGGATGGTGATCCCATGGCTGACACTGGCAAGTAAAATAAGTTGCAGCCACAAGTGCTGCCTTTTTTTTGGCAATGGTCAGTCTGTTTTATGACAATGGTCAGTCTGTTTTATGGCAATGGTCAGTCTGTTTTATAGCAATGGTCAGTCTGTTTTATGGCAATGGTCAGTCTGTTTAATGGCAATGGTCAGTCTGTGTTTATGGGCTCTTGGAAAATCTTTTATTACACTATTTGGTTCAGAATATTTTTTCTTGTCTCTAAAACATAGGTGCGTCTTATGGTCAGGTGCGTCTTATAGAGCGAAAAATATGGTACTCTTATGGTGAAATGTAGTGCAAATAACAGTGTACAAGGTAGGCCATTAACCACTTAAGACCCGGACACATACGCTGCTAAATGATCCAAGGTGTTTTTACAATTCGGCGCTGCGTTGCTTTAACAGACAATTGCGCGGTCGTGCAAAATGTGGCTCCCAAACAAAATTTGCATCCTTTTCTTCCCACAAATAGAGCTTTCTTTCGGTGGTATTTGATCGCCTCTGCGATTTTAATTTTTTGCGCTATAAACTAAAATAGAGCGTTATAAAAAAAATCAAATAAACTAAATTTTAGTCAAACATTTAGGCCAAAATTAATTCAGCCACATGTCTTTAGTAAAAAAAAAAAAATGCAATAAAAAAAATAGATACCTAGCGGGAACAGCGACACTAATACAGCGATCAGAAAAATGATCGCTTAGTGATGCTGGCAATAGGGAGTGAAAGGGTTAACTAGGGCAGTGATCAGGAGGTTAAAACTTTATTAGGGGGGGTGGGGGGGCTATCCTGGACCTAACACTAACTGATTTTACACTGCCTGTCACACTGACACTAAATGCAGTGATTAGATCACTGCATTCAGTGCCACTGTGACAGGGGGGTGGGAGGGGCGATCACAAGGGGTTAATGTGCCTATGTGAGTGTGTGTCAGTGTTGTGTTGGTGCACACTTACTGTGGATGTCTTCTCTCATCAGCAGCGGTGGGAAACAGTGCTGCGATGAGAGGTGACAGCATTTCCTCCTTCCTGTGTAAACACAGGAGGAGGAACTGAAACGAAGGGGGAGCGCTCCCATTGGCTGGGAGCGATCGCGGGGGGGGGGGCGGAAAACACGGACATCCGCCGCTCATCGGCGATCGCTCCCAGAGCCAGGGGGACCCCCGCACGCCGTGGAGGGGGTCCCGATGGGACCCCCGAACCGCACGAAGGCGGGGACATAAATTTACGCCCTTGTGCCTGTACGAGCCATGTTGTGGCCGTAAATGTGCGTGCGGGGGTCCTTAAGTGGTTAATATGGATACACCTTAATAAAATGGGAACGGTTGGTGATATTAAGTTCCTGTTTGTGGCACATTAGTATATGTGAGGGGGGAAACTTTTCAAGATGGGTGGTGACCATGGCCGCCATTTTGAAGTCGGCCATTTTGAATCCAACTTTTGTTTTTTCAATAGGAAAAGGGTCATGTGACACATCAAACTTGGGAATTTCACAAGAAAAACAATGGTGTGCTTGGTTTTAACGTAACTTTATTCTTTCATGAGTTATTTACAAGTTTCTCTTTGTTTACAGCCATTGACATGTCGCCGAGGTTAACACGTGCAGGGGGGGGTAGAAATTGTGTTGATGTCTGGTGTAACGCAGTAACCGGGTCATTGCAGTAGATTTCAATGTGGTGTTGCTATCAGTGTGTGAAGAGTGGGAGAAGAGGGTTGCATTGACAATCCAACACAATGGGCAGCACATTGAACACATTTTATAAGTGGTCAGAAACTTGTAAATAAGAAAGAATAAAATAATGAAAGAAAAAAGTTACGTTAAAACCAAGTACACCATTGTTTTTCTTGTGAAATTATCAATGAGTTTGATGTGTCACATGACCCTCTTCCTATTGAAAAAAACAAAAGTTGTATTCAAAATGGCCAACTTCAAAATGACCGCCATGGTCACCACCCATCTTGGAAAGTTTCCCACCTCACATATACTAATGTGCCACAAACAGGAAGTTAATATCACCAATTAAGTGTTTTATTAAGGTGTATCCATATAAATGACCCACCCTGTATATAACAGTTGTGACAAACAGTCCTGTGGATGGAGTGTACTTGCCACATAGGATTTTGTGGTTTATAAGATAAATGTGTGGCAGTGTAAGGTCTCAGCTAGATGCAGGGGGTGATCACTGACCACAGCTTGTGCCCCTACTGGGGTATAATTTGTCTTTTCCTGTGGTAATGGGTTTTTCCTGGAAAGAATACAAGTAAGACATAAGGAAACCTGTCTGCAGGTTTGAAGCAGACCCACTGGGTTCAATTACAAGCCAGGGGGCTAATAACTTTTTCTGTTGGACTTTTGTTTTGGATTGTGATTCTTACCCATGCGAGGGAATCTTCTTGTTTTGCTTTGAACGCTAATAGGCATCCCCTAAACCTATTTGATGCATGGAATACCTCTCTGAGAGTTCTCTGCTTGAAGCTGGACCCCACACACTGTAGAAAGGTCCGGAGAAAGGTCCCTTACCCACTCGACTATCTGTAAATTTTTTAGGTCACATCATGCTCATATCTGCATTTTTGGTTAGAAAATAACTTCAAACCACCAACAATGATATATTTTTCTGAAAGCAGAGACCCTGGAGAATAAAATGGTTGCAGTTACATCTTTTAGTGTTGTGTGATATTTATAAAAGTATTTATCAAATGCATATTTAAGGAAAAATACAGTAAAAATTTATTTTTTGGTAAAATATAAAAGATAGGGTTGCATAGAGGAAATAGGTATTGGACATATTAAGCCTTAAAATTGTGTGTGCCCATAAAATGGGAAAAAAAACGATGGTACTCAAAATTCTTGCTAGGCAATGGTTTAAAATCTATTCCATCAATTACAAGTTATGCAGTTTAAGGCCGCGTACACACAGAGGGACATGTCCGCTGAAACTGTCCGACGGACCGTTTCCATCAGACATGTCTCTTCCGGATTTTCATCCGATGGCATATACACACCATCGGATCAAAATCCCCACCGGCAGACACCGCGGTGACGTTGACGCCGCCACGTCATCGCACCAGGAAGTAAAAAACTTCCACGCATGCATCACATCCATTTGACGCTTGTACGGGCAGATATGTCCACTGGTTAGTGTACTAACCAGCGGACATATGCGACGGCATGTCTCCAGCGGACACATTTTAAAGCATGCTTTAAAATTTGTCCGCCGGTCAGACATGTCCGCTAGCCCATACACACGATCAGATTTGTCCGCTGAACTGGTCCTTTGGACCAGTTTCAGCGGACAAATTCGATCGTGTGTACGCGGCCTTAGTGAACCATAAATTATGGTCCTAAAAATATTGCTCTCACTTCAATGTTCATGGCAATACCTCACATATGTGGTGTAATTGCCATTAACTTATATATATATGCCTTGTGTGTGCGTTTTTATTTGTGTATGTGTGCGGGGTAACAGAGGGATTTTTTTCATACAAAAAGTGTACTAATTAAGCAAAAATGGGATGTTGAGTTCAAGTACGACAAAAATATTATAGTCTGCATGTCCAGGTTTTGTCTGACAAAAAAACTTAATTGGCTGTCGAAAGCATGATTCCGAAAAGTCCGAAAAATTTCTTCTGATTTTCGTAATTGTGTGTATGGGCCTTAAGAAGCTTCCTTGTGATAGCAGAAAGAGGGACAAAAGAAAACACAGTGGGTGGCGTTAGTGGGTAGGTGTGTGTGGGGGTTCAATGTAAGATGTATCACTTTTACATGAAAGCCAAGGGATGGCTGAAAATATCAATATCAAGCTTACTTTAACCCCTTAACTACCAGGACTTGTATTTTGGTAGACAAGGGGTTACACTTGCTTTGGAATGCACAAAAATACACTGGATAAAACTGTCCTAAACAGAGCTCTGCTGGCTGCAGCCAAGTTTCAGAGATAGCAATACAATGAATGGTGGCCTCTCACCACACCAGTGCTGTACATAGATCTGCAAATCAGCAGTCTGTTTCCTGATGGTCACTCCTGTAGGCAGGATAGAGCAGATGGAAGTAGGTGGCAGTGCGGCTGGCTGGATGATGGCAGATGAGAGGTGAAGGCCATACTATTTCTGGTTGCGTCTGGGCTGCTGGCACATGTCTTGGGATCAGGTGACAGGCAGTCCATAATGCCCCGAGTCTGAAAAGCTACAGTCTACCGATATCTTAACAAGAGTGCATTTTTTCTGCTAAATATTGTTTTGAGCTAGATTAAAAAGAGTTTTCATTAATCTTGCTTGTTTTATAAATGTTTGATAGTGGGTCTGGGGGAATATGCTAATGCATGTGCACACTGAAATAGTTTGTTTCGAAATTTCGTTTTCGTCCGAAAAATGCATTTATTTAGTTACTCCCGAAAAAAGTTTTTATTTATTTTGTTTCGTTAAAAAATGCATTTGTCCGAAAATCCAAATAAATTAAGGTTGAATCTGTCATTGAAGGCTTATGGTGTCTGGTGTCTGTCAAATGTTCTAAGAAGATTCAACGGAGCAGCTAAACTGTACGACTCCGCAATCGTACATTTCCGGTCGAATGTTCCGCCCACAAGCTATAGTAGAATTCTAATGTTGTATGACACTAGTAATAATTATATTTATAAATTATTTTTACTAGTCAACCAACATTCAACATTCAAATTCTTCTATAGCCTATGGGCCGAGCATTTGACCGGAAACGTACGATTGCGGCGTCGTACAGTTTAGCTTGTCAAATCTTAGAACTTTCAACAGACACCATAAGCCTTCAATGACAGATTGAACAAATCTTCGTTGTTCATGTCGAATGGTCTACCCCAACACTGTCTCTATAATGTCACATCTTTTCTCTCTATTTTTCTCTCTCTTTTCTCTCTATGTTGAATCTTTCCTCTCAATGTAGAATGACAGACCGATTTGATCAGATTTGTCTGCTGGGCTGTTTTGGTTTGATCGCTGTACACACGATCAAACCAAAATCCCCGCCCGCAGACAGCACGTTGATGTGGCGGTAATGTTGACGCCGCCACGTCACCGTCACCCGGAAGTAAAACAGTTCCGCGCATGCGTCGAATCCAGCGTACTAACCAGCAGACATGTCGGGCGGATGGGTTCCCAGCAGACAGATTTTAAAGCATGCTTTAAAATCTGTCTGCTGGAAAAATCTGTCTGTCCGCCCGTACACACGATCGAATTTGTCTGCTGAAACGGTCCGTCGGACCGTTTTCAGCAGATAGATTTGATCGTGTATACGCGGCCTTAGTTGCTTTCTGTTCTGTCTCTCCCCTCCTGGGCTTTTGTCTAAGAAGTCAATCTCTCCTAGGCTTTGGGCTTAGCACATGAAAGAATGCAGGAATATCTCCTCCTGGGAGGAACCCAGGGGCGGAATGGGCCAGGGGGCAGGGTGTCGATCTTACCCCAGGCCAATCTGATTCCTTTGAGAAAAGACTGCTACAGCAGCAGCTCCGCTGTACTCACACCCACACAATCACCCGGCCTGCCGAGACCCATCTGTTCCACTTCTGACCTCTAATGTCTGCACTGGTTGTTTGGATCTCCTTCCGCCTGGTGTCTAGAAACCAGTGATGTCAGGAGGAGGAAAGCGAGGCCAATGCCCCAGCATTCAGAGTGAAGGGGGACTTTTACTTCCTCCTCTTCTGCACCTATTTGGTTACGCACCTCCTCCCTCCATCTTCTCCTTTGTGGCAGCACGTGCATCAGAGCATGCCTGAGGGAAGGGACCTGTCTGCACCAGGATCAAACAGAGAACCTCGACCTGCCTGAGGTGAGGTTGGGAGCAAAGGATGAATTACATCATATGGGGAGCATGTGTGTCATGGGAGCATGAGCTGGCAACAGAGGGGGTCACATCCTTAGATCTCAGCCAGGGTTCATGCTGGGAATTGTAGTCCTTTACATTTGGGGATGTGACCCTGCAAAAGTGATGGACTACAGGTCTCAGCATTAACCCCTCAGAGCTTAGGATGTTGGCTGCTGGAGGAAAGAGTTTAAGGCCTAGAGGAAGCAATATGTGACTGTTGGGAGGGAGGGTGTACACAGGAACATTTTAATGCTGTCCTGCTTTGGGTATTAAACTTGAGATTCCACTAAAAACTCAATTGCTAAGGAGCTGGAGCTCTACCAGAGTCCAGCCAGCACAATCGATGACTTTGAAGGTAACTTTGAGAGAATTTTATGAAAGATCTAGAGGACTGAATTTTTCTCTGTTTGAGATCCAGTGTACTTTGAGGATATCCTAAACCAAACCTTACCTTCCCTCCTATATTATCATGTGCAATACATCTGTTTTCTATATTTAAAATCTGCTAAATGTGAAAAGGTTGAAATAACTTTTATATACTTTATGTACACAAAAAAATTATCTTTCAATCAAAACAGCTGCTGTTGCCTCTTTGCCTTTGATATCTGCTATACCATGATACGTTTTTCTTAATTCATAACAGCTGCTCCCTCACTAATATCACTAGCATATTAGCATGCATTACTTCACTGCAAGCACTGACGGACACAGTATCTTATTTAAATATAGAGAAGAGTGCCGTGCTGTCTTAACTTAAAATTGTGATACCTTATTAAACAATAGATGCTCTTATTGCAAATCATGCAACTATGGCCTTATTCATTATTTAAAATGTCCACGTGATGAAAAGTGTTAAAGTGCAAAAATATATTACAATGTGTCTATTTATAAACAAAGGGCCAGATTCACCAAGGACTTACGCCGGCTTATCTCGAGATGCGCGGCGTAATTGAAATTTGCCCCGCGCCTGATCCTCAAAACGACATATGCCTGAAAACCATTTTTTTCCGTCCTAACTAAAATATTTACACTGGCGCTTCTTCGCACGCAAAATAGGCTAGACACACCACTGTTTTGATAGGCAAAGATGCAAATGAGGGAGATAGGGCGATCCACAAAATTAAGTTTGGGCGTCGTAGGTTACGCCCTGTGCGCACCTGTTAGTTTCCAGGAGTAAAGTTACACTTTATAAAAGCAGCCTTAACTTTGCTCCAGCCGTGTAAAGGTCTGCTAAAGCAACACAATTAAGGAAGAGCTGAGCACACACACTTGCCGGACTACAATCTGTATGCCAACATGCCAGGGGCATCCATGCTCATAATTATGACTTTAGAGGCGCAAAGAAGAAGGAGGGAACAGAGGAGGAGGGCACAGGAGAGGGTCTTTCACAGACGCCTAGATGTCTTTTCCATGGGGGAAGCAGAGGTGTATCGCAACTTCCGATTCAACCGGGAAGCCATCATGGAAATAACCCGAATCCTGCAGGATGACCTCACCAGCCCCAGACAACGCTCACATGCAGTGGAGCCACTGGTGAAAGTCCTGGCAACACTGCATTTCCTGGCCACTGGCTCTTTTCAGCACACATGTGGAGGTATGGCTGGGATGTCACAATCCTCCATTAGCAGGTGTGTGCACCAGGTTGTCCCTGCAGTGACTGATTTTTATAAAACTGCCAGATTCCCACGCACCATCGGGCCATAGATTGCACCCATGTGGCACTACAGCCCCCCCATGAGATAGAGCACATGTTCAGAAATCGGAAGCATTGGCATTCAATTAATGTCCAGGTCATAGTGGATGCCCAAGGCCTCATATGGCACGTCTGTGCCAAACACCCGGGATCCAGCCATGATAGCTTTATATTCCGTCACAGCAACATATCCAGAGAATTAGAACAGAACGTATATGGGGACTGCTGGCTGGTTGGTGAGTGACATGGGTGTCAGGTATGACTGTCCCCCCCATGATGCAAACATCACGAGGGGCACATGCATGACTAACATCCTCCTGTCTTTTCCCTTACAGGTGACTCTGCATATGCACTGGGACCCCATCTAATGACTCCTTTCCGGAACCCCCAAACCCCAGGAGAGGAAAAACTATAATACTGCACATGCACGCACCCGTGGAGTGGTGGAACGCACATTTGGCCTCCTGAAGTCACGTTTCAGATGCCTGGATAAGTCTGGGGGTATTCCCCAGACTTTGTGTGCCAGATCATCGGTGCATGTTGCATTCTGCACAACTTTGCAGTGAGAAGGGGCCTGCAGATTGACCTACGTGATTACCTGACCCCCGAACCAGACAATCCCTCCCCCCCAACAAACTCTACCTAGTCTTCTGAGGGAAGAGCAGCCAGGAGACACCTTGCAGAAGGCATCTTTGCACAGTAAACACACACATTAAAAATGGCACAATGAGAATGCATGCATGCACACCCACTGTGGTCCCTAGCACAGACACATCACATGCACATCTAATTGGATTAGATCCGAGTACCCCCCAATGGTACTTGGGAGCAGTAACGCCCCGCCACGGCTCCAATTATGTCACCGTGCATTCATACACCATTCACATGGACCTGGGATCACTTCTCCCTGGTCCTGGGGATCCGTACTCCACCAAAAATGAGGGTGACACCCTTTTTCAACAGGAATTTCACCCCCACATTCACACATCATTCACACACATAAAACAAATCATAATCACAGTATGAAAAACCAAAAAAAAAAAAAGAACATCACAAATGTTTAATGCTGGCTTGAGCTACGCCTGGGCCGGCCACGGCCACGGCCACAGGCCCTCAGGGGAGACTCATGGGGGGGAAGCACGGGAAGGAGGAGACTCATGGGGGGGAGCACGGGAAGGAGGAGACTCATGGGGGGGAAGCACGGCAAGGAGGAGACTCCTGGGGGGAAGCACGGGAAGGAGGAGACTCATGGGGGGGAAGCACGGGAAGGAGGAGACTCGTGGGGGGGAAGCACTGGAAGGAGGAGACTCATGGGGGGAAGCACGGGAAGGAGGAGACTCATGGGGGGGAAGCACCGGAAGGAGGAGCCTCCCCGGGTGGCTGCCCACCTGCTGCCCTGCCCTCTAAGGCCACGGCGATCCTGTTCAGGCCCAGAGTGAGGGCTGCCGTGTTGGCCTGGAGAGCAATGTTGTTGTCCTGGGCAGCCTGGGTTAGGGCAGTCACCTCAAGGGCCACGCCTGTTGTGGCAGCTTGCAGCTCACAAAAGCAGTTTATTAGAGCTACTGAGTTAGTGGCCACGTCGCAGACAGACTCCTTGATGGAGGACAGGCTCTCCTCCATCTGGGCCAAAGTCCGGCTGACCTGACCCAGATGTTGTGTCTGACGAGCCTGGTCCTTCTGCAGATTGTCAGTACTGGATCCCTCTAGGACCCAGCACTCTCACCTGACACAGCCTTGGCTGGGAAACACTGATTGGCCAGCTCTACTTCAAAACACCTGTGGCTTCACCCAATCAGTGCTCGTGATAGAGTTACTCTGCTTAACTTGTGTGATCCAGCCTGACCTGTTTATCTGTAAACCTTGTGTATGACCCGGCTTGTTTGACCCTGCTTGTTGCTTCCGATTTGGTACCTTTCGAACTCTGACCCATCCGTGTATGACCTGGCTTGCCTAGACCACGCTTTGCCTGACTCCTGTAAGCAACATCCATTGCAGCGGTGCACTACTAGCACCAGCAACACCACCAACATCCACACCTGCGGTGAACTACAAGTTCCAGCCTTCCTGCTCATCACAACACCTACTTCAGCAGTGAACTACAAGTGCCAGCTGTCCCGCTCGTCTCAACCCTGCATCCGTGGTGAACTACAAGTCCCAGCGCTGACCTGCTTCTCAAGACCTGCTCATGGTATGTGCTCTTGTTATTAAACTATAGGCATATTAGCACACCTGAACTGTTGTCTGCTGCTAGCCTGATATGAAACCTGACATTATCACGAGCCATACATAAAAAGGGAAAACCCATCATGGATTCTGAGCAGGCTCAGATGTTTGCACAAGAACTTTGCCATTTATCCCATCAAGTTCAGCAAATGGCCACAGAGCTCACCAAGGTGCAATCCCCTACTACAACTGTTACAAAAACTTTATCTGAACCGAAAATTCCTTTGCCTGACCGTTTTTCTGGCGACCGTAAGGGATTCTGCAACTTTAAAAACAGCTGCAAATTATATTTCAAATTAAGGCCATCCTCTTCTGGCTCTGAAACTCAGAGAGTTCAGATCATTATCTCTCTGCTACAGGGTGACCCCCAGGCTTGGGCCTTTAACCTTGAACCAAACCATCCAACCCTGCTAACTGTAGATGTCTTCTTTGAAGCCCTTGGATTGCTGTACGATGATCCAGATCGTATGGCTACTGCAGAATCAACCCTGCGTAACTTAAAGCAAGGAACTACCACAGCTGAAATGTACTGCTCAGAGTTTCGCAGGTGGGCCCCAGAATCTGGCTGGAATGATGCAGCTCTCCGCAGCCAGTTCAGAATAGGTCTTTCAGATGCAATTAAGGATGCTCTGGTCAACTTCTCCTATCCAGCCTCAGTGGAGGAAGCTATGTGTCTAGCCATTAGAATTGATCGCCGTCAGCGAGAGAGGGGGCGAGAAAAAAATATGGCTGTGGCAAACTGTATACCTCCCTTACCACCTGACCATCCCACCTCCAGTGCCAGTTCAGTGGAAGAACCTATGCAGTTAGGCTCCACCCGGCTATCTGCCCAGGAACACACACGCCGGCGTAATATGGGACTTTGCCTGTATTGTGGCCTCAGGGGTCACATACTCCGTTCGTGCCCTACACGTCCGGGAAACTCCCGAACCTAGGTGATTATGGGGAGGTCACCTTAGGTCTGCTTTCATCTCCCCAGGGGGACAATCGTATACTTCTACCCAGTGTTATTCACTTTGGGACAGGGACTCATGAACTGTTGGCCTTGGTAGATTCTGGAGCTGCTGAGAATTTTATTGATAAGACTCTGATTACCTCCTTGTTCCTGGAAACTCATACGCTAGATTGCCCAGTCCGCCTAATTTCTGTGGATAACCGGCCTCTCTCACAAGACCTTGTGCTTCAGTCCACCAATCCCTTCCAGTTACAATTGGGGGCCCTGCACTGGGAGAAGATTTCATGTCTTGTCATTGACTCTCCATCCACTCCTTTGATCCTAGGCCTTCCTTGGCTTCAGAAGCACAATCCTGTAATTGACTGGAGAACAGGAAATATTCTGGCTTGGTCCAATCAGTGTAAAGAAAGTTGCATCCAGCACCCTGTTCGACTTGCTGCTTGTCAAGTGGGAATGGAACAGATTCCGCTTTGTTATAAGGACTTTCAGGATGTGTTTTCTAAAGGGAGTGCTGACACCTTACCACCTCATCGCAGTTATGACTGTCCCATTGACCTTTTGCCTGACACTACACCTCCGCGAGGGAGAGTCTTTCCATTGTCCGAACCAGAGAACCTTGCTTTGCAAGAATACATCCAGGAAAACCTAGCTAAAAGTTTCATCCGTCCCTCTACTTCTCCCGCAGGCGCAGGTTGCTTCTTTGTCCCAAAGAAGGACGGGGGTCTAAGACTTTGTGTTGACTACAGAGGTCTAAATAAAATAACCGTTCCCAATCGGTACCCTCTCCCTCTCATCACAGAGTTATTCTCCCAAATCCAGGGAGCAAAGATCTTCTCCAAACTAGACCTAAGGGGAGCCTATAATCTAGTGCGCATCCGTGAAGGAGATGAGTGGAAGACGGCCTTTAACACCAAGGATGGCCACTACGAATGTCTTGTCATGCCTTTCGGTCTCAGGAATGCACCAGCTGTCTTCCAAAACTTTATGAATGACATTTTCCGTGATCTGTTGGGTCGCTTTATGCTTGTATACTTGGATGATATTTTGATATATTCTCCCAATCTTGAAACACATCAGAGGCACGTCCGCTCAGTGTTGGCCCGATTAAAGGCTCACTCCCTTTTCGTTAAGCCTGAAAAATGTTTATTTCATGTCAAACAAGTACCTTTCCTGGGCTACCTAATCTCTGACACAGGCCTAACCATGGATCCAGCCAAGATTCAGGCCATCCTAGACTGGGCATCACCTTCAGACCTGAAAGCAGTTCAGCGCTTCCTGGGCTTTGCAAATTTCTATCGGAAATTCATTAAGAATTTTGCCACCATTGCACATCCCATCACCTCTCTCACCAGGAAGTCTCAGTCTAAGTTCAAATGGACTACTGAAGCCCAGACAGCCTTCACTCAGTTGAAGAAAGCCTTTACCTCTGCACCAATTCTATGCCATCCTGTTCCTGAGCTGCCTTTTATTGTGGAGGTAGATGCATCTGAAGTAGGGCTGGGGGCGCTTCTGTCACAAAAGGACCCTGTAACTGCTGCCATCCACCCCTGCGCCTTCCTGTCCCGTTAATATTCCCCATCAGAGCGCAACTATGATATAGGCAACAGAGAACTGTTAGCCATAAAACTAGCTTTGGAGGAATGGAGACATTGGCTGGAGGGAGCTCGCTATCCATTCATAGTTCTGACTGACCACAAAAACCTTGAATACATCCGTTCTGCTAAAAGACTGAACTCACGTCAGGCCAGGTGGTCATTGTTCTTCTCCAGATTTGACTTTACAATTTCTTATTTACCAGGGCCAAAAAATGTTAAGGCCGATGCCTTGTCTCGCAGTTTTTTTATCAGAATCCCCACCGCCGCTTCCTCCACAATCCATTATCTCTGAGGACAGGATTTTGGCTTTCACCCAGACTGACATCTCTGAGGCCTTGTTACCTGCACAGGCTGAAGCCCCCCCTTCCACTCCCTCTGGTATGCTTTTTGTGCCCTTGGCTCTTCGTTTGCAGGTTTTGCAGCAGGTACATGCATCAAAACCTGCAGCGCATCCGTGGTTTAGACAAACGTATGAGATTATCTCTCGCAACCTCTGGTGGCCATCAATTAGGCAGGATGTGCTAGCCTTTGTCCAGGCTTGTGAGGTTTGTGCCAGAAGCAAGGGCAGTACCTCTAAGCCCTCCGGTCTTCTACGTCCTCTACCAATACCTACTTGTCCCTGGACCCATTTATCTATGGACTTTATCACTGACTTGCCTCCGTCCCAGGGATGTTCCACGATCTGGGTGGTGGTAGACAGGTTCAGTAAGATGGCCCACTTTGTTCCACTTCCGAAACTGCCGTCTGCTAGAGATCTGGCATCTTTATTCATTAAACATGTTTTCAGGCTCCATGGGGCACCAATTAACATTGTCTCAGACCGTGGCTCTCAGTTTATAGCCCAGTTTTGGAAGGCCCTTTGTTCTCAGCTAGGGATTAAGTTATCATATTCTTCAGCCTATCATCCCAAAACAAATGGCCAAACAGAAAGAACTAATCAGACTCTAGAGAAGATGAAAACTAACAAATACCCCCAATGAAGCGGGATTTTGGAGGCCAAGTTCAGATAAAAAGATTTTACTTTAATACATGGGTTATAGTGTAGACCCAGTCAACATACATATTGGTATCTATAGGAAAGGTGACCTGTGTGTTCCGTTACCTCTCTGTGGCAATCACATAGTAGGCAAGGAGCATCAGGGGTTAGAAAGAAGCACCCAGTGAAAGAAATAAAGAAAAAATTACAATCACATGACAATACAGTGTATGATACAACATAATAAAAAAAAAGCACAATCTCCATGGGACAAAATGGAGAATGCCCTAAATCTAGAGAAGATGGTACGTTGTCTGATGGCCAATGATGAGGTGGAGTGGGTCAACATCCTTCCATGGGCAGAGTTTGCCTTTAATAATTGTGCCAGCTCTTCTACAGGGACCTCTCCCTTCTTCTGTGTTTACGGGTTGCATCCTCGTGTGTGCTCTTTTGATCTTCCACCCTCTGATGTTCCAGATGCCAACACCACGATTGAAAACTTCTCCAAAATCTGGTCTGACGTCAATCGTGCTATTTCTCGCTCGGTGCAGGCATTTAAGAAAACGGCTGATAAGAGGCGCTCAAAGGCTCCTGGATATAAAGTTGGTGACAAAGTGTGGCTATCATCCAGGAATCTGTCCCTGCATGTTCCATCCAAAAAACTTGGCCCAAAATTCATCGGGCCCTATGAGATTTCGGAGATTGTTAATCCTGTGTCCTATAGATTAAAACTCCCCCCGTCCATGCGCATTCCTAATGTCTTCCATGTTTCTTTGTTGAAACCTGTTCATTCTAGTCTCCAAGTAAATGAACCAGAACCTGTAGATGTGTCGGATAGCCAGGAATATGAAGTGGCATATATTCTTGACTCCAGACGAGTACGCAATTCCGTGCAATATCTTGTTCATTGGAAAGGTTTTGGCCCAGAGGATCGATCCTGGATCCCAGCTCGCGATCTCCATGCTGATCGCCTTAAGAAGAAGTTCCATCTTCGATATCCAAGTAAGCCTGGGGGTGCAGGAGCAACCCCTCGAGAAGGGGGGGTACTGTCAGTACTGGATCCCTCTAGGACCCAGCACTCTCACCTGACACAGCCTTGGCTGGGAAACACTGATTGGCCAGCTCTCCTTCAAAACACCTGTGGCTTCACCCAATCAGTGCTCGTGATAGAGTTACTCTGCTTAACTTGTGTGATCCAGCCTGACCTGTTTATCTTTAAACCTTGTGTATGACCCGGCTTGTTTGACCCTGCTTGTTGCTTCCGATTTGGTACCTTTCGAACTCTGACCCATCCGTGTATGACCTGGCTTGCCTAGACCACGCTTTGCCTGACTCCTGTAAGCAACATCCATTGCAGCGGTGCACTACTAGCACCAGCAACACCACCAACATCCACACCTGTGGTGAACTACAAGTTCCAGCCCTCCTGCTCATCACAACACCTACTTCAGCAGTGAACTACAAGTGCCAGCTGTCCCGCTCGTCTCAACCCTGCATCCGTGGTGAACTACAAGTCCCAGCGCTGACCTGCTTCTCAAGACCTGCTCATGGTATGTGCTCTTGTTATTAAACTATAGGCATATTAGCACACCTGAACTGTTGTCTGCTGCTAGCCTGATATGAAACCTGACACAGATTTGCAGGCAGGAACTCGGCCACCCCCCTGGTCTTCTGGGTGGCCTTCCTGCCTGCAGTTGAGGCTTGTGACCTGGGAGGAGGGGAGACCACTGGGGGGGCAGCCCTGTTGGGGGAGGAGTGGGAGGGACTACCCATGATGGTGGCCTGACTGCTGTCAGGCGCAAGGGACTCCTCATCCCAACATAACAACAATTCGCTGGCAAGCTCGATCGTCTCCTCATGAACCTCCCCCCTCATCCTCCTCCCCCTGAACCTCCTCATGAGGGGAGTTGTGGCCACTCCCCTGCCCAGGGGACTCCAGCCTTTCTTGGGGCTCCTCAGCAGCCTGTTGTCCTGGGGGTGGTGCAGCCTGGCCTGTTGGCCCAGCAACCTCCTGGCCATCTGTGGAGGACACAAAACATTCACAGGTTGGAGGATCCAAACACTTGGCACATATTCCCTTCCTCCACCCACACATGCTACTCACCCGATGGAAATCCAAAAAAAAATACCTGTCCTCACAGGAACATCAGATTCGTAGCCAGGCAGGCCCACCACTTGCTGGCTGTGGAAGCACCGGGCCACCGCTAATTCCTCCTCAGTCCACCTTAGGTTGCAAGGTGGACCTCCTCCAGTGCCCCTGACATGGGCTGCATGCTTGGCCAGCTTCTCCTGGACCAGGCTCCGAAGATCGTTTATCTTCTTCTGTATCCCACTGCGATTCTCAAACTAAGTATGCTTGGCCTTTTTCCTATCTCACTGATTGCGCTGAGCCAAGTTCTGCACATGCCCAGTGAGGAGCAGATTTGTGCGCGCATGCACAGTACGGCCAGCCCGGGGTCACGGCTAATTTGAATGGAGCACGCCCACTTACTTCCTACTTGCAATAACCCCGCCTTACGGATTTACGTTGTGCTGGCGCAAATTTGGGCGCAAATGCGCTGTGGATACGGCACTTACGTCAAAAAATTAAGGCGACCTAACTTAAATTAGATACGTTTGGAGTAACTTAATTTGCTCCACTCTACCTGAATCTGGCCCAAAGTCCTTATAAAAAGTGCTTCAATTATATCACAGTGCAATAAAGTGCTGCGTGCGATTTTCTTTATGCGATACCTGGGCTGGTTTATGGTACGTTTTTCCACATATGGGTATAATAGAATGCATACCCCCTGAGGAAGATACGACAAAAGTCCCGGTATCGACACATGTAGGGGAGGGAACACGATGGTGTAGGAGACAAAAGAGCGTTCTCGGTGTGGAAAGGACTACAAATGTCTTTCTTTGCTTATATTGTATAGATTATACTATAGCACGCATTAAATGTGAGTACCCTAATATAGTGTTGCTCACGAATATTCGCATTGCGAATATTCGCTACGAATATTGCATATTCGAGTATTCGCGAATAACTCGAATATAGCGGCGAATATTCGCTATTTCGAATATTCGTATTTTTTTCGCAATCAATTTCGCAATCAATTTCGCATTCGCACTAGCGAAATTTGGCATTAGCGAAATTTGGCATTAGCGAAATCTCGCAATTTTTTTATTTTTTTTCGTGATATTCGTGATATTTTATTAAAAAAAAAATGGCACAATGAGAATGCATGCGAAATTTCGCAATTTCTTTTTTTTAAACAAAATATAACGAATATTCGTAAATATCGAATATTCGTGATATTTTATCCCCCAAAAAAATAGCGAAATTTCGCATTAGCGAAATTTCGCATTAGCAAAATTTCGCAATTTTTTTTTTTTTTTTTTATAAAATATAGCGAATATTCGATATTACGAATATTCGCGAATATTCTTCGAAATATTCGCGAAATATCGCGAAATCGAATATGGCGTATTCCGCTCATCACTACCCTAATATAGTGATTGTTGTTGCATATCAATAAATATTTTTAAAACGATAATACACTATCGAGTTTCTTCTATTATACCCATATGTGGAAAAACGTACCATAAACCAGCCCAGGATCCCAGCATACACATTAAACCCAGAGGTGGTTCAGAAGTGTGTTTTGACCAAGCTTAGCCGCAAGGCCAAAGTAAGCGCATAACTGAAGGGGGGGCACCAGAGTAGACACATATAAACGTTTGATTTTTATCACCTGAATTTATGTATTTGATGGAATTAAAATGGACTTTATATGTACATTAACGCATGGTGTCGCATGAAGAAAATTGCAGGCAGCAATTTAGTGCACTTGAACACATTAAGGCTTCATTTCCACTGGCGTTTTTACAGCCACGTTTTTTACAGCTTAAAAACGCCTGTCCATGTTTATTTTAGAAAAAAAAAAAAATTATTTTTTGGAGCTGGAGCTTTAAAAACGCCGCGGCCGCGTTTTTGAGCGTTTGTGCGCGTTTTTGTGCGTTTATGCGCGTTTTTGAGTGTTTTTTAATGTCTGGCGTTTTTATAGCTCTATTGCTGGAGCTTCAGAACGCACTGGTCCCGCGTTTTTTTTGCAGCTTAGCCATCTACAGCTCAAAAACGTCATGGTGGGCATGAGGCCATAGACTAACATGGACAGGCGTTTTTAAGCTGCAAAAAACGCTCAGAAAAGTGGCTGTAAAAACGCCAGTGGAAATGAGGCCTTATAGTGATATCATCGAAGCACTTTTTATAAGGACTTTGTTTATAAATATACACATTGTAATATATTTTTGCACTTTAGCACTTTTCATCACATGGACACTTTAAATAATGGATAAGGCAATAGTTACATGATTTGCAATAAGAGCATCTATTGTTTAATAAGGTATCACAATTTAAGGTTAAGAGAGCACGGCACTCTTCTTTGTATTTCAATTTGTTGTGCATATGAGACGTGATCAGTGTGACAGCTGTTATATAGGCATGGGTGGGGCCACCCAGGAATGTAACCAAGTGACCCTGCCCCTTCCGATGTCATGTACTGTCAGAGGGGGCGGATCATCCATTACATCAGCGGGTGGCCCCAAACTTACCTGTTATTTTTTGTTGCAATAATTTTTATTGTACCGAAAGATAACAACACATAGTATACAGTGCAATGAAAACAGGCAAAAGATAAGTATAAATGCGGACGCAGCCGCTACTACAAAGGAGTTGAGTATATAACAAACATATGAAGTCATACAATATAACATTTGCATATAACATTCCAGACCGATCGTTTACGCACGTGAAGGTAGGTCACGTAAAGAGTATATGGAATGAGACCAAGGTAAACGACCAACAGGGCTTGAGGCCCATCTCCTACGGCCTGGATAGGAGAGATCACATATTGATGTTGTTTAACGACAGAAGAGGTGGCGTCAGTATCAGTCGGGAGGAGTGAGAGGGCGAAGGTGTGTACTAGGGTGAGCTGTACAGGGGCCACGGAGCAGAGGACCTCAAGTAATGTAGGAACCACGGAGGGAAATATATGTGGGAGGGCAGAGCGGTTGTCCCAGGTAGGAGGGGGGGAGAGGGGGGAGGAGGGGGGGTCCAGGGGGGGGCAGGATCCTGTGGTTGGGGAGGTGATCGGGAAAGTAAGGGTTCCCCTCACAGCTCTCGGACAACTCCTAAGAGATTAACTGTTTGTATTCATCAGTCAAGGTAAAGTGTATCCAGCTAGCCCAGGAGTTAGTGTATTTAGAGGGTGTGTCATGAGCCTGATGTATCAGATTTTCCATTTCTGAAGTCAGGTTTATACGTCTGTGCCAGTCTGCTACAGTTGGAGTGTCTGAAGACCGCCCTTTCACGGGAATGCAGAGTTTCGCTGCATTAACTGGATGCATTGCTAGGGAGCGGAAATAGGTCCTTGGGGGTATGTTGGAGTGGTGGAGCAGAAACTGCGCCGGTGAAAGATCTAAGTCATAGGTCGTTATTGATTTGATGATGCGATGGACTTCAGTCCAAAACGGCTGTATTTGAGAGCATGACCACCATATGTGCAGTAGGGAGCCCGGTTCGGTTCCACATCTCCAACACGTTGGGCAAACAGAGGGATAGATGGCATGTAGGCACAGGGGAGTTTTGTACCATCTCGAGAAAACCTTGAAGGCATTTTCTTGAGCGTGTACGTTGACCATCCCTTTGTGAATGCAGGAAAACACAGCCTCCCAGTTCTGGTCTGTTAGATCAATGGAGAGTTCCGCTTCCCATTTTTGGCTGGCCCAGTTGTCTTCAGGTTTGCAGGCAGGGAATAGTAAGGTGTAGGTAAGAGAGACAAGGTGGGTCAAAGAGTCGGTGCTCGCGCATAACGTTTCAAAGGGGGTCAGTTTGCGAAACCAGTTTGGTTTTGGGCGTGGGTTGTCAAAAAAGTGTCTGAGTTGAACATAAGTCCAGAATGGGAATGATCGATTTCTCATCCTGGACATAAGGGTTTCATAGGAGAGCAGACGATTGTTTTCGAAGAAATGTTGCGCACGTATTTGGGCGTGGGGCCAAATCTCTGTTAAAAAGTTGCGGGAGAGTCCTGGAGTGAAATCTGGGTTGCATCTAATCGGGGTCATAGGGCCTAGCATAGAGGAGATCTGGTATTTGGAGCAAGCTACTCTGAAGGTAGTCAGCGTCTGGGTTATGAGGGGGTGAGTCTGACAGGAGGGGGGAGAGTTGTTTGTCGAGATCCACGGAACCAGAACTGGGTTCCAGGACGTGTGTATTACCATACACTTTAAAGAACCAGCGCTGCTATCAGCAGGAGATTGGTAACTTATTTACCCTTTGCTCTGCACAGACCTGAACATACTTGCTATGCAGGTCTAATCACTGTGTCACCTGAGCAACCCCACTCAAGGGGACCTTCGTAGTCCTGGGACCCCTACTTTCCCTATCCTTTTATGCCCGCTGGGGCACTTAGGTCTGCCCTAAGAATCCTCTTGGCCTAGCTGTGAGGTACCCACCCATTGCCTGCCTTGGACCTTTTTTGGGGTCAGAGGACGCTGTGCCCTTAGACTGTCTCCTGACGAAGCGAAACCAAATTCGCGAAACTAGTAGAGACTAGAGACCGTCTGTCTCATGACTCCAATTTCCTCACCGAGATTCCCCCCTTTTTTAACCACTTGCCGACCAGCCGCCGCAGTTATACGGCGGCAGGTCGGCACTCCTGCGCGAGAGCCCGTAGCTCTACGTCAGGACTTTTGCGGCTACTAGGGGGCGCGTGCGCGCCGCCGGCGGCCCGCACGCGCGCCCCCCGCTCGCCCCCGAGTCCTGAGCGCGTGCCCCGCGGGCACGCATGCTCGTGCGTTACAGAGCGGGGAACGAGAGCTGTGCGTGTAAACACACAGCTCTCGTTCCTGTCAGCGGGGGAAACGCTGATCTTCCGTTCATACAATGTATGAACGGAAGATCAATGATTCCCCCTAGTGAGTCCACCCCCCCCACACAGTAAGAACACAAATAGGAACACACTTAACCCCTTCCCCGCCCCCTAGTGTTAACCCCTTCACTGCCAATGGCATTTTTATAGTAATCCAATGCATTTTTATAGCATTGATCGCTATAAAAATGCCAATGGTCCCAAACATGTGTCAAAAGTGTCCGATCTGTCCGCCATAATATCGCAGTACCGAAAAAAACGCTGATCGCCGCCATTACTAGTAAAAAAAAAATATTAATAAAAATGCCTTAAAACTACCCCCTTTTTTGTAAACGCTATAAATTTTGCGCAAACCAATCAATAAACGCTAATTGCGATTTTTTTTTACGAAAAATATGTAGAAGAATACGTATCGGCCTAAACTGATGGAAAATAATGTTTTTTTAAATATTTTTTGGGGATATTTATTATAGCAAAATGTAAAAAATATTGCATCTTTTTCAAAATAGTCGCTCTATTTTTGTTTATAGCGCAACAAATAAAAACCGCAGAGATGATCAAATACCACCAAAAGAAAGCTCTATTTGTGGGAAAAAAAGGACGCCAATTTTGTTTGGGAGCCACGTCGCATGACTGCGCAATTGTCAGTTAAAGTGACGCAGTGCCGAATCACAAAAAGTGCTCTGGTCTTTGGACAGCAATATGGTCCGGGGCTAAAGTGGTTAATAGAAGGGATTGCACGACCGGTGACCTGATTGTGGTCAAATGTGTTTGTACTGTTTTTTAATGTTATGTTTTTTTATCTTGTTTGATGTCCTCATGTGAATACATTTTCTAGATCTTACCCAATGTGAATTACTCTGGTTGATTTCAACCATTTATATAGTACCGGTATAGTCCTCCCCGCCCACCTTTCCTGTTGGAGCCTCAGGGTCTGTGGGGAATCCCTGAGTCCCCTAAATCTATATTAGAATACTAGGACGATGGTACACCCCTTACTTAATTTTATTTCCTCAATTATAAAAGGTTAAATGATATTCTGAGATCCATGGAGTGCTGGCCAAAGGAGTATGTGAAAATGCGTGTTCCAGCTGCACCCATTTTTTGGAGGCAAGGTGGACATTCCAGTCGATAATTCTCGACAGGTGACATGCCTGATAATATTTAAAAAAGTCCGGGAGACCAAGGCCTCCTTGCAACTCGAAGCTTATTCGGGGTCTAAGTCCATTCCAAATAAAATTCGTACATGCTCGTCGGTAAGTTGAGAAAAAAGCCGGAGGAAGTTTGATCGGGACCGTTTGAAACAGATAGAGAAGACGGGGTAGGATGTTCATCTTAATAGCAGCTGCTCTACCGAACCATGAAAATATGCCAGCAGACCAGTTTTTAAGATCTTTTTTGGACGTTTTGTAGCAAGGGGAGATAGTTAGCAGAGTATAAATCTGTAGGTAATCGAGTCAGTATTCCATTTAAATGGAAAGTTAGCTTTGCACTGTGCACAAACGTCGGGGGGGAGAGTGATATTGAGCGTGAGAAGTTTATTTTTAGGTTTGTTAAGTAGTTGAAAGTCGTGAGGTCTGCTAATAAGTTAGGTAGAGTCGTTATAGGTGCTGTCAGAAAAAGAAGAATGTCATCCGCAAAGGCCGCCACCTTGTGTTTGCGGCTGTCAATGTTAATTCCCTTGATATCCGGGTTGGACCTAAGGCATCGCAGGAGGGGTTCAAGTGTGAGGACAAAGATAAGTGGCGAGAGAGGACAACCTTGGCGGGTTGTAATGGAGAAGGCATTCGACAGGTGGCTGTTCACACAGACCTTGGCTGTGGGATTGGTATAGATCGCGGATGTAATGAAGCATATGCTGAGGGAGGCTCATAAACTTCAATGTCTCAGTCATATAGTCCCATGCCACCCTGTCGAATGCCTTCTCCGCGTCAAGGGAAAGAAGGAATCCGGTTTGTCTAGTCGATGTCAGCCAGTGGTGGATGGAGATCGCTCTAAGGGTATTATCCCTTGCCTCCCTGCCAGGGACAAAGCCGACCTGGTCAAGGTCAATTTGTCGGGGTAAGAGGGGAAGAAGAGGGGAAGAAGCCGATTAGCAAGCATCTTCACGTACCATTTAAGGTCCACGTTTAAGAGCGATACGGGCCTGTAATTTGTCACCAAAGATGGGTCTTTACCTGGCTTCGGGATCATGGTTATATGGGCTGTCAGAAGATCTCGTGGGGGAGCGGTAAGAGAGGCAAAGGAGTTGAAGGCCTCGAGGAAGAAGGGGACAAGGAGGTGAGTATACGTTTTATAATATCCGACCGTCAAGCCATCGGGGCCTGGGCTCTTTCCCGGTTTCATTTTTTTCAGTGCCGTCATGGCTTCCAATGCAGTAAGGGGGGAGTCTAAGTTGATAGCTACAGCATCCGAGATTGGTCTCGGGCTGTATTCTGTCAGAAAGTCTTTTATGGCTTTTTTCCTAGTTAACGAGTCGGAGGGTGAGTCCGATGGGTGGAGGTTTTATAGTTTCGAATAATAAGCCACAAATTGGTCAGCAATGTCAGGAGGGGAAGAAACTTTTTGACCCCTAGGGTCCGTTAAAGAGTGTACCGTCATGGAAGCTTTCTTGGTTTGCAGTGCTCGAGCTAATAGTCGACCTGCCTTATTGCCGAATTCGTAAAAGACTTTCTGGGAGAGGACATATTTACGTTTAATTTGTTTACCTAAAAGTTCCAAAAGTTCAGATCTGGCCAGTTGAAGAGGATGCAAAGCGGTCAGGGCTAAGGAGCGTTTGTGCGTTCTTTCCAAACGATGGATGCGAGCGGTAAGTTCTGAGAAGAGTTTGCGGTGTTCCCGTTTTTGCTTTGCCACCGCCACCATCAAGATTCCTCGGATAACACATTTATGGGCTTCCCACGTGTTAAGGGCGGAGGTGTCTGTCGACTTGTTTTCGTCAAAATATTGCTTAATGCTTACTTCTACTTCGGTTGCAATCACAGGGTCAGTAAGCAGAGAGGGGTCCAACCTCCACGAATGGGAAGTGGTGTGGTGTTTTGACAGTGTCAGAGTCATGGAAACCGGGTGGTGATCAGAGAGGAACATGGAGTCAATTGAGGTGTGAGTCAGGATCGGTAGGTCATTTCGCGATAGAAAAAGATAGTCTATCCGGGAATATTTGTTGTGCGGCGCTGAGAAAAACGTGTAGTCTCTCCCCGTGGGGTTGATTTTACGCCAAGTGTCGTGGAGCAGTAGCGTTTGCAACTGTGATTTAATTGATTTAAGGGCATTGTAAGTGAGGGACGTCGTACCTGTGGATGTGTCATGTAACGGATCAAGGGGGACGTTGAAGTCGCCACCTAGGATAAGCATGCCTTCTAAAAAAGCAGAGAGGGAGGTGGTGAGACATCGAAAGAAGGAGACCTGATGGGCGTTCGGTGCATAAATATTGGCCAAGGTCATCTTGCGACCCAATATCGTTCCCTTGAGAAAGATGTATCGCCCTTCGTCGTCAGTCAGAGTGTCTACAAGTTGAAAGGGGCAGTGTTTCGCTATAAGTATAGATACTCCTTTGGATTTGGATGTCAGGGTAGTAGCATGGTATACTGTTGGGTAGTGGTAATTGTGGAATTTTGGTGTCGAGTCAGTGCGAAAGTGTGTCTCCTAGACAAAAACTTTGTCTGCTTTGTTACGGTGCATAACATGGAGAAGTTGTGAGCGGCGTTCAGGAACATTTAGGCCTCGTGCATTGAGGGAGATAATTTTCAGTGGGATTTTATCTTTCATTTCCGGAGCAGGAGGCATCGTCATAGAGAACAGGGGGAGCCTGAGTGCACTTAGTTAAAGGTCCGAGAGCTGTGGGCGGGTCATGTATGGGGGAGGGGACGCGTGTGGAGAGATGTGGTAAAAGAAGAACAGTAGGAAAAGTGAGGGTACCCTGGGGGCAGGGCGTGGGCAACCGCTCGCAAGGTCGTAGGTGTCTAGCAGAAGGTGATCTAGAAAATCCGGAGACAGGTGAGGGGCCCCTCACCGGTCTAGTAGCAGGAGTTCTGCGCAGGCAGGGATACGGGAAAGTGTCAGTGACGTGAAAAGCAGTGGTGTGTGTAATGGGTAAAAACAGGAGAAGGGCCACCGTGTGGGGGTTGACTAGTCTTGAGAGAAGAGTAAAACGAGTCATTGTGACCGACCATCAGCCATACTAAGAGAGGTAAGACAGTTGTATTGCGTGGGGACCGAGAGATCTTTGATGATGGGTGACTAATTATCAGAAGGTGGAATGAGAGTGTGCAAGCTCCGTCAGGTTGGTAACAAGTTTAAAGGTAAGACAGAGTGTATTATAGGGCCGTACATGTGTGAGAGCAGTGATTGACGTGTGTCTGTCTACAACAAGTGACAACTGTCATGAGTGAGGAAATGTGATAAAACTTCATGACATCAAGAAAAAACAATTAAAAACATTTCAATCAGGTAGTAACATTACCAGTACACAAAAGGATGTGTAAACTTCATACAACTTCATACAACCTGGCTCCCAGGCATTTTATGAGGAGATGAGCAGGCTAAGGAAGGAGGGGGAGGGAGGGTAGGGAGGACATGGGGAGGGAGAAGGTTTGAACGGGTAGGAGGGGTAGAACTGTGTTGGGAGAAGAAGAGATTGAGGGCAAAGATGAAGGTGATACAGAGTCAATAGACTGCTGTCATAAGTGTAATCAAGTAAATCGTGGGAGGATGCGTGGGACAGTGGCTACAGTGGTTATCTTGCACCTGCCCCTTAGTTGGCAGCATTGAAGGTGAAGAGGCTATCCCTCAACATTTTAACCCGTTTCACTTAACCGTACAGGGCGGGATTCACCCCCATGCTGCATAGCTATAGCTCCAGAACTAGGGATGAGGAGCAGTGAAAAAAACAGGGGTAGGGAAGGATGGGCAAGGAGGGGGGATGGGAGTGGAGAGAGACATGAGGATAGTAGGAGCAGGCATAATGTAAAAGAGCATACACCCTAGCCAGTCAAAAATAAGCATTGTGTGTAAGTATTGGTGAACACTACCCTGTCCTGAGTGATCAGTAGAAGCCCTTCATAGGAACGTTCCTTGGTTGCCTGTGTTCGATGCACGCTGTCGTTACGGTGGGGAGCATCCCGGGTATCACGATGTTCAGCAGGGATCGGTTAAGCAGAGTCTCTTCGTCCGAAGTTGGTGGCAAAACTTGGCTCAGGCATAGGGTGTCATCTGTGAGCGTACTACAAGTTTAGTGGGGAAGAGAAAAAAAAACAGAAACGGGGAAAAAAGAAAAAGAAAAAAGAAAAAGAAAGGGGAGAAAAAAAAAAAAGGGGAAACACAGGTCATCAGGGCATACAGTGAATGTAATGGCTTCGTGAGTGACAAAAGATAGCAGTCCGGGGGTAGCAGGTGCGGATTAAGGGGGCAAGCACAGTCCTGCAGGTATCGCAGATCGGGCAAAAATGGCAGTCTAGATCCTAGAAGGGGCCGATGGGGGAGACGAAGCAGGGCCCCAGCAGTGGCAACAGGCGGTGGGGGAAGGGGATTCCAGTTCACCCAGTCATTACCGTGGAGCACCGTAGATGGTGTGCATGAAAATAGGGGGGATGGGGGACGCATTGCAGATAGTCTTCGTAAAAGCATGGGAGGACAATCCATGATGGAGGTCATATGCAGCAGCATGGTCAGCAGCTATTTAGATCTGAAGGATTGGTCAAGCAGAGGGTGACATGCGGCAAGGAATTTAAACTGAGGAGGGAGGGTAGGCGGCAAGGCAGGGGGGTAAGGATTTGAAAAGGCAATTGAACTTAGCTGAACTTAGCTGGAAGTCCTGAGAGCCAGATAGCGGTGGTGCCTCAGTAGTCGCGGCGAGCTCTCCTGGATTGTGGAGTCATCTGCGGGCTGAAGGGGCGGTGGCCGGATGGCAAGTTCTGAGCGGGCCTGGTGATGGATGGTGAGTGGCGTCTGCGATAGCGGGTGGCTTGGGCATCCATCGGTTCCTCCTCGGTTGAGCTAGGAATCAGGTGCGGGCCGGTAAAGTCGGCGTACCATTGCGGCAGCTCCACATAGGGGATGTCAAGCACTCTGCAGAAATCCTCCAGTTCTTCAGGGAAACTTACCTGTTATAAAACAGTTGTCACAGCAAAGAGACAGCAGTCACCTTGAGGCCTCCCGATGAGGCACCTGTAGATCCCTACAATCACTGGACAAGAGTTGTGGGGATGAGGCCCTTGTCCCCATCAACATGGGGACAAGGTGCTTTGGGGGGCCCCATGTTGAGGGCATGTGGCCGAGCATGGTTCAGGAGGGGAGGAGCACTCCCTCAACCCCTTATTCTGTCCTCCAGGCTGCATGCTTGTATAAGGGTCTAGTATGAATTCTAGGGGGACCCCACGCCAATTCTTTTTTACATTTTGGTGAGGAGTTCCCCTTAAAATCCATACCAGACCCAAAAGGCCTAGTATGGATTTTAGGGGGACCCCACACAGTTTTTTTTCTTTAAATTGGCATAGTACGGACTGGGGGGGAACCATGCCATTTTTTTCCATGATTTCTATCTATATTACCGGGATCCGGCAATACATAACAGCCGCGAGCAAGTTTGAATTATATTTTTCTTTTAGAAATGTAATTTTGCTGTGGGACTGTAAAACACATCAGATAGATGCACTAATTTACAGGCAGACTAAAGGGGAACCTCCAGGCACGATATTTAAAGGAATATTTCATTCTTTTTGTTTCACGTTAAGCATTCTTAAAATTGCTGCTCTTGAAAAAATATTGTTTTCAAAACTTTGTTCTGCATTGATACATGTTCCCTGGTGCAGTACCCGGGTCCCCATACACTGTTTATGGCAATAACTTGCATATAAGCCTTTAAAATTAGCACTTTTTATTTTTTATGTTTGTGTCCCATAGACTTTAATAGTGTTTGCATGTTCGCACAAATTTTTTGCCTGTTGATGTAAATATCATGAATAAATCATAAGGTAGGTCATAAGCCTCAAAGTTACATATACAGAATCTCACAAAAGTGAGTACAACCCTCACATTTTTGTAAATATTTTATTATATCTTTTCATGTGAAAACACTGAAGAAATTACACTTTGCTACAATGTAAAGTAGTGAGTGTACAACTTGTATAACAATGTACATTTGCTGTCCCTTCAAAATAAGTCAACACACAGCCTTTAATGTCTAAGCCGCTGGCAACAAAAGTAAGTACACCCCTAAGTGATAATGTCCAAATTGGGCCCAATTAGTTGTTTTCCCTCCCCATTGTCATGTGACTTGTAAGGCCGCGTACACATGACCAAATAAATCCGATCAAATCGGTCTGTCAGACGGATTTGATTGGATTTGTCTGCTGGGAGAAATTGGTTTGATCGTGTACACTGACATGTGCTGGCGGCCATCTTGCTTCTGAGGTTCTTGTAACTTCCCATTCCCTGCAGCTCCTCCTTCCCTCTGGGAGGAACTGGATGCTCAGCATATATATACCACGCTTGCTGTAGCACTCCCTTGCTTGGGCCTCTGTGTTAAGACCTGTCTCACATCCTACCTTCATCATGCTGGTGTTCTGGTTACCGACCCGGCTTCTACGGACGTTCCTTCTGGCTCCTGATCCCTGGCTTCGTTTTACCACCTTCCTGGTAACAGACTCTGGCTGGACTGACTCCCATCTCTGGCTATCGATCCTGGCTCCGGTGGAAGACTCTCCTGCCTGTTTTCATCTGTCTGGGCTTTAACCTTGTTGTTTGGTTTTTAATAAAGAACCTTTTCTTTCATTCATCCGTTTGTGTACGTCTGATTCATGACAATTTTCCACATGTTGACTGGACCACTGGACAGATCCTGGCTTGGGGTTCCTCCTGTTCCTCGTCCTGCCTACCCAAGGTTGTCCCAAAAGAGAAACTTCCTGTTGTCACCATTGCATATAGTGATTTCTGGGATGTGTCCTGCAATAGTTGGGCTGATGCACGTTCTAGGTCATGTGGCACTCTGGATGAGAAGCCCACCTGTGAACCTGAGCCGATCATTCACTCCAGTTTGCATAACCATTTTCCTTTGTCTGTCCCTAAATACCCTTTTACGCGCAGTCAGACTAGTTTGTCTGCAAGTTCTGCAGTCGCTACGCCTTGCAATGCGATTCAGGTAGTGGCTACACCTGACCATGCTATTCACTTGGCCTCTGAACTAGTTTTGCCACTCCAACCCATGCCCAGGTGAGCGTCCTACTTTTTCTTATTCAGGACCTTCTGCAACCTTGCTTCACCCCAATACTGTTACATCCATACGTCTAAAGAGTTCTATCCATTCTCATTCTGCTTATCTTTTAGCTATCCAGCTTGACTTGTGATTTGTCACCTTCTTTTTTTTATTCTTTTTTTGTTTCAAGATTTGCGTTACAGATTATCACATTTCACATCTTACAGTTGAATTAAAGTTATTTTAAAGATTATAGATATTCATGGAGAGGAATCTCACCCTCTTCCCTCCCTCTCCCCCGCTTTACTGTTTATGCAAAACTTTCCTTTTAATCCCACTTTGTTACCCCCCCACCCAAAAAAAAAAAAGATTATTAAATTATTTATTTCCCTCCTACCTCCAGTTGGCCGTCACTTCCCCCCCTCTTCACCCCTCCCTAAACTTCACATATGGGGCCCATATCGAAAGGTATCTCTTGTCCAGATCTTTCATTGCCATTGTTAAATTTTCAATTTGTTGTATCTCTGCGACTCTGGCGAGCCACTGTGCTCTGGATGGGGGGTGTCTTGTTTCTACAGGGCAGGGATGCACACCCTCGCGGCTATAATCAGATGTCTTATCAGTGAATTTTTGTATTTTTCCACTGACATAGGAATATCTAATAGTAAAACCGCTGATGGTCTATTTTCTAAATTTATTCCTATAATTTTATTGATTGTCTCCTTTACCATTTTCCAAAATTCCTGTATTTTCCCGCATTCCCAAAAAATATGTATTAATGATCCTTCTGCTTCATGACATCTCCAACAGACATCTGACGTCTGAGGGTATATGCGGTGTAATATTGTTGGTGTTCTGTACCATCTTGTTAGTATTTTATATCCTCCCTCCTCGTATTTACTTACTATAGATGCCTTATGTGTAAACTGCAAAATCCTATCCTTTTCTTCTTGGGTAAATCTTAACCCCAGATCTCTCTCCCAAGCTTGTATAAACTTAAATTCTTGTGGTATGTCTATATTAATTAATATTGCATAAAAATAAGACAATGAATGTCTTATTGTGTCCCCCTCTAGACATATCTGCTCAAATTTAGACAGATTTCTAACTCTTGTATAGGTGTTTGCCTTTTTCCGAAGGAATGCTTCTAGTTGTAGCAGCCTAAGGAAATCTAATTCTGGTATAGCTTCTTTTTCTATCTCGCTCCTTGTCTTTAATCGGTTATCTTTTGAGAAGTGAATGATCCTACTGATACCCCTCTGTCGCATGGCTATAAACCTTGGATCTGTCATGCCTGCTTGAAAAGCCTTAGTACCCAAGATCGGAGTTAACGGACTTGGGTATTTGGACACATTTGTTTTTTCAAAAATCTTTCTAGTTACACGTACAGTAGCACCTATCATTGGATGTTTCTTTACTTCTGCTGTCATTTCGCTCTCTGGGATCCAGGCGAGGCCTTCTAATGGTACTTCAACATTTGCTTGTTCGATTTTTATCCAGGGTTTTTTGTTCCACCCACACCATTCCACCACTTTTGCTAAGTGGGATGCCTCCTGATATTTTATCAGGTCTGGAAATCCAATCCCTCCTTCCCCCTTAGGTAGTGATAAAATAGCCCTACTTATCCTTGCTGGTTTCCCTGCCCAATTAAAATTTCAGGAACCTTGATCTAATTTCTCTTAGAAAACTGTTTGGGATCTTAATTGGTAAGGCTTGTATTAAATACAACATTTTTGGAAGCACGTTCATCTTTAATATATTTGTCCGCCCAAACCATGTAAAAATTCCTTTATCCCATCTCTCTAGGTCTAATTTTATTTGCCTTGCCAATGGTACATAGTTGAATTCAAATAATTTATTTAAGTTCCTGTGATCTTTGTTCCTAAATAATTTATGTGAGAGTATGTCCACCTAAAGTCAAATTGTGTTATAGTCTGCTCCGTAGCTTCCATTTTTAATTCTATACCTAAAGCTTCCGTTTTCCCGTAATTGACTTTAAAGTTGGACAGATTCCCATACTCTCTTTATTCCACCAGTAGGGTAGGTAGGGAGATAACTGGGGATGTTATGAGAAAAATTAAAACATCCGCATATGCCACTACTTTCTGTTCCTCTCCTTTTGTTCTTACCCCCCTGATACTCGGGTTTGCTTGTATCTTACATAGAAAGGGCTCCATAGTCAGAACAAAAATTATAGGCGATAATGGGCAGCCTTGTCATGTCCCATTTTGAATAATAAATGGGTCGGATATCTTACCCTCTATTTTAACTTTCGCGCTTGGTTGTGAGTATAGGTTCGCGAACCAGGTCATCATCCCTTCTTTTAAGCCTTTGTGTTGCAGTGTTGCTTTTAGAAACGTCCACTCCACTCGATCAAACGCTTTTTCTGCGTCACTGGCTACTAATATCATTGTCTTCTTTTATTTTTGTGTTAAGTGTATCGCGTTTACTACTCGTACATTTTCTCTCCCCTCTCTCCCTGGTATAAACCCCACTTGGTCTGGATGTATCAGGTCTGTAATATGTTCTACTAATCTCGTGGCGAGAATCTTCGTAAATATTTTTAAGTCCACATTCAGCAGTGAAGGATCTTTCCCTTCTTTTGGAATAACTACTATATGTGCCGCCAATGTTTCTTGTGGTATTTTCTTTCCTTCTCTCAGGTGATTAAAGGCCGCTATAAATCTCTGTGCCAGCTTATCGGCAAATTTCCTATAATACGTTAGGGTAAACCCATCCGGGCCTGGAGCCTTGCCCAATTTTAATACTTGTAAAGCTTCCAAGAACTCTCCTGTTGTGATCGGATCATCTAGCTTTCTTGCCATATCATTAGGTATTATTGGCATCTGGGTATCTTTGATATATTCCCTAGCTTTTTCTAGTTTCTCCTTTTCCTTCTCTGAGGAGGATTTTTCCTCCAACTGATATAGTTTCTCATAATATTTCTTAAAACACTTCACGATCTCTTCTGGGTGTTAACCATTTTATCGTTAGCAGACTTAATCTGTGTAATGTGACTACGTATCTGGGCTTCTTTCAGGGCATTTGCTAGTATTCTACCTGGTTTATTCCCATGCTCATAAAGTGTTCGCCTCCCCCTTGTTAATTTAGCTTTGGCTTTTTCTATCAATAAGAGATTCAATTTTTCTCTGGCTTCATCCAATTCTTCTTCTATTAATTGAGCCTGGGATTTTTTATGTAGAGTTTCAAGTTCCCCAATGTGTTTAAACAATTTATCCATTTGTTTGTTTAATTCCTTTTTCCTATGTGTTCCCATTGCGATAAGGTTACCTCTAATTACACATTTGTGCATTTCCCACAGACAAAAGGGGGTTATTTCATCTGTGTCGTTTGTCACAAAGAAAAATTCTATTTCCTCCCTTTATCTTATCTGCATATTTTCTGTATTTCAATAGGGTCTCCTTTATCTTCCAGTGCCACACTTTCTTTTCCAGAAGGATCCAATAGATGTATCCAGTATGGATGTCGCTAGGTTTTGAGGAATTAGTACTTAATGAATTCTAGTATATGTCCCATATCTAGCCGCGTGGAATGTGTAGTCCCTCTCCTGTGGATGAGTGACCCTCCAACTATCAATCAGTTGTAATTCTTGTAAAAGTTTTTTAGATTTCATTAATTTAACATATGACAGGTTAATGACACCTTTCGACGTATCTCTTATGGGGTCCAGAGCCAAGTTCAAAACCCCCCCTCTATTACCAGAACTCCCTCCTTGTGTTGGAGCACTGTTTGCAAACAGGTTTCTAAGTAGTTTGTCTGGTCAGATTTCGGTAAGTATATATTTACTAATGTAGTTTTCTGTAGGTTCAGGGTTCCATTAACTATTAGAAGTCATCCCACCTTGTCCCTGATCACCGCAGATTCTTTCCACACCACTTGCTTTGATATCAGGATTTGTCACCTTCTAACCAACCTGATCTCTGGGTTCCACTGACCTTTGCCCAGTGTGATGATCCTGTGCTAGATGCCCAGTTCATCTTTAAGAGTCCGGGGGACCCTTCTCAGATGCCTGTTGATCCTCTCATGCCCTTGCTTATTCCTAAAAGATCTTTGGTCCTCAATAACTCCTCTCATTCTCTCCTTACCTCGGTTCCAGTCTCTGAGGATAATATAAAGTACAAGGTTAATCAAGTTCTGGATTCTCGGCTCTGCAGAGGCATTCTTCAGTACCTTGTGCATTGGAGATGGTTTGGTCCTGGGGAGGCATCTTGGATCGCTGCATCTGAGGTCATTGCACCTCGTCTGTTGAGGAGGTTTCATCTGAGATTTGCCTTTAAGCCCAGGCGGGGGAGGGCCCATAAGCGGGGGGGGGTACTGTCATGGTTATGCAATAATGTTTGTCTGTCAGCTTACCTCCTCCATATGTCCTGATTTAGAGGCCAACCACTCTCACCTGGCTGTTTAAATAATATCTCCTCTAAGCATAGCCCCACCCCAGGCCCTATCAGGGAACACTATATTAACCTGTGCACTGGAAGCCAGCTGTGCTGATCAAATTGTTTGTTTAGCTATTGTGTGTTTGGGTTTCTGCTTGCCTTGTGCTACGTCTTTCTCTGGTTTACCAATCTTGGCTTGTTCTCTACTATCCATGTCTGCTTGTGTCCTTGACCTTTGGCGTGTCCTATGTTTATCCTTGTCTGCTAGTCGCCCCGACCTTTGGCTTATACCCTCACTATCTCTTGTATCCTGAGCTGCTGCTTCCTCCCTAACTCTATAGCCTACTGTGAGCGTGAGCTGGGAAACTCTGGGGGCCGTGACCTGGATCCAGTTGCAGCCCAGTCCATCCTCACCACTAGAGGCTCTGGTGAACACCTGCTGGATCTTAGACTCTGCGTCCTGGGGAATCTTAGGCTCTAGCTCCTTGTGGGATCCCTGTTAGTGCTTCAGCAGACCTGCCTTCCTTAAACACCCCAAGTTCCATCCGCAGCAGTCAGCCATAGGGTTCATTACCATAGCGGTGCACTCCTGACCCCAACGGTGTGCATCTGTCACCTGGCCTCAGGTGACCTGACAGAGGAACAGGATGAGCACTGCCAGAGTCCTACAAAATAACCGCCAGAAGGCCACTGGTGTGAATGTCTCTAACCAAACAATTAGAAACAGACTTCATGGAGGTGGCCTGAGGGCCAGACATCCTTTAGTGTGCTCTATGCTCACTGCTGAACACTGTGGAGCTTGATTGGCATTTTCCATTAAACACCAGAATTGGCAGGTCCGCGACTGGTGCCCCATGCTTTTCACAGATGAGAGCAGGTTCACCCTGAGCATATGTGACAGACGTGAAAGGGTCTCGAGAAGCTGCAGAGAACGTTATGCTACCTGTAATATCGTTCAGCATGATCGGTTTGGTGGTGGGTCAGTGATGAAGAAATTGATACCATTGAATGGCCCCCACGCTTACCTGACCTAAGTCCAAAAGAACATCTCTGGGACATTATGTTTCGGTCCATCCGGTGCCACCAGGTTGCACCCCAGTCTGTTCAGGAGCTCAGTGTTGCTCTGGTCCAGATCTGGGAGGAAATATCCCAGGAAACCATCCGTTGTCTCATTAGGAGCATGCCCTGATGTTGTCAGGCATGCATACAATCACTTGGGGGCCATACAAACTACTGAGGACCATTTTGAGTTGAAAATGACATTTCAGCAAAATGGACTAGCTTTGCTGCATAATTTTTTCACTTTGATTTTCAGGGTGTCTTTGAATTCAGCCCTCTGTAGGTGGATAATTTTCATTTCCATCAAAGGATGTGCCATCCTTTCATTCCTAACATATTACCCAGTCCATATCAGTATAGATATCCAGCATGAGATTTTTGCCCGTTAAGATCTGATATGTTTTCAAAGTGTCCCTTTTATTTGAGCAGTGTACATACAAATAAACATACACATACGTTGCTCCTTTAGAAAATCAGCAACACAGTTTATTGAAGAGTTTGAGCTTAAGTATAAGTTTGTCCCTACTAGTACTGTGACTACCACAACAGCTTTACACTGTTCATTTACTTACTCTTGTGTAATTTGATGTTTTCTCAGTGTAGAATTTTCTAACATGTTGGAGGCACATTAAAAACCCTCGAAATGAGCAAGCATTCATTTATTTTAAACCCATTGTTAAAAATGTGTTTCTTATTGTGTACTTTGCAGTACCACTGTTCGGAGGTTGTATATTGCAAATGTGCATAGCTTAATACTATTGCAGAGGAGAGAAAGAGAATGTTTGAGTGCTAACATACATTTTTTATCCTTGCACAGCAAAACAATGAGGTGTCAGGACTGTGTACAAGTGTGTAATGGAAGAATCTGTCACATTGGCTGAGTGTGGCATTAATACAGAGAGTGTAAAATCAAAAAAATGTACCATATAAAAAAAAATAACATAGATATAACTGTGAAAGTGTCATCACTGAAGCAGTACCTGTTTTAGAACTATATATATAATAACAGAAGGATTGCGAAAAATTGTGAAATTAAATTCACATGAAAGACACATATATATTTTGTACCAGTAGAGTTCTTTTCATAAGACATGTTATCTTGCTTAGTTTCTGTGAACAAACTTGTAGTGCAAAGTGGATTTTCCTTTCGTAAATAACCCCCATAATCATTTAACTGGCAAGTTGAGAGCTGCTTGTTCTTTTTTTTTTTTGCTTACATCCAGGCCACCAATAATCCAGAAAATCACCATCCCTTATTAACGTGTCATCCTGGGTTAAGCCATGTGATATTACTGTTAGCTAAGACCCAAACACATAGTTAATCCCCATATTTTAAGTTAAATAATGACCAGACTTTCCATGGCTCCCCTTTTTTCCTAAGCAAACTTCCAGTTTACGTACATAGACAATCCATTAAACTGCCTGGCAGCTTCTTAAATCTCTTGAAGGTTCCTTATTGAGCTATCTGTAGTTGAGTTACTTGGCCTGTACCATTGCTAAAGCCATAATGAGGGGTCCCCACTTGATATTTTATTTAATTATTTAATAATAAGTAGAACAACAAGAGGAGCTGCAGTAAACCAAGGTGGGAAGGAAAATCCATATTCCCAATATGGACAAGAAATAATCAGATTGCAGGGAGTATCCAAAACATACATGAAATCTGGGGTATATAAGTCTGAATCTACCTAATGTACTGTATATCTAAATATTTTTGGGAGGGCCGGCCCTTTAAAATAGCCATGTTAAAACACTAAGTATGAAATATAGTAAACTAGCACCTTTCACCACCTTATTAAATAATTCTGTTTGTGTTTTCTGGTATGTAACTTCGCTACCAAAAGTCTTGGCTTTTGCATATTGTGAATGAATGAATGAATGAATGAAGAACTTGTATAGCGCAGCACATGCGAAGTAAATCGCCTCTGGGCGCTTGTTGTTCCTGTCTCCTTTGAGATCAAAAGAGATGAGTCTTAATCTTTCTCCTGAAGACTAAGTAGTTCTCCTCCAGTCCAGTCATTGTCTGATATTTTACAATTATGCAGTGATTATGACAAAATACGTTACAGTCTATGCAGTGAATCTGTGGAATGAAATCAGATTTTATTCCCTCAATGGTTTTACAATACCCAAATGTACAAGTATATTTTTTTAACAGATTGTCAGTTCAAAGCAAATTCAAGATCACATAAACACAGAACTTTATCTGCTTTAAACAAAATTATGAGTTCTAGAGAGCATGTACATCTTTAATAATTTATCACAAATAAGTCATGCCAGAACAAACTTCAGCTTGTAGTAGGAAACCTCTGGATACTGAACAAAACCATAATCCGCAGTGATTACTCTATTTCACAAGCAATCATGAGGACGGTTCAGTGGTTAATGTGGTTTTTTGTACCCTTAGGATTTTCATGCTCAGGTTATTTAACTCATGTACCAGATAATGCCTGGTGTACTGCATGTTATTGTATGCAAACTGTGGGCAGATTTAAAAAGGTGCATGATGAGTTCTGAGCATAATTATGTAATATCTAAAAAAAAAAACATAATAAAAATAATTTTTTCTATGCCAGGCATGAAGTTTCTAAATAAAAAACGATTAGGCTAGTTAAATATAATGTAAAACAATTTTAAATCTTCAAAAAAACAAGAAGATTTTTTATTAGGTACAGTCACAAAATGATGATGATGTTGGCATGTTTGATAATGCACAGCACCATGCTGATAAATAACAAGATATCGAAAAACAAGGGTGATTAGTGATAAAACACAGGCAAATTCAAGGGTACCCAAGTTTCCATGAAAAGTAATTGGCATTTGAAACCATTAATCCCCTTTCTCTCCTGCAAGTATGTAAAGAGATAACTCTGTCTGCTAATCCAAACAATGTCTATGGAACAGGGGGTTGCAGCTCAAATTTTGCCTAAAAACATATGGAAGTGGTGAAAAACAAGCGTGCATCCACTAATGAACAAATGACAAATTAGAATGGATAATGTGAAACCCTAAGGGTCCTTTCACACTAGCGGACCGTTCGTCCGCTCATTACAAGTCTGTTTACGGACTTGTAATGGGCCCCTATGGGAGCGGATCCGTTAGCGGATGATGCATCCGCTAACGTCCGCCAGATCCGCATCCGTGTTTTCAGACGGAAGAATGTCCTATTTTTCTTCCGTCCAGCCAAACGGATCGGATGCAAACGGACAGACGGTCCGTTTCCATCCGACTCCCCATAGGGGAGAGCGGAGGAGAGACGGGGCGGTCCCTGCACAGTGTGCGGGGACCGCCCTGTCAGCCGACAGCTGAGCGGAGACCCCCCGCTGAGCTGACGGACACACGGAGCGGACCGAAAAACGGTCCGCTCCGTGTGAAAGGACCCTAAGGCAGTGCTTCTCAACTCCTGTCCTCAGGAACCACTAACAGGCCAGATTTTAAGTAATACCTTGAGGAGATGCAGACTAGAATACTGCAATCACTGAGCAGAAAATGATATCATCTGTGATGTATTTCAGTTATCTTGCAAACCTGGCCTGTTAGTGGGTCCTGAGGACTGGAGTTGAGAACCACTGCCCTAAGGGGTTAGGGTGCAATATCAAAAATAGCCATTAAAGGTATGTGAAAAAATAAATGTGATCAAAGAAAAGTGCGCATAAATTGCATAAATAATGAAATAAAAAGTGTAAAGTAATAGTGATCAAAGAGTTGATAAATATACACATAGGATCATATAAACAAGAGTCTATATGAATTAAAAGAAAGCTAAAAAGCCACAATGTGAAACAATGGGGTTGATTTACTAAAGCAGACGCGCACGCCGATGCTCAATGCACATTTACATATTTACGACATGGTGTGGCGGTAACAGAGCTCGAAACTTCCATTTAATATTGCGATCTTGGCTCATGGGAGAATGCAATCTGTGAGCCTCTATGGACATTGGGCACAGTATCTCCAATTTAATATCAACATAAGATGGAGGTGCCAATATTATGGGGTGTTTTGAAGAAGTTTAGTAACAACTGCCCAAGTAACAAACATGCCCAAAATAGAATGAGAAAGTAACTTTTCAGAGATAGCCTGCTGTGCCTGCAAGTACATTTAGAACTGTGTGATATCCATGTAAACACTGCGTATGCACAAGTGGCTCTTGCGCCTGTTTACATGAGTTTTTTCATTACGTGCCCGAAATCTTAGTAAGTGTTATGCCACATACATGCAGTTGCATGCATTGTAAGGGTGCACATCTAATCGACTATTTTTTTTTAAACTAGTTCACCTTTACTATAATTTTTTATGAGATTCGCACACAGGACATATGGGCATGTTACTTTGCCAACATGTGACATGTACCTTAAAATTATGTAAAAAGACTCTTGTTCCTCTAGCTCTGAGGCGGCGTACAGACGATCGGACATATCCGATGAAAACGGTCCGCGGACCATTTCCATCGGATATGTCCGATCGGGAGTTTGATCCGATGGCGTGTACACACCATCGGATCAAATTCCCCGCCGCCGGACGGCGCGGTGACGCGGCGGTGACGTTGACGCCGCCGCGTCACCGCCACGTCACCGCACCAGGAAGTAAAACACTTCCGCGCATGCGCCGAATCCATTCGGCAGCGGCGCGGCGGCGGTGGGGGCCGACATGTCTGCTGGTAAGTGTACTAACCAGCAGACATGTCGGGCGGACAGATTCCACCGGATAGATTTCAAAGGTTGCTTTGAAATCTGTCGGGTGGAGAAATCTGTCCGCTAGCCCATACACACGAGCGGAGATGTCTGCTGAAACGGTCCATCGGACCGTTTTCAGCGGACATATCCCCTCGTGTGTACGCCGCCTAAAAGGGCATGGACTCCCACCTCTAATGCATATGATTTCCTTGGGCTAGCGTTTTCTTTTAAAGGGAAACTCCCCATTCCACTCCATTCTCAAAAGGCTGTGAGCTGCCTTCAACAATCCAAATCACATCCTTTTCCAGAGCATACAACAGGGCCAGCTAGGAAAGGGGGCGAGAAGAATGAGCACCTAACCCCCTCCTGAACCACACCAGGCCACATGCACTCAACATAGCTGTCTGCCTTTGGGGCATGTTGGGCTAAGCCAAATACCAACCACAAAGCACCTTGTACCCACTAGTTTAAAGGGCCTTTACACATTCTGTAAAGTCCCCCTGTCTGCAGCCCCCCTCAACCCCATCCTAGCGTTGTGTGTAAGGGGCCCCTGTCCCCCTGAATATGGGAACAAGGTGGTTGACTTTTGGGGTGCCCGAGCCCCTCCTGCCCCCAAGCATCCACCCCCCTTTCATGGACTGGCTTTGTTGTGTTTTTGGCTGGGGGTTTGTTAGTGTTTGGGAGGGGTACAATCTTTTCTTTAGTTTGGGGTGGTATTTTTCATGTGGGATTCTCATTTAGCCTTAACAGACACAAATGGGCTTGTACAGTATGAATTGGGGGGCATGCCTTTTTTTTTTTTTTTTTTTTTAGCAGCTGCAATGTAAATTTTTAGGAAACATTAAGAACATCTTGCAAGAAGCATTTTGGATACATGCTACAGATGTACCACTTTACAGGCATAGTAACCCCCCCCCCCCCCCAAGTTACTAGATTTTAGGCAATTTAGCATTTTCAAAGGCACTTCTCCTTGTTTCTTTTTTTGGGGTTGTCATCAAAATTGGTGACATTGATATATGTCCCTCAGGGTGGGACCTGGGACCTCATACCCATTTTAAGGCCAATAACTAGAATATAAGCCAGCCAAGTGGGAACTAGTAACATTAACAGGTCAGTTTCCATAGAATGCAATAATATTTGTTGTATAACTTTTGCCCATGTTAGGCTGGTTGTTTGCTGATGGTTAAGGTTGGGTTTTGTGTCCCTTTTCTGAAAATTGGCTTCACTTCCTGTCACATAGCCAAACAGGAAGTGAGGGTAAAACCCTACCAATGTCTTTCTTTTGGACATACAGGTAAATCTAACTAGTGTCCCCATTAGGCAAATTTTACTCTAGCTCTTTGCTGTGTACACCCCAAATTATTAGGTATTTTGGACTTTGGTGTTTATTAACTAAAGGCAAATCCACTGTGCACTGAAAGTGCACCTGGAAGTGTAGTCATTGTAAATCTGAGGGGAAGCACTGATGATTTTATCATCCAATCATGTAGAAGCAAAAATACTGCTTTTTATTTTCCTTGCATGTCCCCCTCAGATCTCCAATGACTGCACTTTCCAAGTGCACTTGTAGTGCAAAGTAGATTTGCCTTTAGTAAATAAACCTCAAAGTCCAAGATACCTAATAATTTGGGGTGTACGCAGCAAAGTGCTAGAGTGCAATTTGCCTAATAGGAACACAAGTTAGATTGACCTATGTGTGTCCCCAAGGAATGACATTGGTAGGGTTTTACCCTCACTTCCTGTTTGGCTATGTGACTGGAAGTGAATAAATTTGAAGGAGAAGCTGGTAACATTTGGGAGGTGTCTTCACCCTATCAGGAGTGCAGACATCCCCAAAAAGACTTCAAATCCCTCTGCACTCTATCACCAAGCAAAAATAAGAAAGAATTTACGCATTCCTAAGTTCAACTGTGATGCATATCAAAGGGCCCGTTTAGATCTTGTTTAATGGAAAACACCAGTTGCCTTTCGATAGAAACATTTGTAAGTCCAGTCCTAAAAATCTGCATCTGCTTTCCTATTAACTGCCAATAAAGTTATGGGCCTGCACCTAGACGCAAGTCCCTGCTGCGCATATCTGGTTCCCGGAAGTGGTGGCCAGCACACAGGAATGACATCACACTCCTGCAGGAAGTTGCTTGTACTGCTGCTAATTTCTTCCCACCACCATGCCCTGCTCACTGTTCTCTGAGGAATGGGTGATCCTTATTTGCAAATTAAGATAATGTTTTATTTATTTTTACATGGGGTAGTGTTTGTGTGGGTCATGTGTGTATGTCTAAATTAATGTGGCCTCAAAACACACACCTACTTCTGGGCCAATGTACATTGCTTCCTGCTTCAGTGCATGTGTGTGTATATATATATCTATAGATTAGGTTCTTGTGTCCACCAGCAGAGAGAAGTTGGGTAGATGCCACAATCCCAATTCTAGAGGTATAATAATGGTCTAGGCCAGTAATGGCGAACCTTGGCACCCCAGATGTTTTGAAACTACATTTCCCATGATGCTAAACAACTCTGCAGAGTGCCTGAGCATCATGGGAAATGTAGTTCCAAAACATCTGGGGTGCCAAGGTTCGCCATCACTGGTCTAGGCCATGGCTCTTCAAGCTACAGCCCTCCCGTTTTTCAGGAGCTACAATTCCCATCATGCCTAGTCATGTCTGTGAATGTCAGATTTTTATAATGCCTCATGGGACGGTGTAGTTCAGCAATGGTTGGAGGGCCGTAGTTTGAAGATTCCTGATCACTCTAGCATGTCTTGAAAAAAGGTGTGTTCTCATGTGCTTTGTATAATGCCCAAGAAATATAGTTTGGAAAATACAAGTGAGTCATGGCACATCTACATTCTAAATTTGGCACTTAAGATGGCCATGCACTATGCAATCTGATTGACCAATCTCTGTACAACTCGATATTTAGGCAAAAGAGGAAGAAGAACTATTAACTCAAATTTTAGGAACTCAAACAGACTTTTGCACTAAATCTATGGGGATAGAAAAAAGGAGACCCCTAGAGTGGTCTTTAGAAAAGTAAAAAATGTAAAGAGCCTTATAACGCTAAGTAACTTGAATATGGGTAACTAAACCAGCACCGCTTTCATCTCTTCCTTCCTTTCATTAAATGATATGTACTAATATGAGAAAAGAAGATGTGTAACCTGTGCCCATGTTCAGCAGGGTCAACAATATTTAGGAAAGGCAGGATAGTCCCATTAAAATAATTATTGACCTGCTGCTATAATTTTGCAATGTATATAATTATCTGTCCCCACCGGCCATGGGTATGCTCCCTTGCAGTGATAGGAAAACTGTGAGAAAAAAAAACACTGCGATTCGCGATGGGAAAAAATAAAACAAGTTCTAATTTTTTTTCACCACAGTTTTCCTGTTGGGAAAACTGCTATAAAGCATTCACATGACCGGTTTTCCCGGCCAAAAGAAAACCAGAGGGGAAACCAATGGTGTGTACGAGGCATAAGACTTGGGGGGCACAAGCAAAAGGTGGAGAACAGCTCTCCTAATTACAGTATCTCTGGACACTTTATTGCCCATCATCACAGCAATCTTAAATCTTAAATTGTTAAATGATGAATCTATCCAATTGATTCCACCCAATCTCTTATTAGGGAAAATATTTAACAAATTATTCACCCAGGAGGCTTATTGGATCTTTAAATTTGACTGTTTTACTAGACATACAAACAATTCTACAACATGTTTTTTCCTCCTCTATCTAGCATGTATGAATTTTTATAAGATGTTATATATTTTGTTAAATACATAAGTTGACAAATATAAAAGTTTTTTTTCCTTTTTAAAAAAATAAATAAATCTCTTTACAGTATGAGGCCCAGATTCAGAGAGAATTGGATTCTCGTAGCGTATCAGAAATACACTACGCCGCCGTTTTTTACCTGGCTCTACGTGGAATCCAGGTAGATTTTGTCCAGTAAACGACGGCGGCGTAGTGTATTTCTCCCGTCGCAATCCATCTAGACGAGTAGGGGGCGGGAAGGATTTAAAATAGGCGCGTTCCCGCGGCGATCGAACTGCGCATGCTCCGTTCGCAAATTTCCCGCCGTGCGTTGCGCGAAATCACGTCGTTACGTCATTCGTTGTTTGAGTAGCGTCGTTTACGGACATTTCTATTCCCGAACGAGTTACGCAAAAAAAAAAAAAAATATTTAAATTCGACGCGGGAACGATGGCCATACTTAACATGGGCTACGCACCGTTAGACCAGCAAAAAGCTGGTCTAACAGTACGTAAAAAAAAACAGACGTAAGCGATTGCGAAGACCGCTCGTATCTTCATGGATCGCCGTAAAAACACATTTGCATATCCTGACGCATGAAAATGACGCAAACTCCTCCCAGCGGCCGCAAAAATATCGCAGCGTAGATCCGAAGGCTTACGAAGACGTAAGCCTCTCGGATCGAAGCCCGAAGCCGCCGTATCATGGTTTGAGGATTCAAACTAGTGATACGGCGCGCGAAATTTGAAATTACTCCTGTCTAACACCAGTTAGACAGGCGTAATTGCTTTATGAATCTGGGCCTGAATTTCTAGTTTAGGCAATTGATTATGTCTTCTGAGTTTATTTGTTTTTTTCTTTATTTATTTATAATTTGTATCCTGCTTCAGTAATTGACTCATCTTGGAGAGAGTTGTGGATTTATTTGAAATATTTTCAGCTTTATTTTAATATGTGCATTATTTTTTTCCACAGCAACCAGCAAGCGGGTAACAAATTTCTTCTTGATAAACCTCGGAGCCAAAGCTGTCATATAGGTTGAGGAAGGGGAAGTCTTTCTCCAAAACATGTTCCCATAATCCTTTGTAGTGTGCAGTGAGGAGGTGAGAGAAAGTTTTAAGTTATCCCATTACCAAGCATCGTTCTGACATCAGTAATACTGATAACAAAAAAGTTTAACAATACAATTTAATTTTTTTAATTTTGTATAGAGCAAGGTAGGGTTATAACCCCAATTAGATTTTTTTGCAACCTGTGTCCCATTGCGGACATTTTCCTTCACTTCCTGTCCCATAGCCAAATGGAAAGTGAGAGGAAATCCCTGCAAATTAAAATAATTTCTTGGGGACCCCCAGGTCATCGGAACTAGTGTCCCCATTGGAAGATTTCTCCTCTATTACATTTCTGGAGACAACCCAAAATGTGTGATTTTCTTTTACTTTCACTTTCAATAATAATGGTAAAAGGGAGAAATAGAGAAGATGAATCACCTTAACAGGGGCACAGACAGCAATAAACACTGACAAGCATTCTAACACCTCTGCACTCTATCTAAGCTAAAAAAAAAAAATGTTTTGCCTTTAGTTATACTTTAACCACTTGCCGCCCGCCTTAAGCAAAAAGCCGTCGGCAAAGTGGTTCCAAATCCTGAGTGAATGTCATATGACGTCCTCAGGATATTGAGCCGCCGGGGGCAAGCATCACGGCGATCGTTGTTGCAGGGTGTCAGTCTGACACCCCGCAACACCGATCTAGGTAAAGTGTCTCTTTACCTAGACTCTTTACCACGTGATCAGGCGTGTCTAATCACGGCTGATCATGATGTCAACAGGAAAAGCCGGTAATCGGCTTTTCCTCACTCGCGTCTGTCAGACGTGAGTAGAGGAGAGCCAATCGGCTGCTCCTCTGACAGGGGGGTTTGCACAGCCCCCCCCTAAAGATGCCCACACTGGACCACCAGGGGTGCCACTAGACCACCAGGGATGCAAAACACAGGTATGCCAGCCTAGACCACCAGGGAAGACAATGACAGAAATAATGGATGCCAATCAGTGCCCGTAATGGATGCCAATCAGAGCCCACAATAGGCATCACTGATTGGCAGGCATTGTTTGGCACTGATTGGCATCCCTAAGTACAACACATAAGTTAGTGCCACCTATCAGTGCCCATCTATGCCTATCCGTGCCACCTATCCTTGCCCATCCATGACGCCTATCCTTGCCCATCCATGCTGCCTATCAGTGCCCATCCGTGCCGCCTATCAGTGACGCACATTAGTGCCCATCATCAGTGCTCATCAATGCCACCACATCAGTGCTACCTCATCGGTGCCCATCAGTGCCACCTTATCAGTGCCCATCAGTGCAGTACCATCAGTGCCCATCAGTGAAGGAGAAAACGTACTTATTTACAATGTTTTATAACAGAAACAAAAATTATTTATTTATTGCAGAAAATAAAAATCCCAGAGGTGATCAACTACCACCAAAAGAGAGCTCTATTTGTGGGTACAAAATGAAAAACATTTTTTGGGTACAGTGTAGCATGACTGCGCAATTGTCATTCAAAGTGTCGACAGCGCTGAAAGCTAAAAATTGGTCTGGGCGGGAAGGTGTATAAGTGCCCTGTAAGGAAGTGGTTAAGGTTGAAGCTTGCAATGATCAGAGAACAAAAATGGCTGTTTTCATCTCATAATGAATTTATTTTGAAAATTAAAACATTGATCCAGTAAATTTAGATTGTAAAGAATTACTAGCAATAATTACTATATAATTGTTGTATATGTGGGCTGGTTAAACCTTTTACAAAAAAAAATTAAAATCCAGATTCTGTCATAGACTCAAGCAAAAGCATGGCTTCCAGGTTTCTTTTATACTCATACTCCTGGAACACTTCCTAATCCAGTCTTTTACCCCTGACCATGCAGTATTTCAGTTGTACTGCATCATGAAAGATGGGGCATCCAGAGAAGTAATTTACAGTCGATAAATTACAGGAATGTTTTGTTTTAATGCCACGTACACACGGTCGTTTTTTGCGATGAAAAAAAACGTTGTTTTTTAAAACGTCATTTAAATTGATGGTGTGTGGGCAAAACGTCGTTTTTTGTCTTAAAAAAAACGACCAAAAAAAAATTCCAACATGCTTGAATTTTTTGTGTCGTTTTTCAAAACGTCGTATTTTGTTTCACAAAAAGTCACCGTGTGTAGCAAAAACGTCGTTCAAAACGACGTTTTTCAACCCGCGCATGCCCAGAAGCTAGTTATGAAGCGAGCTTCAATGGAAAAGTGTGGTGAACGTAACCTCGTTTTTTGTGAAAAAAACGATGGTGTGTATGCAACATCGTCTTTGAAAGTGACGTTTCAAAAACGTCGTTTTTTACTTCACAAAAAACGTCGTTTTTTTTCATCGCAAAAAACGACCGTGTGTACGCAGCATTACATTTGAAATCTCAAAATTTCCAGCAAAAAAAAGTATAAGCTAATTTCTCTACGGTACTGGTCCTTGGTGAAACTGAATTACATATTTCCCTCATTAAGACCCCTTTCATACTGAAGCGTTTTTACAGCGTTTTAGCGCTAAAAATAGCGCTATTAAAACGCTCATAAAACGCTCTCCATGCATCTCAATGGACACTTTCACAATGAGTCCTGCAAGCAGAATCGTTGGAGCATCTTTTGGGCACTGTAAAAACGCTACAAAAACACCCCTCTCCATTGAAATGAATTGAAAGCGCTGTAAAAACGCCTTGCCCTTTCACACTGAGGCGTTGCACTGACGGGCGTTGAGAAAAGTCCTGCAATCGGCATCTTTCACACTGAGGCACTGCAAAAACGTCCTAAAACGTTAGGATCTTAGCGGTGCTTTACCAGCGTTTTAGGGAGCTGGCAGTGTGAAAGGGCTGTCAGTGTTTTTCAGGCACTTTAGCGTTAAAAAAAAGCGCCTGTAAAGCGCCTGAAAGAAGCTGCATTTGCAATCCCAATGTGAAAGCCCGAGTATTTTCACACTGAGGCGCTGCGCTGGCAGGGCGTCAAAAAAAGTCCTCCAAGCAGCTTCTTTGCAGCGCTTTAGGAGCGTTGAATACACCACTCCTAAAGCCCCCTTCCCATTGAGGGAGCTTTTTTAACACTAAAGCGCCTGAAAACGCCCCAGTGTGAAAGGGTCTTAGCGGCGCTTTACCAGCATTTTTAGGGTGCTGGCAGTATGAAAGGGCTCTGAAAGCACTCAAGCTTTCACATTGGGATTGCAGATGAAGCTTCCTTCAGGCGCTTTACATCCTTTTTTTTAAACGCCAAAGCTCCTGAAAAACGCTTGAATAACGCCCGAAAAACGCCCCAGTGTGAAAGGGGCCTTAGAGTTTGCTGGAGGTACATGGTAAAAGCTTCACTAATGTAGCTATTCTGTAGATGATCTCTGGTCATATGACAACAATTTACAAAAGCTAGCCTACAGGCTGCTAAGGTAGCCATATCTCACTATTGAAAATCAACCTCCCCTCCACATATTTTGGAGAGGGAATCATGTCCCCCATGTACCTTGTAGATGAGCCCGATAATGCAGAGGAAGGCCTTTCCTACGTATCTGACTCATGGCCCTGATAGCCCACGTGGAAGAAAAATATATTTTAAATATATTTAAAAAAAACATTCTAAATATATTTTTCCCAAATATATTGCAATATATTTGAAATGCTACAATTTTGGCCAGATTCAATATATTTCAAAAATATATTTCAATATATTTGTGAATATATTATTGAATATATTGGGAAATGCATTGTGAAATATGTTGCAAATATACTCATAAATATATGTTAAATGTACTTCTGAATGCATTTAGCAATATATTTATGCAGCCATAAATATATTGCAACATGCATTTTGGAATGCATTGTGAATATATTCAGACATATATTGCTAAATGCATTCAGAAGTACATTTAACATATATTTCTGAATACATTCACAATGCATTCCAAAATGCACTTTGCAATATATTTATGGCTGCACAAATATATTGCTAAATGCATTTAACATATATTTATGAATATATTTGCAACATATTTCACAATGCATTACCCAATATATTCACAAATATATTGAAATATATTTTTGAAATATATTGAATCTGGCCAAAATTGTAGCATTTCAAATATATGGCAATATATTTGGGAAAAAATATATTAAGAATGTTTTTTAAAATATATTTTAAATATAAATGTACTGAATGTAAAATAAAAAAAAATACATTCCTATTACATTTTGAAATGCTGTGCATTTATATATTGTATTTTATATATTGTAGGCCTATAAAACCAGCAAATATTTGGAAATAAAAACGATAACACAGTACAATACACACAACTTTATTATCATGTAAATATACAAACACTACAACACAGAGAATAGAAAGTGGTGTTAACTGTGGTAAATGACATACAAGTTTATTTGTGGTATTCTGATGGTTCCCGATGTTTCCCTTCAGGTGATATTTCAACACCGGAATTGTTCTCGTAAGAGCGTCACTGATCACACCGTTTGAAGTCCCAGGAAACTTTGCCAAAATGGCAGCTTTAAAAAGTAAATGGAAAATATTAGACTTATTAGATTTTCCCTGTGAATCAAAAGCCATATAAGACCCTTTTCACACTTTAGCGCTGCTAAAGCTCCGGCGGTTTTTGCAACACTTTTTAGGCGTTTTTTTTTTTTTTTTAAAGGGAAAAAGTACAGTTTTTAATGCGCTTTTAAAGTGCTTTGGAAGTGCTGCCCATTAATTTCAATAGGCAGGTGTGTTTTAGGAGCGCTATTTATAGCGCTCCCAACCCGCCCCAGATGCTGCTTGCAGGACTCTTTCTAAAGTTCCGCAAGCGCATCGCCCCAGTGTGAAAGTACTCATTGCACTGAAAGGGATGCAGTTTCATGAGCTTTTTAGAGGCTATTTCTAGTGCTAAAACACCTGAATACTGGCTCAGTGTGAAAGGGGTCTAATAGATGCAGCTGAGTAAATAAAACGAACAAAATTAAGCATGTAAAAAAAAAATATTGTAGACTTTTAAAAAATCTGTATAAAAATCAACATCTTGCCTACAACTTGCCTTTTTAGTTCAGACTACTACCAGACTGAGCAATATATCTTATTTTGACACAACAGTCAAATTGGCTTACAGTCTACATGTCAAAGCTGATGTTTTCATAGGGTCTAACTGTACTTGCTTCTCTCCATCTGTCAGCCGCTTGTAGGCACCTCCTTAAAGGTTACTTTTTATTGAAGTGGTTGTAAAGGTACAAGGGTTTTTACCTTCATGTATTCAATGCATGAAGGTAAAAAAAAACTTCTGTGTGCAGCCCCCCTATACTTACATGAGCCCTCTCTCAATCCAGTGATGTCCACGAGAGCCTTGTCTCTCCAGGGACTTGCACTGCTGATTGGCTTTCTGTAGCGGTGGGAGCTATTGGCTCACGGTGCTGTCAATCACAGCCAGTGAGCTAATTAGGAGATGGGGTCAAGACAAGGCTCAGTGTGTGATTGGACACACAGAGCTCTGGTTCAGGAGCACCGGCATGGGACCTGAGAAGAGAAGGATCTGAGCTGCTCTGTACAAAAACCCTTACACAGAGCAGGTAAATAGGAGTAGGATATGTTTGATATTTAAAAAAAAAGACAACCATTTAATGTTTCGATACCAAAAGAAAACCTACCTGTTTAGGCCTTGAGTACGACACTTGACAAGGAGATGAGCTCAAGTCTTCAGATGGGACAAAAGGTGATGCACACGATACACCCACACAGGATGAACTTCCACCATCATTCTTCAGTGCTATTAGCTGCGCTCTTGTTGTTTTCAAAAGATCCATTACACCAGGCAACTCTATGGAAAAGCATAACAACTTTTTAAGTAACATAATGGCCTATTTTCTCACTATATCCATTCATTTCATTTGTTAGAAATTGATGACTTGTGGAAAAATGTACTTAAATGATTAGAGGGTTTCCTCCAGTCTGCTGCTGACCCCCCCAAGAGGGTTTCTCCCAAGGTAAAAGTAAGGATGTTCCACAAAACAAAAATCCTACTTGTGCATATAGTATGTAGTTACCTCAGTGCACTCACTGATACTATAATGAATGTAGTACAGTAAACTTCCAGTTACTCAACGATCCCCATTGGTACTGTTATTTCTGGTTGCTTGAGATCTAAAAGTAACTCTCAAGCATCCACCTCCCATGGCACCCTGACCCCCTCCCACTTAGCAGCTAAAGGGGGTAGGGATTGGGGGCAGGGTTTTACCACCCCCAAATTCACATGTGAATGAGCCTTAAAAGTGCTATTGCCAAATGCAACTTAGGGCTCATTCACAAGTGCGGTATGCAATGCTCCAATGCGCCTCTGAGAAATTCTGCAAGGTGGTGAGGAGGCAAAATGTTTACACCAAAAATTGCAGTGAAAGGCACACAATTGCAGCGCGGTAGTACGGCAATTATAGGTTTTAGTCAGGTGTGAGGAGGCAACATTGGAGGAGACTGTGCCCTGTGATCTTTGACTTCTCCCATGTTGTTCAGGTAGATCTCCAACTCTCTAAGGTTGCCTACCTCTGCCTTAAAACACTGTAGAATGAAAGGGCAAATGATTGGTCAAACAGAAAATAAAGATAAAAATAACAAAGGCAGCAAAACTGGTGGAATAACACACAATAAATAGATAACAAAAATAAAAGACTGTGCCAATAAAAAAGATTCAATGAAAATTAAAATTGAAAACATTTCACCAATACCAATTCCATTGAAAGATTGGCATCCAGGGGCTGATATGCCAAAAACGGTGCACAATAATTAACCAAAACAAAAAAATCAGAGTGCAAGGAAAAATTTGTATATAAATTCACAAAATGAATGTCAAATTATATGTATAAACAATGAGAGGTTAATACGCCAAATCGGTGATCCCAAAATTGTATGCCAACAGCACACAATTGGCAAACCAAACCTCTAAAATTCTTAATGATATCACCACAAAACTCAAACGCTGATGACCAAATGAATAATGAAGGATGATGCAGATATGATGATCAGATACAGTGCCAGTTTAATGCAGTGATATAAACCGCAATTAAGTTGTCCGCTTACCAAAGGCAAGTTGTCTCAGTTGTTGGTTTTCTTCTTCCAAGTGCTTATTCTGGTTTTATATTCACCAGCTGTTAGTTAGTCTTGGTCAGGTGCTTTGACAGCGGCTGGCGGCCCATCTGTCAGAATCCGCCAAAAATAAAAAAAATAATTATCTTTCCACCTCCACACCCCCCATCCACTCCCCCCCACCCCACACACACACACACACACACACACACACATCTTTCAAACCCCCTGCCCACACACACACCCCAGACACCGCTAACCTCCTTCTGCACAATTTATTTGATGGTAGCTGAATGTAAACAGCAGGCAGTGGGGGAACCATAGCCAGACTGCCATTGGCTGTTTCAAATTTTAAAATTAGGCTGACTATTGTGCCCCCTTCCCACTGCCTGCTGTCAATCAGCAGAGGAAGACCTGAAGAAGAATGTTCTCCTTCAAATCCTCTCCTTTGCTGATTGACAGCAGGCTATTGATTTCCCTGCTATCTGCTCTTTTTTCCTGCATTCTGACAGTGGCCAGTGGCTGTTAGAATACAAAAAAAGGCCTAGATGTCAACTGATATCAGGCTACTTCTGGGGCAGCTGGATGTAAACATAATATCATTACCTCATATTGTTATCGGCCTGAAAGGTGGCCCATAATTGGTATCTGTATGGAAAAATCCATATCTAATGGCACCTAGTAGCAGGGCAGATAATAATATGCAAAAGGGGAGGGAGACATAAACATTGGTAGCACTATGCACTGACATTATGGGGTATATTTACTAAAGGCAAATCCGCTTTGCACTACAAGCGCACTTGGAAGTGCAGTCACTATAAATCTGAAGGGGACAAAAAAAAATCATTTTTGCCTGTAAATGATTGGATGATAAAATCAGCAGGGCTTCCCCTCATTTCAGATCTACCCCTCAGATCTACAGCGACTGCATGTCCAAGTGCACTTGTAGTGCAAAATGGATTTTCCTTTAGTAAATCAACTCCTATGCTGCATGGCGAGTGGATATAGAATAGAAGCCGTATAATATTGTATGCAGCAATGTACACTGAAAGTAAGTTACACAGTTACTGGATATAACATGGAAGCCATACATATTATATACAGCAATGTGCACTGACAGTATGTTACACAGTTACTGGATATAACATGGAAGCCATACATATTATATGCAGCAATGTGCACTGACAGTATGTTACACATTTACTGGATATAACATGGAAGCCATACATATTACAGTAGGTGACTGGGATATTGTGTCAATCTCGCTCCCTTTCTCGGCGAGATTGACCACCTACGAGCCCCATCGCGGGAGCCAGCGCCGAGCTGGCTTGCCGCGATGGAGACAAAGCCGTCATAGAAGCGACGGGAATCCGACGCGGATTCCCGCCAATTCTACACGTGGGCGGAGTTTGTTATGAATCCTGAAGGAGAAATCCCAGCCGGATTTTTAAAGAAAAATCCGGCATGGGTTCCCCCCTCAGGAGCATAACGGGCCCTTAGGTCGGTTATGGGTTGTAAGGAGACCCCCTACGCCGAAAAAACGGCGTGGGGGTCCCCCCACAATCCATAACAGACCCGTATCCAAAGCACGCCGGCCGGCCGTACCCCATACTCATTCACTTAGGGTGGGGGGCCGGTATCTGGGGGCCCCCTTATTAAAGGGGGCTTCCAGATTCCGATAAGCCTCCCGCCCGCATACCCCGACAACCAACGGCCAGGGTTGTCGGGAAGGGGCCCTGTCCTCATCAACATGGGGACAGGGTGCTCTGGGGTGGGGGGCCGCAGTGCGCCCCCTACCCCAGAGCACCTGACCCCCCCATGTTGAGGGCATGCTGCCCGGTACGGCTCAGGAGGGGGGGGCGCTCACTCGCCCCCACTCCCTTCCTGACCGGCCGGCCGGCGTGCTTTGGATACGGGTCTGTTATGGATTGTGGGGGGACCCCCACGCCGTTTTTTCGGCGTAGGGGGTCTCCTTACAACCCATAACCGACCTAAGGGCCCGTTATGCTCCTGAGGGGGGAACCCATGCCGGATTTTTCTTTAAAAATCCGGCTGGGATTTCTCCTTCAGGATTCATAACAAACTCCGCCCACGTGTAGAATTGGCGGGAATCCGCGTCGGATTCCCGTCGCTTCTATGACGCGCTCGCTGGAATGTACTTTTACTATTCCAGCGAGTGCGAGATGTCGGCAGCCTGTCGCCGAGATTCAGCGCGATGCTGGCGTGCTGAAAACACATTCTCGGCGGCAGGCACTGTATATGCAGCAATGTGCACTGAAAGTAAGTTACACAGTTACTGGATATAACATGGAAGCCATACATATTATATGCAGCAATGTGCACTGACAGTATGTTACACAGTTACTGGATATAACATGAAAGCCATACATATTATATGCAGCAATGTGCACTGACAGTATGTTACACAGTTACTGGATATAACATGGAAGCCATACATATTATATGCAGCAATGTACACTGAAAGTAAGTTACACAGTTACTGGATATAACATGGAAGCCATACATATTATATACAGCAATGTGCACTGACAGTAAGTTACACAGTTACTGGATATAACATGGAAGCCATACATATTATATGCAGCAATGTACACTGACAGTATGTTACACAGTTACTGGATATAACATGGAAGCCATACATATTATATGCAGCAATGTACACTGACAGTATGTTACACAGTTACTGGATATAACATGGAAGCCATACATATTATATACAGCAATGTGCACTGACAGTATGTTACACATTTACTGGATATAACATGGAAGCCATACATATTATATGCAGCAATGTGCACTGACAGTATGTTACACAGTTACTGGATATAACATGGAAGCCATACATATTATATACAGCAATGTGCACTGACAGTATGTTACACAGTTACTGGATATAACATGGAAGCCATACATATTATATACAGCAATGTGCACTGACAGTATGTTACACAGTTACTGGATATAACATGGAAGCCATACATATTATATGCAGCAATGTGCACTGACAGTATGTTACACAGTTACTGGATATAACATGGATGCCATACATATTATATGCAGCAGGGTGACATGCTGTGGAAGAGGAGCTCTATAATATTACATTACTGTGCACATGCTGTATGGTAACTGGGAAGGTGAATGTACACAGAATTAGAACTATTCAGCAGGAAATAGACAAATACAACTTAACTCATACACCAAACTTTCACAATTCTAATATTATTACATAGAAGGCTCACCTTTCATCCAGGAGAATACATCCAGGGGAATACAGAGAGCGTCTCCACCATGCTGCCATGCTTTCCTTTTCAGACTAGGCCTTACCAGGAACAGGAAGTGAGAGGTGAAAGTTCACCCCTCTGGTTCCCACTGCTCACTTCCTGTCACACACCTCCTGTATTGTTTCCTGTATTATCATTGCAGTCTCATTTAAAGAGTTTTCCCCAGGGCTGAATTCACATATTATAAGATCGAAGGCACAGAATTCAAACCCACATCCCAATAAAAAGAATGAGATAAAAGAAATGAGAAAAATATTTATACATGTAAGTAAGTGATGGGAGATGCATTCTATATATATATTTTGTATCTTCATTCTGGTACATGTGTGTGTGTATATATATATATATCAGATATACTCTATGTGTATGTGTGTGTGTGTATATATATATATATATATATATATATATATATATATATATATATATATATATATATATATATACTAAGGTGACCAGATTTTTTAAAAAAAATCCAGGGACACATTTTTTTTTACTAGTAATGGCGGCAATCAGCGTCTCTCTGCCCATCGCTGCAGCCGCCCACCACACAGCCTGCCAAGTCTTACACTCCGGGTCCCCGCTACTGCTTGGTGGGGAGTGGAGGAAGATAAGCAGGCAGGCAGCTGGCCGGGACTTGAGCCAAGGCAGAAGAACATGGAAGCGGAGCTGAATGGGAATGCACCTGAAACTGAAGAAATATTCCCTCTGCTCCGACCAACACATGATCATCAGAAAGGGGCACAGGTAATGGAAAAAATCCCCCCCCCCCCCAAGCTAGTAGGAGCGACAGAGTAGGGGGTGTAATTCAGAATTTTTTTTTTTTTTAATTCTGCACTGACTGTCTTTGAAATTGTCCCAGCCCCTGTTCAAATCCAATGGGGACAAAACTGGGGACAGACTTGGTCTAGGGACAGTGTCCTTAATCCAGGGACTGTCCCCTGAAACCGGGGATGTCTGGTCACCCTATATATATACACACACACACACAGTATATCTGAGATATATACATATATATATATATATATATATATATGTATATATATATATATATATATATATGTATATGTATATATATATATATATATATATATATATATACTGTATTTGCTGACGTATAAGACTACCTTTTACACTTAAAAAAACTGGGCAAAAAGCAGGGGTCATCTTATACACCGGGTCAGCTGCTCGGATGCCTGCTGGATGTGCGGTAATATCGCATGTAGCTTCGGCTACATACAGTATATACCGCTGAGCCAATCCCGGTGAGCGATGTATTCAAATGAATACAGAGCCTGCTCAGATTGGGGTAACAACCTCTGCCAATCCGAGTGCCTACATACAGTAGCCTGCTCGGATTGGCTTTGAGAGTCAGAGATGCACGGGCTGATGATGTTACAACCTCTGCCAATCCAAGCAGGCTTTGTATTCATTAATAGAATACATCGCTCGCCGTGATTGGCTCCAGTCCCAGTAAGAATGAAGAAGTATATGGCTCCAGAAGGAAGAAATATGAAGTATCGGAACGGGGGTCGTCTTATACGGTGAGTACAGGCAAAAGAAAAGTTAAAAAACTGTAAAATTAGGGGGTCGTCTTATACGCCTGGTCGCCTTATACGCCAGCAAATACGGTATATATATATATATATATATATATATATATATACATACACACACACAGTATATATATATATATATATATATATATATATATATATATACACACGCACAAGAATGCAGCTCTCATCACTTACATATTTATCTTCCAGCACAGCCTAGCATTGGCAGTGCAGCTTGGGCAGGGATATGACATTTGAAGCGGAGTTCCACCCAAAAGTGGAAGCTCCACTTATTTGCCTCCCCCCCCCCCCCCCCCCCACCTACTTTGCCAATGCTTTTCTGCATGTGTGTTTTTGATGCATTCCAGGGTATGTTTGGTGTGTCTTTTTTTTCTTAACCTTAGATAAGGACATGTGTGTTCCAGTGTGTTCAGGTGCATTCTAGTGCGTTTTTGATGTGCTTTTCAGTGTTCCATTACAGTCCAGTGCAGGAAAAATGCAGCATGCTCTACTTTTTTTCTGGAACTGCAAGCACTAGTGTGAATTATGCCATTGAAAACCATATAACTTACTTTCCATGCAGACAAAAAAAAAAACGCACTGGGCTGCATGTGGTGTGAATTGTCCCTATATATAGGCAATGGAGGCAGCAGCACCCGAGAGCCAATGGAAACATTGGCTGGGATACCAACATCGCCGGATTCCAGGACAGGTAAGTGTCCTAATATTAAGTCAGCAGCTGCAGTATGTGTACAGTATGGGGGGTTATTTACTAAAGGCAAATCCACTTTGCACTACAAGCGCAAACTACAAGTGCAAAGTGCATTTGAAATTGCACTGAAAGTGCACTTGTAAGTGCAGGCGCTGTAAATCTGAGGGGTAGAACTGAAATGAGGGGAAGCTTTGCTGATTTTATCATCCAATCATGTGCAAGCTAAAATGCTGTTTTTTTTATTTCCCATGCCCCCCTCAGATCTACAGCGACTGCACTTCCAAGTGCACTTTCCTTGCAATTTCAAGTGCACTTTGAATTTGTAGTTTGAACTTGTAGTGCAACGTGGATTTGCCTTTAGTAAATAACCCCCTTTGTGTAGCTGCTGAGTTTTAATTTTGTGCTGGGGGGAACTTTTTGCTGCTGGAATTACCCTTCGGCAGGTACGAAGTCCAAACAATGGACTGGACTTAGTATAAAAAGAATATACAGTATATATACAATATATATTATATTGCCAAAAGTTTTGGGACGCCTGCCTTTACACGCACATGAGTTTTAATAGCATGCCAGTCTATAACAGCTTCAATTCCTCTGAGAAGGCTGTCTTATGGGAATGTTTGACCATTCTTCCAGAAGCACATTTTTGAGTTCAGGCACTGATGTTGGATGAGAAGGCCTGGCTCACAGTCTCCACACAAATTCATCCCAAAGGTGTTCTATCAGGTTGAGGTCAGGACTCTGTGTAGGCCAGTCAAGTTTCTCCACCCCAACCCACTCATCCATGTCTTTATGGACCTTGCTTTGTGCACTGGTCCAAATCATTTGGTGGATTATGGTGTGTGTGTGTGGGGGGGGGGGGATTATGGTGTGGGGCTGTTTTTCAGGGGTTGGGTTTGGCTCCTTAGTTCCAGTGAAGGGAACTCTTAAGGCGTCAGGATACCAAGACATTTTGGGAAAATGTTATGCCCCCAACTTTGTGCGAACAGTTTGGGGATGGCCCCTTCCTGTTCCAACATGACTGCCCACCAGTGCACAATGCAAGGTCCATAAAGACACTGATGAGCGAGTTTGGTAATAATAGTGCAACTTCTGATTCATGGATTAAACAGAACATTGAAGATTTATATCCAGAGTTTCTCCTGGTACTCTATAAGCAGACAAGACCCTTGGACTGTGGAGGTGGATGTCTGTGAAGGTTCTCATTCATTCAGGTCAATCAATAAATCAATATAACTGTACTTGCTGGTCCGCCGACAAGCGTTCTCAATTCAGAATGACTTATACAAAAATTCTTTGGGAATGGAAAGTGGATGCGAGAGGTTTATCTGCTTTGTATTGAATGGATTATGTGCTTAAAATCTTATAAAAAAAATATATTTTATTTGAATCTTTTATTTTTTTTTTATTTATTTTAAAAGAGTAAAACAAGCCATTTTAAAATGGTAGTGGGTCTCTTATAAATGTATTCAGAATGTTATCTATGACATAGTTACAAAAATATCAGACAAAATATATGTTGAAATGTCTTTATTAGACATTAAATATTTTCAGAAAAACATATTTTAAAAATATATTTTCTAATATATAGCTTTGTAAAATATATTTAAATTATATTTTTGGAATGCATTTACAAGTATATTTAAAGATATATGTTTGAATGCATTTTTTTATATGTTCAAAAATATCTGGACAATATATTTTCAAACATATATTTTCACATATATGCCTTTGGAAAATATATTAAAATTATATTTTTGGAACACATTTACAAATATATGTAAAAATATATGTTGAAAAAAATCTGAAGAATATATTTAAAAAATATATTTTTCAATATATGTCTTTGGAAAATGCATTTAAATTATATTTTGGAATGCCTTTACAAGTATATTTAAAAATATATGTTTAAATGCATTTTTTTAGATGCTCAAAAATATATGTCAAATATATTGAAAAAAATATATTTTAAAATATATGCCTTTGGAAAATATATTTGAATTTACATTTTTGGAATAGATGTAAAAATATATTCGCGTAGGCCAATATATTGTAAATATATTTAAAATATATAATTTTTTTAAATAAATATATTGGAAATATATTTTTCTTCCATATGGGAGAGCAGACAGGTGGCTCAGGTGTGCAGATTGGTATGAGTGCCTGGTGGGTCAGCTGCCAGAGGAGCCACTCCTGGGTTTCTGATGCCACAGGGATGAATACCAGCAAGGTGAGAGATCCAGACAGTGGGCAGACTGAAAACTGGATCGACCGATATCCAGACACCATACACCAGAATGCAGGGACTGGCAGACAGCAGATCGGCCCAGAGAGATATGGAACACAGGGAGGTACAGGCAGGCCGGGTCATACACAGGAAGGAGATACTGGAACTGATACAGTATTTAAGGCAGGTCTAATCACATACCAGGTTGGTAACAAGCCAAGGTCAGGTGCAGGCAGAAGGCAGGCAGAGTTCAAAGGCAAGCCAGGTAACACAGGAATAGTTTACAGAAGCAGATTACAGGGAGCATGGGGTCATGGGAAGCTGCAGATCAGACAGCACTGGTCCTGTTTGCAAGACCTGTTTAAATAGCTTGTTTGTTGCTGAAAATAGCGCACACGAGCCGATGCACGCAGACATGCACCAGCTCGGCCAACAGCATTGTTTCTTCCATGGGGCATTTCCTGACAGTGCGCCCAGATATTTAATTATATTGTGGTAATTAGGGATGAGCTTTGAGTTCGAGTAGAACTTATGTTCGACTCGAACATTGCCTGTTCGCCGAACAGCGAACTATTTGGGGGGGTTTGCGGCAAGTTTGTGTGAACTTTAGAACCCTGTTAAAGTCTATGGGACTCGAACGTTTGAAATCTAAAGTGCTAATTTTAAAGGCTAATATGCAAGTTATTGTAATAAAAAGTGTTTGGGGACCTGGATCCTGCCCCAGGGGACATGTATCAATACAAAAAAAGTTTTAAAAACTCCAGTTTTTTGGCAGCAGTGATTTTAATAATTCCTTTAAGTGAAACAATAAAAGAGAAATATTCCTTTAAATTTTGTACCTGGGGTGTGTGTATAGTATGCCTGTAAAGTAGCATGTGTTTCCCATGCTTAGAATTGTCCCTGCACAACGTGTCATTTCTGAAGGAAAAAAAGTAATTTAAAATCACTCGGCTCCCGGCAATACAGAAAAAAGTCATTCATTAAAAAAAAAAAATGTGTGGGGGTCCACGGCATTTTTTTTTTAATTTGGGGTGGAGTTCCCCTTAAAATCCATACCAGACCTGAAGGGTCTGGAATGGATATTTTGGGGGATCCCCACATCATTTTTTTTTATTTGACGCAGGATTCCCCTTAATATCCATACCAGACCCTAAGGTGAGTGATTTTAAATGACTTTTTTCCTTCAGAAATTACATTTTGTGCAGGGACAGTTCTAAGCACAGGAAACAGGCGCTACTTTACAGGCATACTATACACCCCCCTAGGTACGAAATTTAAAGGAATATTTCAATTTTATTGTTTCACTTTAACCACTTAAGACCCGGACCAAAATGCAGGTAAAGGACCTTGCCCCTTTTTGCGATTGGGCACTGCGTCGTTTTAACTGACAATTACGCGGTCGTGCGACATGGCTCCCAAACAAAATTGGCATCCTCTTTTCCCCACAAATAGAGCTTTCTTTTCTTCTTCTTTATTTGATCATCTCTGCGGTTTTTATTTTTTGCGCTATAAACAAAAATAGAGCGTCAATTTTGAAAAAAATTCAATATTTTTTACTTTTTGCTATAATAAATATCCCCCAAAATATATATTTTGGGGGATAGTTTAGGCCGATACATATTCTTTTACCTATTTTTGGTTAAAAAAAATCGCAATAAGCGTTTATCGGTTGGTTTTCGCAAAATGTATAGCGTTTACAAATTAAGGGATAGTTTTATTCCATTTTTATTAATTTTTTTTTTTTACTACTAATAGCGGCGATCAGCGATTTTTTTCGTGACTACGACATTATGGCGGACACTTTGGACAATTTTGACACATTTTTGGGACAATTGTCATTTTCACAGCAAAAAATGCATTTAAATTGCATTGTTTACTGTGAAAATGACAGTTGCAGTTTGGGAGTTAACCACAAGGGGGCACTGTAGGATTTGAGTGTTCCCTGTGTGTGTTTACAACTGTAGGTGGGTGTGGCTGTAGGTGTGACGTCATCGATCACGTCCCCCTAAAACAGGGATGACGCGATCGATGCTGCGGCCACAGTGAAGCACGGGGAAGCCGTGTTTACACACGGCTCTCCCCGTTCTTCAGCTCCGGGGACCGATCGCCGCACTCCCAGTCCCGGAGCTTCGGACCGGGTCACGGGAGCGTGGCGCGGGCGCGCGCCCATGACCCACGGCTGGGTACTAGAACCAACGTATATATACGTTGATGTGCCCAGCCGTGCCATTCTGCTGACGTAAATGTACAGTAGGCAGTCCTTAAGAGGTTAAGCATTCTTAAAATCACTGCTCCTGAAAAAATTGACGTTTTTTTAAAACTTTTTTTGCATTGATACATGGTCCCTTGGCCAGGACCCGGGTCCCCAAACACTTTTTAGGACAATAACTTGCATATTAGCCTTTAAAATGAGTACTTTAGATTTCAAATGTTCGAGTCCCATAGACTTTAACAGGGTTCTAAAGTTCACACAAACTTTTAGGTCTGTTTGCAGGTTCTGGTGCGAAGCGAACCCAGGGGTGTTCGGCTCATCCCTAGTCGTAATGGAAACCTAGGTAGCTGAGTGCAGCATTGATCCTAAAAAGAGCAGCACCTTATGGACATGTTGGTGAGCCCATAGAGATTCAGATTCTAAATTTCTGAGCCCTATCTTTGCTGTAATAAGCTAACCTACCTTTACACGTACTAGCCTCAATAAAACCACTTGAAGACCAAGCCTATTCTGGCACTTTTTGTTTATATGTAAAAAAAAATATGAACATTTCTTAGACCCCCCCACACATTATATATGTTTTAGCAGAGGCCTTAGATAATAAAGTGGTGGGTTTTCCTATTTTTTCTGTCAAATGATATTTGCACAGCGATTTTTATAATGCAATTTTGTTTTAAGTTACACTTTTTTAAATTTTATTGCAAAAAACACAATACATAACCTATTTTTTTATAAATTATAAAAGATATTGTTACACTGAGTAAATAAATCCCAAACATGTCATGCTTTAAAATTGTGCATGCAATCTGCGACAAACTATGTAAGTTTTACTATGCATAGGCAACGTTTAAAAAGCCTTTACAAGTTACCACTATCAAATGTATAGAAGGTCTTACTGACCATGATCTGACCTTTGTGGTGATATCTGACATGTGTGGGACGATTGCTGTATGCATGCATGAGGGACCAATGCGTGCGTTTCCCTTTGCGCGCGAGCACAGTGGGTGGGGACGGGGGCACCCTTTTAAATTTATTTTTACACTGTCGCTTTAATTGTTTTTTTTTTATTAAGTTGAGGAGGAGGTTGTCTTAAAGAGAAAGTATGTTAAAACAAATTGGTGGTGAATAATTTTGCAAGAAAGCACATTGGATTTGTTGACTTATGGGAAATAAGGACATTTGTTTAAAGAAACCACACAGGGTTGGAGTTGAAGAGACTTCATTGTTTTTTTTTTTTGTTGTTTAAATATTTTACTGCTGTCACGAATGTCACGTCTACCTCAATGCAAGTGGTCAGACACTATAGCTAGCTACTGTATGCTTCACCTATAGCAGCCCCCTTTCCCTTAAGACAATTAGGCCTGCTGGTACTTGGTTTCCCCCAAGACTTTTTACACAATGCTATACCACACTAGGGAAGACGCGAGCAGAGCAAACAACAGACTACTTGCAGTTTAGCAGACAGATAGCGTGGTTCTAAGTCAGTCCTGGTAATAAGGCAGGCTGAGCTCAGGGAAAAGTCCAATATCCGATCCAATGACAGTCTAGGTAATAAGGCAGGCTGAGTTCAGGGAACAGTCCAATATTCGATTTGGGTCATACACAGGGAAATCCAACAGCAAAGCAAGACAGACAAACAGGAGGCTTGAACAGGAACAATGCAGGTAACAGTCTCTATCACAAGCAAGGGATAGAGTGTTCGGTTTGCTTATATTAGGTAACTGATCAGATCCATCATCTTGGAGTTGACTACAGACAGGAGAATAGCAACAGCTAACACCCGGGTGCTGGAATGAGGAACAGGGGCACCAAGTGATCATGACAACTGCATGATTTTTTGAAAGGTGTTGCATTTCCATATGCGTTTTAGTCATAAGAGAATTAAGTGCTGTACCTTTTTGCATTTAAGCTGGTTTGAGTCAGACTTATATGAGAGTGTGGTAGGTACCAGCAGCTGGCAGTTCTAATATAATATCATTAAAATTATATTTTTTTCACATTGTGGTACATGTCTTACATTTACTTACAGTAAGTTTCCCAATTTCCTTTTTATTTTTTTTTAAAATTGAACATTGTAATCCCTGGAATCTATCTCTGTTTCCATTATATATTTGTCTTCTCTGCCATTCCCCTCATTATTTTCTAACTCAATTGTACTTTTCCCTTATTATTTTGGATTTTATTAATTTGTTACCTACCCAATATGGTTACATTACACTAAGCTCTGTATACCATACTATATATCTGATTACATGCCCATGTACTTTAAAATATTTATCAATAAAGAGATATTTGAACTAAAAAAACAGGGCTATCTTAATGTAAAATAATGTAATCTACAGTATATTAAATAAACAAACAATCATTAAGTAAAAAACAAATACCACCAACACTTAGGCTTAATGCCCACTGATGTTTTAAAAAATGGGCTGTAAAGCTAGTACAGACGCCAGAAAAAAAGCGGCGTTTTTAAGGCGATTTTTTCCGCGTTTTAAAAGATAGTGGCGGCCAGCCCCGAAGAAGGCACCGGAGAGCGGGAGAAGAACCAGAGAGCGTGGAGAGCAGAGGGAGAGCGGATAAAACCCCCGAAGTCAGAAGAAGACCCCCGGAGAGCGGAGAAGTCAGAAAAAGACCCCCAGAGCAGCCTAATAAACTACTTTAAAAACCTGTGTAGTGTTTTTTCATTGACAGTTTTTTCAACCAGGTGAATGGGTACCCCATACTCATTCACATAGGGTGGGTGGCAGGATCTGGGGACCCCCTTATTAAAGGAAACCAACGGCCAGGGTTGTCTGGAAGAGGTCCTTGTCCCCATCAACATGGGGGCAAGGTGCTTTAGGGTGGGGGGCACAGTGCCCCACCTGCCCCAAAGCATCAACCCCCCCCATGTTGAGGGCATGTGGCCTCACCCCCTTCCTGACCTGCCAGGCTGCATGCTCGGATAAGGGTCTGGTATGGATCCTGGGGGAACCCCCACGCCGTTTTTTTTTAGTGTGGGGGATTCTCCTTTAGATCCATACCAGACCAAAGGGCTTGGTATCATCCTGGGGGAACCTCATAAATTTTATTTTTTATTTTTACGGGGGTTCCCCTTCAAGATTCTCTGCACTCGAGTTGCCCTGCAAGTCGGATCATCTTGGGAAAAAATGATTTTGAATAGAGAAAGACGTCTTTACAGCTCTAACGAGCTTCAGAACGCACTGGTCCTGTTTTTTTTTGCAGCTTAAAAACGGCTCAGCCATTTACAGCTCAAAAATGTCATGTGGGCATGAGGCCATAGGCTAACATGGAGAGCCGTTTTTAAGCTGTAAAAAACGATCAGAAAAGTAGCTGTAAAAACGTCCGTGGACATTAAGCCTTATAAAGCATACCAAACCTGGAACTATAGCCCAGTTATAGTGCTTAAAAATAATTAAAAAAGTGAGAAAATTAAGTCACAAACAGCAAAAAATCTTCAAATGTAAATTTGAAACAGATTTCAAAATTGCACTTTCCAGTGTGCCATACCATCCAAACACCACGTGCAATATGGTTTGGGCCCTGGGCAAACATTTTTTTGGGCCCCCCTCCAGCCTATTTTGGACCTGGCTGGTTCACATGTATGTGTTTTGGCAGGCACAGCAGCCCATTGATTTGAATGGGCTGCCATGCCTTTGTTTCCTGCAGAAAAAAGGTGCATTCAGCATTTTAAAAATACAGTTGCCTTGAAATCCATTCTGCTTTTGCACCATGCTACTTACCTGCAGTTCTTGCACACACAAACACACTGTGTTTTTAAAAAGCGTGACCTAAACGTCTAAAAATGCAGCAAGTTTGACAGTGCAGGAACTGCAGATAAGTCACAGCAGACAGCAGAATGGACAGACAGTGCTGTATTTCATTGCTTGATGGGCATAGGTGTGCATGTGTGCGTGGTGTGCGCAGCCTATTACATGAGGCATGCGATTTTCTTTGCAGGAAACGCTGGCATGGCAGCCCATTCAAATGAATAGGCTGCTGTGCCTGCGCAAATGTGGGCCGCCAAAACACATACATGTGAACCAGCCAGGCCCAAAATAAGCCCATCAAGCAGTTAAATACAGACAGTAATGCCATGTGCTCTGAGGCCTTACTCAGCCTGGACTGCAGGTCTGGTCTGTGATTTAAAGAGTTCCTGTATTTTACACATGGCATGGCCTGGGGTCCCACATGGTGCTAAAGCAGAATGGACAGATGGTGCTGTGACCCCATGCCATGCCATGTGTAAAATACAGGAACTTTTTAAAACACTGACCAGGCCTGCAGTGAATCATCAAATATTATAAAGACTTTGGGCACACTCTACAGAAAAATTCTATTTACATCATAGATTAGCAAACAGTGACATACCTTGGAGTGCAGGACATGAAATAGAAGTCAGCCTCGGGAAGAGCAAACTGGGGATGCCATAAAATCACATTCTAATTCACTTTTATATACAAGCAGCACCCAGTGGCAGGAAGGGAGAAGTGCATGTCTAAAGGGAAGCCAGAGGTGCTGTACATTTTATAACACTGGGAAGGGAAGCAGTACTGCGTGCCGCTGATGATTTTCAGTGTGGATTTGTGGGCAGCACAGGGGCTTAACGGGCGGCTCTGCTTTGGGCCCCCAACAGTGACAGGGCCCTGGGCAGCTTCCCTTGTTTGCCCTATGGTAAAGACGGCCCTGACCACGTGGTATGCAAACATCACCCAAATAGCAATACAAAGCCAACCCCCCCCCCCCCAAAAAAAAAACGCTTTAAGCTGAAATTTACCAACTTGTGAATAGGCTTATTTACCATAAGAGAATAAGCTACACACTTAGCAAACTGTACTCCTTGCAAAGTAAATGCTAATAAATAAGGTAAACCTGTGTTACTTTGAATACCTGATCAAATGCAAGAGAAATTAAAACAACAGCCAGAGCAAGTAACCTCTTTTTCCTCATTTACTCTTAAGAATAGCAGTGCACTTTCATGTATGTGAGTGTAATAGCCTCATTACTGTATACCTGATGTATTCAGCTGGTCATACTACAGCTGGTAGAATTTCATTAAAAAAATCTTCATTTTAGGAATGATCATTTGATTTTCTAACTGTTATTGGGGTCAAATCAACATTTGCTTTTGATCGCAATATGCACACGCATATGTAAACAGTATTTGCACCACATGTGAGGTACTGCCATAAATATTAGCGTAATAATTCTAGTGCAATATCTCCTCTGTAACTCTTAACAGATAACCTGTAAAGGCATTTAAAGCGTCGCCTATGGAGATTTGTAGTTTTAATGCATGACATATTAGGTATCAATTACTAGATATAACATTATCTTTCACATTTTACAAAAACAATTGTGTTTTATTTTTTTAATTCAATTGTATTTTTTCCCAAAAATTGTGTTTGCAAAACTGCTGTGCAAGTACAATGTGATATAAAAAATCGTAATATGTAATGTAAAATAAGGTATCCAAAAAACATTTAGTGTAGTCCTGTGAGATAATCCATTTTGCCCAGGAGTGCCAAATTTGTGTCAATAAATGGCTCCACTAAATTATCCTGGCAATGAAAACAACTGTCATCATTATTTATTCATGTCATTTCTGGTTAATTTAATAAAATGAGTGGAAAATTCATGACACACTGTAGTGAGGTTAGAATGTATCATACTGACAGGTATGCAATGACTATTTCTTATAAACTAGGTCATTTATTAATAGCAGAACAGGCGGATGCATAGTTCTTTCTTTTGCATAAACATACGTGTTTGCTAACCTAAAATATTAGTCTGCGTAGTCAGTTTAGCTTGTGAGATACAGTAGATAATTTTTTTCCTAAATAGTAGTCCAAATCAAAATAATGATGGATGTTGTATAGTAGCTGATTGATGGCACAGTCAATCAGGTATGTTAATGTTGAGTTTACCTTTCGATATAGTCCTCTTGGGGTCCCTTCAGTCCGAACTGACTTTTAGGATGATGGTACTACTATTTTTTCATTTTTTTATATTAAGAGGTCTTTATTTAAATCAGGTATGTAAATGCGTTGTCAGCATACTGCAAAATGTTAGATTAGTTGATATAATTTTAATAATATCTTTGACGGTAACAGTCACAATTACAATATTTTAGGACATAGCTTACCTCTTTATCAAGGCTTGCATCCAGTAAATCCACAAACATAAATATGAAATCCAGAGAGAAATCCACAAATGTTATTCCACTTTTGTGGCCAAAGACAAGCCTCAAGAACATGCATTCTACCTATCCTATAATACTGTAAAAAGATTAAAACAATGTAAGATGATGAGATTAAAATAAGTCTGTTAGGTCTCTAAGAAAAAAGAATAAATCACAGCAAAATTAGGATATTAATCTCCAAAACATTGCTGCAATCTTGACATTGTTTTGTTAACATAAAAAACCAACTTACATAACATCTTTCTTCTAAAAATAAACCTAATCCAGCTGCAGCCATGATTCTGCTATATACTGATTCAGCATCTTTCCTTTTCACTAAGATGTAATGTAGGAGACCCACAGCTTAATAACAAGTCCAAAAGATCCAGACCAACCAACTAAAACCAAGAGAAAAGATACCAGAAAAATCTGAAGTATATTGTTTCACTAAGGAACCCTTAACCATAGTTAAATTTGCTGGCCAAAAAATCTATTCCTTGCTAAAGCAGAAATTAAAAATAATGAATCCAAAGAGTAAAGGGCTGTATTTGGCCATCCTTATTACTTTATTTGTTGTGACAGGATAGCTCTAGAGTGTTCTAGAGATGTCATTAGGCCTGCCTTTGATTACCAATAAGCAAGGAAGGAGTCTTCTACATACAGCCAATTCATTCCAAATAATTGAAGTTTCAAGGTGTGTTTCAATGGTGATAAATGGAACTCCTCTCTTGTGGCCAAAGTGCTGTACAGAGGTTCCTGAGAAAAAAAATATCTTGAATATCTTTATCTTGAATAAGTACTACCTTACAACAGCAATGTAGGACCTTCTTCCAGAAAGTGAAGCCATCCCAGCCTTGGCAGGCACCTAATTAGATTCCTGAGAGTGCTGATTGGACCTGCAAAAGGCTATAGACCTGATTTGCACAAATGACAAATTACATAAGAAAGGCTTGAATGCAGATCTTGTAGTCTTCCTTGATTGCAGGGTTAAGAGTTTTGTTGTGAGATGTTTGTAAACCACTTGACCTCCGAAAGGTTTCACCCCTTTACTGATCAGAGCATTTTTTGCAATTTGGCACTGCGCTACTTTAACTTGTAATTGTACCCAAATTAAATTTTTGTCTTTTTTTTTTCCCACAAATAGAGCTTTCTTTTGGTGGTATTTGATCACCACTCGGATTTATTTGTTTACGATATAAATGAAAAAACAATTGAAAATAATGATATTTTTATTTAGTTTTTTATAAAATTGTGTTATTTATTTTTTTCACAAAGTTTGTTTACCTACTTATTATAATGCTCAACGCTATTGCACATGGGTATATGTGAAGTTACACCACAAAATAAAATATTGCTGCTTCTCCTGAGTATAGGGGATACCACATTTTAGAGACTATTTAGCAGTCTAGCCATGTACAAGCCTCCCCAAGAGCCAACCACCCGCCTTCAGTCTTTCTAAGGACGTAAATTGCTAATTTCACTTTATCACTACCTATCGCAGTTTCAGAGGCCATGAAATGCCCAAGCTAGCACAACACCCCCCCCGCCATCTGAAAAATAGTCACCATGCTTCTTAGAAAATATCTTGGGGTATCTACTTTCTGAAAATGAGTCATTTGGTAGGTTTGTGGTATTTTGACATTTCAGGGCTTCCAAAACCGTGATACATATGCGTGCACATATTGTGATCAAAAGCAAATGTTGATTTGACCCCATTAACAGTAAGAAAATTGAATGATCATTCTTAAAATAAAAGTCCCACATGGGCTCTCAAGAGTGGCCATTCTGGGACACCATCATATATGAAGTCGTCCCAGAATGAGAGCCGCACCGCTCCTCCATCAATTTGGACATGTCGGGCGGGCGGCAAGTGGTTAACATATAAATTAAAGTCTTTAAAATCTGCATGATATGGCACAAAACAATGAGGTGACATGCTCCACACTGTCTGTGTCGGTTCCCAAGGATTCCACCACCATAGTGCTCAAGTTCTTACCAGCTGTGTGGAATCTCTAGATGGTAAGTAAAACATTTGTGAAAAACACTTCTAAAGTAAATGGTATTCCCAGGCCTCCAAGACTATCTGATTTGATCCTTTTAGAGACAAAATACACACAAAATATGAAAGAGACATAGGGAAATATCCAAAGTGTAAAACTGATTACACCAGTATAGTTTATTTACAGTTTACTCACACAACAAAGAATCAAAACTTAATTCGGAGAAACCTCATCAGTCCTCTGGTGGATGTGATGGCATCACAGACCAGGCTCCACCCAACACATTTCATCAGTAGTCAGATATTGTCAGGGAAAGAGAGTAGTAGTTCTTCTTAGTACACCTAAATTGTACTAAATAGCGCCAGGATTGTGTTGTCAAGTGGAATTCGAAATGCACCAGGAAAAAGGGGACTTTTTTTCTCTGCCCTAGTGTCATTTGTATTGGCCTGCAATAGGGTCCTGTGTTAGCAATGGTTCCTAAAATCATTTTCAGGAGGACCTGTAACTTGAAGAACATTGTGGCTCTAACATCCAACTATCCTTGGTAATAGGGCATGTATTTATCAAAATATAAAAGCTAAAGGCTTAACATGTTTATTAATTATACACAAACAAACCAATCTTCAAGGTTCCACAGGACAGACTTATCCAATTAAACAATGTATTATTTGCTCCAGTGAATATGTAGTTTATGGCCTATTATGTCCATGTAATCTATTATCATTGGAAGAACAAAAAGAACGATATGTAAAAGAATCACAGATTTACAAGAGAAGCTTTTTCGAAAACATTTTCTACATAAACATGAAAAAAGTACAAAAATCTTAAATCATTTGCTTTAGAAGCTATGCCCACTTACCAAAATGTAGAAATTTCTAAAATGTTCTAAAAGGAGACATATTGGAACCATAAGCAAGAAACTCATATGATCCTATGACTTACAATGTCAAATAGTTTTTAGTATGCACTTTTGGTTTTAAATTATATATTTGTTTCAAAATACTGAATTGTTCATTATTGTTGATTTTCACTACTGCTGATTGAATATATATATATATATATATATTATATATATATATATATAATAATATATATATATATATATATATTCAATGTGAGAAGTAGCACATTTATAATCTACAAGGCATTTAATTTGTTTGTTTAATTTGTTTTTCCTCTCACATGCATGACACGTTGCATTGACTTGATCCACTTCTTCAGGAGACGTCAAAGCGCTTATTCCCATAATTATCTAAACAAAAGTAATCAAATATATTTTATATTCATCATCCCAAGTAATTGTATTTTTAGGGTGACACTCTTCAGTGTGAAAAGAGTCTTAAAGTAGTTCAGTGCCTGAAACAAATGGCCTGGTAATGAAGGAGGTAAAATCTACAGACGTCAAAATTCTGCTTACTCAACACTGCAAAGTCAAACCCAAGCTTAAATCTTTAGGCAGCTACTACACCTGCTCCTATATATAATCAAAAAAATATATATATATATTTTGTGCTGGACCCCTATAAACATGAACTGCTGCAACCTTAAATGGAAATGTGGATTAAATAAAAATGGTAATAAAAGGTGTGTTAAACAACCAAACAAAAAGTTTTTGCTAGTGCAAAAAAGAGTGTATTGTTCCTTTAAATCAAATGTATGTGACAAACTCATGTAATTGATCTGAGAATAAAATTAAATGCAAATATGGGGGCGTGGCTTGACGGCTCGTGTAAATGGCCGCCTAACTCCTTAGCTCTGTAGTACTGCCGGCTTGAGCGACCGACTGAGCGACGGAAGAGAAGAGATTGCGATCCCGATTTGCAGCTCAGACACTCAAGGACAGCGGGAGAACCATGTCGAAGTGCCGAAAGGATTCTAAAATACCGAGGAGGGCTCACTGACTACTATCCCCTTCCAGACCTGACGAGCGGCCAAGATGGTGCCGGCGAAAGCCGCGATGTGACATCGCGGCTCTCCTCCTCACACTCTGCGGTCTCGGCACCCCGCTGCCTCCTGGTCTCTCTGCCTCTGAAGCTCAGGGTGAATGTTCCCCTCCGAACTCACCCACTACTGCCAGCCCCGGTTAAGACCAGGAGTAGAATAGAAGAACCCCAGTGAATGCAGCCTGTCACAGCTCCCTGCCTGTCTCTCTCCCCCCGCCTCAGCAAGCATCAGTGCTGGATGCCTTCCCTGCCTCGGACCAGCCGTTGTCTGAGAGCACCATGAAGAACATGCTCTTCTCACTGCGGCTAACGCTGTATGCTGACCTATCCGCCGCTGTTTGCACACTGTCTGCAGTTGTTCATACTCATGACCAAAAGATCACACATAATGGGCCAGATTCAGGTAGAGCAGAGCATCTTTGCTCTGGAGTAACGCATCTCATTTGCGTTACGCTGCTGAAATTTTAGGAGCAAGTGCTGTTATTCAGGAAGCACTTGCTCCTAAAGTTGCGGCAGCGCATCGCAAATGAGCCGGCGGAATTCAAATTGGGCGGGTACGGGGCGTGTAGTATTCTAACTAAGCGCGATCCCGCCGCCAACGTACTGCGCATGCGTCGAGTGTCCAAACATCCCCGTGCGCATGCTCCAAATTCTGTGAATGAACGTCAATGACGTCACATTCCCATTCATGAACTTTTTACGCAAGCGACGTGATTTTTTTTTTCCCGACGCGATGACGACGCCTATACCTAACATAGGATACTCCAACCCCATGTAGGTATATCTATGCGCCGCGTATCCCGTCCGGAAACGTCGTACCGTCATTGCGTCGCGCCGGAATTCGATCGTGAATTGCGGATTTCCGCTCATTAACATATTTTTTGAGCGTAAATCGGCGGGGAACGCCCCCGGCGCCATTTTTAAGTTGAAGTAACGATGCGATGGCGAAACTCAGTTACGCTGCTCGCATCGGAGCTTACCCGGCGTTTCTTGTTTTCTGGTTACAGAAAACAGAAACGCCGGCTCAAAGTCACAGTTAGGCTGGCGGATCACTGGATCCGCCAGCCTAAGTGTTCCTGAATCTGGCCCATTGAGTCTAAAATGGGAGACCTGTTCTCAGCTCATAACGAGTTAGTGGATGGTTTTGCAGATCATGAGGATGAACTCCAACTGATCAATCTAAAGCTTGCAGAATTAGAAGATCGCTCCAGGCGAAACAATATTAAATTCTGCAATGTGCCAGAATCGGTCCAACCATCGGACCTAGTTCAATTAGTGCAATCTCTGATGCATACACTATTACCTGAACTAACAATCCGTGACATGGAAATCGACAGAGCACATAGGCTCCCTAAACCACCTCACCTTCCGCCCTCTACACCCAGGGATGTTTTGGCCCGTATCCACTTTTTCACAGTGAAAGAAAAGGTCATGTATGCTGCAAAGCGAACACCGCGAATGCATGACCCCTTCGCCAATATCGCTCTTTATGCCGATCTATCCAAAGCAACTATGGAGAATCGCAGGCAGCTGGCGACTATAACTAAAGCACTTCAGAACCATAAATGGCCATATAAGTGGGGCTTTCCTACTAAACTACTTATAACGCACCAAAACAAAAATCAAGTAGTGCGAACCCTTTCATCGGGACTGAAACTCTTGAGATCCTGGCACATAATCCCGGAGGATACACCGAATCCTTCTTTAATCTTGCTCAGGACGCACATGGAGATTGGAGGTGCTCCTCCTGATGTCTGAAAATAGTAGTGCATTCTCTTATCTACACATACTAAATGGCCGGCAAACTACAGTGATCCTATTTGATTCCTGCCTATTTACTGATCTCTGTCCTTTATAGTGGACAGCGAACCACTACTACACGCCAATTGTTTGCAGTTTTCTCTGCACATTGAGCCCGGGTACCTTTTGGTTCATGGCTCTCTTTTTTTATCCCCAGTTCCCCACCTGGACCCAGTACCAGCCAATCCTACCGACGAAACAACTACATATTCCTGATCCTCTGCTTCTTCGTGCTAGCAACTGATCATTCTGATCGCTTACCTGTCCTATATCTGCCAATTTCTTCTCCTATCTGTAGGACACTCTATCCTGCCATCCCAATTCTGGAAATGGCGTTCAAAATAGTCTCTATCAACGCCAGAGGCCTTAATTCTCCGCAAAAAAGATCTGCACTCCTTAGGGAAGCCACCAGTCAGAAGGCTGATATCCTCTTAGCACAAGAGACGCACTTTGCCTCTACTAAGATTCCCAGGTTCACTCTGAAAAACTACAACCAAGTTTTTCTAGCCTCAGGCCAGAAGAAGAAATATGGAGTCCTCACTGCCATACGGGATTCACTACAATTCAAGCTGCACCAATCCGTAGCAGATCCCCAAGGACGTTTCCTGATTCTTATATGTGACTTTAACCAAGTCACCTACACACTAGTCAATGTCTATGGACCGAACAAGCAACAATTGCATTTTCACAGGCGACTGCACAAAAAAGTATCACAAATTCGACAGGGGAGACTTATTATTGGAGGTGACTTCAATATAATTGGGAACCCAACTCTGGACACTACTTCCTCACCTAACAATCATCGACCCATACTAAACTCCTTTCTCCAAGCGAAACGACCTATTTGACCCATGGAGGTGCCTACATAGCAATGAGCGAGACTATTCTTATTTCTCCTCCTCCCAGCTCTCATACTCTCATATAGACTTCTTCCTGGTTGATAAAATTACCCTCCAAGATGTGACGAGCTCTGAGAATGGATCCATCACATGGTCGGACCATGCTCCTATCTCTATCATTGTGGGAAACTGCAGACCCAGAACAACTCGACTATGGAGGTTGGACGCCTCTCTCATTTCAGACCCCAAAAATGTCCATAAACTCACTACTGAACACCACTCCTTTTTTGAATCAAATGATCTACCAGACACTGATAGGTTTGTACTTTGGTCAGCGTATAAAGCCTACATGTGAGGTCTATTAATTAAACTGCACAGTACTATTAAGAACCACAGGTCTACGCAAATTGACGAGGTCCTATCCCAAATCACTTCTCTAGAGAACCAAAACAAACTTGCCCCCTCGCAAAACATAACCAGTGAGTTACTAGAACGTCGACAAAAACTTTGCTCACTATTGCTCTACAAATTTGAAAACAATCTTAAATAACTAAAGCCAAGTACTATGCCCTGGGTAATAAGGCTGGTGCCCTACTAGCCCAACAGGTCAAAGCTCAATGTGTTAAGTGCAAAATAACTTCCCTTCACCACCCAGCCACCAAGGCACTTCTTATGAACCCACAAGATATAGCTAATGCCTTCGGTGACTACTATTCCTCTCTCTATAACTTAGCAACGGACGCAAATACCCCCCAACCGACAGGCCAAACCATACAAAACTTTCTCTCCTTAATTGATCTGCCATCTATAACCTCTGCCCAGTTAGCGGAACTCTCCAGCCCTTTTCGGATGAGGAAGTCCTAACTGCCATCCATGCCCTCCCTCTCCATAAATCGCCTGGTGAAGATGGTTACACAAATGAATACTACAAGACCTTCGCCACACTCGTTACCCCTCACCTCACTGCCGTCTTCAATTCTGCTGCCACCTCTGGTTCTTTACCTGTTGATATGCTACACTCCCTTATTACAACCATCCCTAAACCGGATAAAGATCCGACATCCACGTCAAACTATAGGCCTATATCGCTCCTCAATACAGACGTGAAAATATACGCCATGGTCCTGGCGACTAGATTACTTAAGTGTCTCCCCTCGCTAGTGCGCCCAGACCAAGTTGGCTTTATGCCGGAGAGACAAGCACCGGACGCTAAAAGCAAATATGAAAGGCGATAAAGTGATGGTGCAAAAATATACTGTTCCTTTAAATCCAATGTATACAACATATACATATAATTGACCTGAGAATGACATACACAGGCCTCATCGGTGCACATAGGTACCCATCTCACCGGTACCCATCTCAGTGCCATCTGTGCCGCCTCAGTGCCATCTCTGCCGCCTCATCAGTGCCATCTGTGGGCATTTGTACTTTCCTGGCTTGTTAGGGTCTCAAGAAATGAGAGAGGCCTTCAGTACATCAGGTGTGATCATATGTGATCATTTTTTTATGATTTGCACTATAGCTTGTAGACTCTAAAACTTTCACACAAACCAAACAATTTCCAAAAACGTTGGGTTATTTTTCCCAAAGACATGTAGCAGTATAAATTGTGGCCAAAATTTATGAGGAAAAATTAATAATTTTCAAAATGTTATCACAGAAACTAAGAAAAAATCATTTTTTCTTGATCGTACATCACGGGACACAGAGCGCATAGCCATTACATATGGGTTATATGGAGTACCTTCAGGTGTGGACACTGGTGTAATCAACTTCACAGGAAGTTCCTCCCTATATAACCCCCTCCCACTGAGAGTGCTTTAGTTTTTCCGCCAGTGTCTTAGGTGTTGGTCACGTCTAGCTGTCCCTCGGAGGTCTCGGGACCCAGGATAGCTAGCCGGATCCGTCCGAAGTGCTTCAGAGCCAAGATGTACGGTACCCGGGCCCTGCTGGAGTGGGGTTTTGCCTATAATGCCTCTCCTTGGAGGGCTGGATTCTGGGCTCCAGTGCTTTAGTCTCTTCCAAGAACTAAAAGTTACTGATGCCAGGATGCTATATAGGTCCAGGGGTGTGGGTTCCTTAACACAGGACCCCGGTCCCTGAAGGTCCAAGACAATACCCACGGAGATGGGGGAAGGCTGGGCCTCTTGCATTTTGCAATACCCTGCGGCGTGGAGCAGGTAAGAGGGAACCTGCGGGACTTGGTTCGACAGTAGGTATCCCCCTGGGGGTTCTGGGTTGGCTAATGGTATGCTTGTGCATCAGCCACTATCTCCACTATGTCTGTTGAGGCAGGATGGGATTCTAATGTTTACCCAGATAACATGTAGATATATGTATACTTGTGTAAGTTATATATTTGCTACTCACCCCAGGTCTGCCTGTTAACACTGATACTGCAACCCCACATGTTTTAAGAGGAAATTGCTGGTTAAAACTCCTGTTTCTTAGGAAGCCCATGGGGACAGCTTCCTCGCTGTGTGTGCACTACAATAAGATTAGTGCTTACCTGGTGTCTGTTGGTGCTGCATAACGCTGGTCCATGTTGTTCCTCTGCTCTTTCCTCCATGTGGGTTCGGCGTGGTGCGCGCGATCGTGCGCGCGATCGTGCGCGATCGTGCGCGAACGATCGTGCGATCGTGCGCGCGATCATGCGCGCGAGATGCGCGCGTGTGTGTGCGCGCATGCACGCGCGCGCGCGTGCACGCCGCCTTTTATAGCGTCGGCGTGCGTCGGGGGGGCGGGCCAGCAGCGTCAGGGTCTGTATTAAAAAAAAAAAAAAAAAACTTTTCTCTGGCTGGTCTTTCCCTCCTGGAGGCAGAGGAAGAAAGGATACAGAGCGTGCAGCTGGGTCTTTTGGCCACACAGGGACACCTAGTGGCGGTTTAGTGGATCTTCAGGTCTAGGACTTAGGTCCACTATAGACCAGAAAAAAAAAAAAAAAAAAAAAAAAAGGTTTTTTTGCTTAAGGGACTCAGCCTTAGATCCAGCAGTATCTGAGTCTACCTTGGACTCCGGCTAACGGGCATTGGTGTGTCAATACTCACAGGCTTCCTCGGTATTGCCACCTCCCAGGCGGGTAAAAAAGATTTTTTTGAAAAAAAAAAAAAAAAAAAAAGAGAAATATAAAAGAAAAAGAGAGAAATTAGTTCTTTTTCATTTTCTCTCATACCTGCCCTCATATTGGTTATTCCTAGCTACAACAGTCAGGTGTTGGCTATAGGGGTGACCCAAGGTTGTACAATGGCTCCAAAGGGATCTGGACCAGCCAAGGCTGCTAAAGGTACCAAAAAGCAAAAGGGGTCTCCATCGGGGTCAGAGGATTTGGGCCAGGCTTCTACGGCCCCACCCTCGCCAGTCAGGACACCGAGTGGCATAGTACAAGAGCCATTGGGGGTGCTGGGGGCAGAGGCGGCCCCCGATCCACCCATTCCCGTTTACGTGACGGAAGAAATGCTAGCAGCCACCATGTGTGGCTAGAGAAAAGGTTAACTGCGTTGTTTTCCCGTCCTTGCCCAAGTAGCAAGCGGGCTAGATCCCCTTCACCCCAGTGTGGGGTTTTCAGATGCGGAGGTCTCCTCTTCAGAGGAACGGGACCCACAAGGGGATCAGGCAGAGCCCAAGTCCCGACGGTTCAGACAGGGAAAATTCCACTATAGATGAATATTTTTCGGCCTCTCAAGCGGAGGGCCTGTGGATCCAGTCTTTGACAGATATGGTTCGCACTGCCTTTAAACTTCCAGTGCCAGAACTAGTAGCCCCGGAGGTATCCTCATTGGGTTCTTTAAAGGCCCCATTAACTGGTGCATCCTTTCCAATGCACCCCCTTCTGCGGAACGTGATTTACCAAGATTGGGCTCGACCTGATAGAATCTTTGTCCCTCCTAAAAGATTCTCTATTCTCTACCCTATGGAAGAGGAATATGTAAAGAAATGGGCTCTCCCTACAGTGGACGCAGCCATTTCCTGCGTGAATAAATCCCTGACTTGTCCGGTTGAAAATGTCCATATGTTCAAGGATCCGGTCGACAAGAAATTCGAGACCCTACTGAAAGCAGCTTTTACCTCAGTAGGTGCCATGGTTCAGCCAGCAGTAGCAGCCATTGGTGTTTGTCAGGCCTTGAAGGATCAGGCAAAGCATATATTGAAGGACATGCCGGCTCAGCATACTCATGAATTAGCAGAATTCCCTAGGGCTCTCTGCTTTGCAGTAGATGCTATTAAGGACTCCATCCAACAGGCATCCCGTTTATCTCTACTGATGGTTCACATGCGTCGTCTTTTGTGGCTAAAGAACTGGTCAGCAGAGGCACCCTGCAAAAAGCTTCTAGCAGGGTTTCCCTTTCATGGGGGAAGACTATTCGGGGAAGACCTAGATAAATATATCCACACCATATCAAGTGGAAAAAGTACTTCCTTACCGGTCAAGAAAAGACCGCGTGGGCCCACGTTTAAACGACAGGCCATTGCAGGCTCGGCCCCTTCGACTTCCCGTCAGTATCGACGGCCTCCCGGGCGTTCAACAGTTAATAGCCGCCCACAGGGACAAGCCGCGGCAAACAAGAGGCCCTGGTCTCGCAAGCCGGCTAAACCAGTCATCAAATCAGATTCATGAAGGGGCGCCCCCACTCTCTTGGGTGGGGGGAAGACTTCAGTTTTTCTCCGAAGTCTGGAAGGCCAGAATTCCCGACTCTTGGGTTCGGTCCGTAGTAGCCTCAGGCTACAAACTAGAGTTTCGAGAAATCCCCCCTCCTCATTTTCAGGGGTCAAGTCTTCCAAGCGACCCGTTAAAGAGGGCCTCTCTCGTAAAGGCGTTGGATCGCCTCTTGCTCCAAGGAGTAATTGTAGAAGTACCAACCCAAGAAAGGGGTCTGGATTCTACTCCAACCTTTTTGTTATACCAAAACCCAATGGCGACGTCAGGCCTATATTAGACCTCAAACGCCTAAATCGCTTTCTAAGGATTCAGACCTTCCGTATGGACTCCATACGTTCAGTGACAACCAGCCTGCATCAGGGCGACTTCCTAGCATCTATAGACATAAAGGATGCATATCTGCATGTGCCAATTTACCCAGCACATCACAAGTTTCTTCGTTTTACGATAAACCAAAGTCATTATCAGTTCGTAGCCCTCCCTTTCGGGTTGGCAACAGCTCCACGGGTATTCACAAAGGTGTTAGCCCGGTACTAGCCGTCCTAAGGACAGAAGGCATCTTGGTCCTAGCATACCTGGACGATCTCCTGGTTATCGACAGTTCAGCTTCCAACCTCAATCATGCAGTAGTCCGCACAGTGCGGCATCTAGAAGAGTTCGGGTGGATTGTGAACCAAGAAAAATCAAGGTTACATCCCACAAGACAGTTGGAATATCTAGGCTTTCGGTTAGATACAGAATGCCAGAAGGTATTTTTACCTCAAGAGAAGATCAGGTCGTTGATTCAAACGATTCAAATAGTCTTAGGCAAAAAGAAGCCGACTATTCGCCTATGCATGCGACTGCTGGGGAAGATGGTGGCCGCCTTCGAAGCAGCGCCCTACGCCCAGATCCATACCAGAATTCTGCAAGCAGCTATTCTCTCTGCTTGGAACAAGTCCATACAGGCATTAGACCGTCCATTAGTTCTTTCTCCAGAAGTCAGGCACAGCCTGTACTGGTGGCTGATCCCTCAAAAATTATCAAAAGGGAAAACCTTTTGCCCCATCTCGTGGAAAATAGTAACCACAGATGCCAGCCTAACAGGTTGGGGGCAATCTTAGGAAAACGGACCCAGCAGGGACAGTGGTCAGAGGCAGAAAGTCTGCTTCCCATCAATGTCCTAGAGATCAGAGCTGTTCGGTTGGCCCTGGTCGCCTGGACTCTCCCCCTGCAGGGTCTGCCAGTAAGGATACAGTCCGACAATGCCACGGCGGTGGCATACATAAACCACCAGGGGGGCACAAAGAGCCTGGCGGCTCAAAGGGAAGTAAACCTAATTTTTGCATGGGCCGAAGCCCATGTACCCTGCATCTCAGCAGTGTTCATCCCAGGGATAGACAATTCTCAAGCAGATTTTTTGAGTCGTCAACAGTTGCTCCCGGGAGAGTGGTCTCTTCACCCCCAGGTATTCCAAGAGATTTGCCAAAGATTCGGAGTTCCCGATGTGGACATCATGGCAACAAGATTCAACAGAAATTGGACAAATTTGTATCCCGAGCCAGGGACCCCTCGGCCTACGGGACCGATGCGTTGGTTTGCCCCTGGCACCAGTTTTCTCTCCTGTATGCGTTCCCTCCACTACAGATGATTCCCCGCCTTCTACGAAGGATCAGGGTGGAGCGCAGGCCGGTGATCCTGGTGGCCCCAGCCTGGCCCAGAAGGGCTTGGTACGCACTCATCGTGAGGATGTCAGTAAGGGCACCGTGGCCACTCCCCCTGCGCCCAGATCTGCTGTCTCAGGGCCCGATCTACCACCCTGCTTCACAGCAGCTAAATTTGATGGCTTGGCGGCTGAATCTCTAATTCTTAAGGGCAGAGGCCTCTCGGCCCAAGTCATATCTACGTTAATTCAAGCTAGAAAGCCAGTCTCTAGAAATATCTATTACAGAGTCTGGAGAACCTATGTGGAGTGGTGCGAGTCTCAAGGAGGGCATCCTCGCAAGTTTTTTATTGACAGGATCTTGCGATTCCTCCAGGTTGGCGTTGACAAGGGGTTGGCTCTTAGTACTCTAAAGGGGCAGGTGTCTGCCTTATCGATATGGTTTCAAAGGCCTTTGGCCACACATTCGCTTGTAAAAACCTTTTTGCAGGGGGTCTTGCATGTAAATCCCCCTATTAGAGCTCCCCTCTGCCCCTGGAATTTAAATCTGGTCTTGTCAGCTTTACAAAAGCAGCCGTTTGAACCTCTGACAGAAATCCCTCTTGTGCTGCTAACCCGAAAGTTGGTTTTCTTGGTGGCTATGGCTTCGGCCAGAAGGGTCTCCGAGCTGGCAGCCTTGTCTTGCAGGGAACCGTACCTTATTCTGCATAAGGACAGAGTGGTTCTGCGGCCTCAGCCTTCTTTCCTTCCTAAGGTCATATCCAGTTTTCACTTGAATCAGGACCTAGTCCTACCATCCTTCTTTCCTACTCCCCAGTCCAGAGAGGAAAGATTGCTTCATACTTTGGATGTGGTCCGAGCCATGAGGGTTTATCTCAAGGCTACAGAAAAGATTAGGAAAACAGAGGTGCTTTTCATTCTTCCGGATGGCCCCAAGAAGGGTCAGCCGGCTGCCAAGTCTTCCTTGGCTAGGTGGATTAAGCAGCTGATTTTTTCAGGCCTATGGTCTGAAGCGCGTTCCACCTCCCTTATCAGTTAAAGCCCATTCTACGAGGGCCATGAGTGCCTCTTGGGCGGCACACCATCAGATCTCTATGGCACAGGTTTGCAAAGCGGCAACCTGGTCTTCCGTACATACGTTTACTAAATTTTATAAGTTGGACGTCACAAAGGCTGCGGACGCAGCATTTGGGCAGGCGGTCCTACGGGCAGCAGTATAGAATCCTCTGGCCGGTTCACGCCCCCTTTTTCTGTTGGTGGAGCTATTTTACCTCCTGATATAGTTTCTGTTTGGCTATTTTTTGCCTTACGGTCTCCCTCCCTTCATAGAGCATTGCTTTGGGACATCCCATATGTAATGGCTATGCGCTCTGTGTCCCGTGATGTACGATCAAGAAAAAGGGATTTTTAATAACAGCTTACCTGTAAAATCCTTTTCTTGGAGTACATCACGGGACACAGAGCTCCCACCCCTCTTTGTGGGAACATTGTGTAACCTCAGAGAAATTGCTTGCTACAAAACTAAAGCACTCTCAGTGGGAGGGGGTTATATAGGGAGGAACTTCCTGTGAAGTTGATTACACCAGTGTCCACACCTGAAGGTACTCCCATATAACCCATATGTAATGGCTATGCGCTCTGTGTCCCGTGATGTACTCCAAGAAAAGGATTTTACAGGTAAGCTGTTATTAAAAATCATTTTTTTTCAAAATTTTCGGTATTTTGTTCATTAATAGCGCAAAAAAAATAAAAACGCAGAGGTGATCAAATACCACCAAAAGAAAGCTTTTGTGGGGAAAAAAGGACAAAAAAAATCATTTGGGTACAGTGTTGCATGACTGAGTAATTGTCATACAAAGTGTAAGAGCGCTGAAAGCTGAAAATTGGTCTGGTCAGGAGGGTGTTTAAGTGCCCAGTATGGAAGTGGTTAAAGAGGTACCAATTTCACAAAAGTTCCCAGTGCTTCACAACACAAAATCACTCCACAGGTACTCCAGTGAAGCAAAGGTGCTCCTAAATGTAAACAGATGGCCTCTTACTGGAACATATAGATCTCGATTGCAGAGATCAAAATCTACCCATATTGAATGAGATGGTGATATTCCACAAGAAAGAATTAGCAATAAGCCTGCATTTAGACCTGAGCGTATAATTTTCAGGCGTTTTTCAGGCTTTTTTTTATGCTTTTTGTGCAGCTTTTTTACACGCTTTTCCAATGTTTTTTGAAGTGTGTTACACATGTTTTCATAGCCTCAGGCATTTTTGTTTTTCACTAGGGGAGGAGAGGGAGAGAAATTTGGGGTGGAGATATGCTATTTGAGTGTGTGTTCGTAATTTTACGGGTCTTTGAGCATTTTACAAGTGTTTTTCTGCTCAAGTCAGGCGTTTCTATTGAAGTCTATGGGGCCAAAAATGCTTGTAATTTGCCCAAAAAAAAAAAATCAGGTACTTTTTTGAGCTTCAAGCATTTTGCTTCAGGTGACAAAACACTCATATGTGAACAGGTGCCATTGAAATAAATAGGATTTTGCTTGTTGGGCGTTTTTGAACTTTTGAGATGAGCATACTTTCTGGATGTGGAAGAGGAGGAAAAATAAGAAGTTCGAACAGTTTGGGATATTTTAAACATTTACATTTTTTTAGAAGGAAAATAACTTTTAATTTTTTAAACATTTTGTTCATAGGAGGATGAGTTGTGGGATGAGGGGCTATCGTATCCCTTAAGGGAACATACTTTTTTTTATAGATGAATTGTGGACATTCAGTAAGTGCTGGGCCTAACACATTATCTTCCTTAGGATACTCCAATAATTATTTAGAACTCTATTAACCCATTTGTGTTGATTTGAAAAGGTGGTGAGGAAGGTCCACTGGTGGTGCCATCTTCCCAAAACTGAATCAACTGTAGGAGATTGTGCTTGCTGTACTTTCTTGGGCATCCTGGAGCCTTCTTCACAAATCCAGTGGAAATGTGTTTTTATGCGATTAAGTTAATTTTCACGGCAAAGAAGAACTTTGCAATTCATTGCAATTCATCAAATCACTCTTCCTAACATTCTGGAGTATACTGTATGCAAATCGCCATGATAAAAATGGAGACAGCAGACTTTGCGAACATTAATATTTGTGTTATTCTCAAAACATTTGGCCACATCTGTATGTTCTCATCTGTTGTCCAGTAAGCAATCCTTATGTGCCTTGATGCACAAATCCATCTGTACCTTCAGTGAAATGTGAATAGCGGGTATATAGGACCAAGGTGGTGTATTGTCACTAATTGATAAGAATAAATACTCTTACTGAGACTGGTGGACCCGCATGTCAGCGACAGCAAGTTATTAAAGCATGGAAATCCAGATGGATGAATTGCCCCAAAGATGGAAGGAGTCCAGGATATCAAATGGTATCTCAGAGGGATTTTGTGGATATCAGCCAGACTGGAAATGGGAGTTACCAGATTGGACAGCTAAAAACTCACATCCAAGCAGGGTATGTAGAGGAAAAAAGGCTCCAATGATGCAGGTCAAAAAAGTAGGTTTATTATAAACACCAACATACATAAATTAAAAGGTGATCACAAATAAAAGCAATGTAGCAATGAACCGACGTGTTTCGTCCTACTAGGACATCTACTGAATGTCCTATATACCTGCCCTTCACATTTCACTTACCCGAAGATCTGCACTTGTTATTTGTGGAATGTGAATGTGTTTTTTGCTTTAGGTTTTTGATTCATGTTATTGGACTATTTATATGTTCACCATGTGGCACTTTTTGATTAACTTTTTTTGAATGATTATTAGAATATTCATTCTCTTTGTGCACTTTGTGTTCAACAGGTTTTAGCTACATTTTCACCTACCCTTTTACTTGATAATTTGTCACATTCTTATGTAGCAGCTTTATATTACTCTTATATATTTGTGTATATTTCTATCACTTTTTAGCGCAGTACTTTCCCCTATTTTTGCATTTTCTAATTAGCTACAGTAGCACTGTAGTATGCTCCTGTTTTTTCTGGCCCTTTGCTTGTTTTCCTGCATGTCTGCATGTCCACAGATTCCCATTCCTACTCTGCTCTGAATTTACTATGCTCCTGTCATTAAGTTCCTTTGTCCCAGAAGACCCTGAAACCCCTAAATGCAACCATCTGTCCACCACTACCTGTGATTGGGATTTTTATCTCTCAACTACCAAACAATTTAGAAGGCTCATTAGATGCGTATGTGACTTAAGTCTGCTAACCTAAAAAAGTTTCTGCATGTAAAAAAGTTGCACAAGAAAAGTATATAGTATAATTCATTTTCAAGAACATTACATTCAATCTTATTACTTGCACCTATATTGTGGAATCTTTACATTTAACCACAAGTAAATATTCATATATTAGTGTCATAACCCTTTTTTTAAATGCTGAATGAATGAATGAATGAATGAAAAACTTATATAGCGCGGCACATGCGAATTAAATCGCCTCTGGGCGCTTGTTGTTCCTGTCTCCTTTGGAATCAAAAGAGATGAGACTTGATCTTTCTCCTGAATGCTAGGTGGTTCTCCTCCAACCGAATGCTGGTTGGTAAAGCGTTCCATAGTCTGGGACCTTGGACCGCGAATCTTCTATCTCCTTTGGACTTGTAGCTGGCTTTCGGTATCTGGAGTAGATTTTGGTTGGTGGATCGCAAAATGCGATTGGGATTATGAATTTTTATTTTTTCGCACAGATATTGGGGAGCATTCCCATGGATACATCTATGCGTTAGACAGAGTGCTTTAAAAGCAATTCTGTCTTTCACTGGCAACCAGTGAAGGACTCTCAGTGAAGATGAGATGGATTCCCAGGGTTTTTTCCCAGTCACAAGTCTGGCGGCCGTATTTTGAACGACTTGCAGACGAGCGATTTGGTACTTCGGGAGTCCGAGGTAAAGGGCATTTGCATAGTCCAGTCTGGAGTTAACAATTGTTCCCACCACGACTGCTACGTCTTCTTTAGGAATGAAAGGAATAAGTCTGCGTAGTAGGCGCAGCAGATGGTGAGATCCGCTGACTACAGAACCTATTTGTGCGTCCATTGTCATGTTGGAGTCGAAGATGACACCAAGACTTTTGACTTTGGCGCTAGGGGTGATGATTTTGCCCAGAATGGGCGGGGGTGTCCACGTTGTTGCTGGTTGGTTCCTACCCTTTCGCTCCATTGAGTTTAAGATAACTCTTGGTCATCCAGTCCTCTATCAAAGAGAGACATGTCTCTAGATTGAGGTGATGATCCTTTTTATTGCAAATGCGGAAATACAGTTGCGTGTCATCTGCATATGAGTGATAGAGCAGTTTTTGACTGCTGATGATTTCAAAGAGAGGACGAAGATAGATGTTGAATAACACAGGCGATAGAGGGGATCCTTGAGGGACTCCGCATGATACTGTGCACTTTCCAGAGGTGAAAGGTCCTAACTTCACTATTTGCGAACGGTTTTCCAAGAAAGAGGAGAACCAAGATAAATCGCCTTCTGCGACTCTGGCTACTTCAGCTAGCCGAGTCAATAGAAGCTTGTGGTCTACAGTGTCGAAAGCTGCGCTTAGGTCCAACAGAACCAGGAGACAAGATTCTCCTTCGTCTGCGGCCTCGAGAGCGTCGTCCCATATCTTGAGCAATGCGGTTTCTGTCCCGTGTCCGGGCCGGAAACCCGATTGATATGGATCAAGTAGGTTATGGGTATCTAGATGCTGTTGCAGCTGTTGTACCACTACTTTCTCCATGACCTTAGAAAGAGAGTTTAGGCCTGTTATGGGACGGCGGTGGAGTGGATCCTTGGGGTCCAGGGTGGGTTTCTTCAAGATAGGCCGAATTATACCCTCCTTCAACTGGGAGGGCACTATGCCCTCCCTAAAGGATTGGTTAATAAGCTGCGTGATGGGAGGCGCCAGGAAGTCGGCACATTCCTTCAGCAGTTTAGTGGGGATGATATCATTCGGCGCAGTGCTGTTACGCAGAGCGCCGATGATATTTTTAATGTCATGAGTACAGACGGGTTCCAGCGTGAACTCACCTGATTGTGGTGAGTTTCTGCCGGTGTTGTGTGAATAATTACTGGGGGGGCTACGGGGGGAGTTGTTCTGCTGAATGCTTTGCCGGATTCCCTCAATTTTATTAATGAAGTAATCCGACAATTCATCGCAAAATTCTTGTGTGTCCGAATTGGGGGCTTCAAGACATCCTGGATTCATGGTCTGAGTGACCAGCTTGAAGAGCTCGCGGGGGCGGTTTAGGGCGCTGTTGATAGCCTCAGAAAAATAATTTTTCTTGGCATCGAAAATTTCCTTGTGGTATTTTCTAGTTATTGCCTTGTAGATGGAGAGGTTCTCAACTGATGGACTTCTCTTCCAGGCGGCTTCAGCCCTTCTGCGCTCTTGCTTCAGTGACGCCAGCTGGTTGTTAAACCAGCCTGCGTTATTTTTCCGGATGTGGGTTTTACGTTTCGGCGCTATTAAGTCGGCTGACTGTAATAGGGCTGTGTTAATGGAATCCAGTGTTTCTTCAGCCGATTGATGCGGCTGAATTCTTTTTATTTTTTTCCTTAACGTGGCTTTGAAGAGTTCCGAGTGGAGCTTCTTCTGACATCTAGTCCAGTGTGTTGTCACTGGGTTTGATGTTTTTATTAAGGGGGGGAAATTGGGAATAATGAATTTAATTGCATGGTGGTCTGTCCATGGCAATGGTTCATTTCCCAGGATTTTTATTTCCAGATCGTGTCTGAAAATAAGATCGAGCGTGTGACCTGAAGCATGTGTGGGCCCACTTACTAGTTGCTGAAGCCCTAATCCTTCCAGGTGGTCAATGCAGGCGTCGGCAACGGGGTCTTGCGGGGAGTTGGCCCAGAGGTTGAAATCCCTGAGCAGCAAAAGGTGTTTGCTGTTCAGGGTATAGGTGGAGATAAAGTCCGTCAATGAAGGGAGAAACTGCGATTTTGGGCCGGGTGGCCTATAGCAGAGTAGAATCCGGACTGTCTCCTGGGAGTTTGCTTGCAGTTGTAGAGTAAGGGTTTCCATGAATGGAAGAGGGTTTTGAAGGACTGGTTTTGTGATCGCAAGGTGCGTCTTATGGATCACCGCCAATCCTCCTCCTCTTTGCCCTATTCTGTTTTCCGTTATAATACGGTAGTTGTCTGGCACCAATTCTCCTAGAATGGTGTTACAGTCGGCTGTAAGCCAGCTCTCTGTAATAAAGAGGCAGTCTAAGTCATGTTGCAATAAGAAATCATGGATTTCTAATCGGTGTTTTACTGCCGATCTAGTGTTGATCAAAGCACATGATATGTGCTTAGGTTTGGGCAAACGGCTGAGACCTTTGACAATTGATCTTCGATTGATCCTCAATAGGCGCTCCGTTTGAAGGGCTTTTTTGGTAATGGCTGGTAGTATTGCGGCAAATCGCCTCAGACTCCAAATGGCCTCTGCCGAGTATTGCAGATTAACCATGGTAGCCAAACACCAGGGGGAGGGGGGGGGTTTAAGGATTGTCAAGGATTAACTGAATCCTCAATCCTGGCTTGGTCCAGAGGAAGGCAAAAAAAAACCCTGACCTTGCTACGCCAATATGCAGCGGCAGGGAAAAAAATTCCTTCCTGACCCCTTGATAGGCGATCGGCGAACCCTGGATCAAGTTGTAATAGTTGAGATTTGGGGCTGGGTGTAGTAAGATGACCTGCCGATCGGCAGCAGGATCCAGGCTGAAAAAAACTCCCAGGTTAGGTGGATCGGTGCTGCCGTTGGGGCCAGGACTGGTAGACAGGGGTGTGAGGTACTTTCCAGGGGTAAGGGGTGGGTATCAGGTCCGTTTTGGGACTTTGGTGGCGGTTGGAGGGGATGAGAAGCGGCGCGCCGCTAGGCCGCGGGTGAAGCCGCGGCCTTTCCTAGTTGCGGCTGCCGCGATTGCCTCCAGGCCGGCGCGGAGGTCCCGAGAAAGCGCCCGAGACGGCGGAAAATTGCAGGGATTGCAGGGATAGGTGGCGGATGGTTAGCTAGAGAGGGGCTAGTAGTGTGGGGGCATAGAAGGGTAGGTGTAGATAGGGTGGAGAGACGTGGCTTTAAGTTGCAGCGGTGGCTTGTCCTGAAAAGGACGGCTGCCTGCAACCTCAGTGGATGGCTTACCTGCTGGAGAGGGGTGAAGGAGGGAAGCCAGGGGGGCCAGGTAGAGCCGGGGGAAAGCCGGTGGTGAGTTGCTTGAGGGATAGAGGGGTAGAGCAAGCCTACCTAGCAGTCTGCCTAGCCACTATCTGCCTGTCTGGTCCCTGGCGAGAGCAGACTCGAGCGGAAGACCGGAGCGTCCTACTCTCCCACTGACACTGACTGTGCTAAAATGCTAAATTTTAATTGTTGTTACTATGAGATAAAAACTCACTGAAGACTTTTAACTTAGCTTTCTATTATGGCCTAGGTTTATCCACATGGCTTACATAAATTTTAATCTCAACATTTTATGCTCTATTTTATTTTTTTATTTTTTGGACACCAGTATAATTGAGCACAGCTGTTAATTCTAACTAAAAATCTGTGTTTTAGAGACATCTGTGCTTGGCTAACTGATCATTTAAAAGTGCATGAAAGGATTTGTCTTGTGTATAATAAATTATTGTGATAGATAATAAAATTACCTATTGTGAATCTATTCAGGGTACCTATTCAAATAACACGATGAAGGTCATCGTCAGAAAAAAAAATCCATCAATACTGTCTACAAAACACATTGCCCCTGGACTTTCTTCAATATATTTTAAATTTGTGTGCATATAACTGCTTGGCCTATGTTAAGCAGAATGTTGTATATTATTTGTGGGTGTTTTCCTCATATGTCAAACAACAGAATATGAGAATAGACAGTTTTTTCAGAAACTTTGACAATTTGTCTTTTATTTGTATCTGTAATCAGAAATATATTTAATGGGTCTGGAAAAAATTGTATTGCAGTGCTGTTTGTACTTTTTGTTTTAAATGTATTAAAGGAAATAAGAGAAGTTTGTAGGCCACCATTATTGTCTTGCTAATAATAATAATTGCTTTAATATTCATTAAACTGGAATAAGCATGTGGTTAGTGAAGTCAGAATGAAGTCTGAATTCTTGATCTACTTTCTTGATCCAGGGCAGTGACTCTAAACTGTTAAATACCCTGGACTAACATGATATAGCCACCATTTTCAGAAGAAGAGGTCAGAAATTGTGGCCTCCATATTTTCTTAACATAGGTGTCCATTTAAGCACCTACACTATTATTATTATTATTATTATTAGTATTATTAAGGTACTTATATAGCGCCGTCAATTTATGCAGTGCTTTACATATACAATGTACATTCGCATCAGTCCCTACCCTCAAGGAGCTTACAATCTAAGGTCCCTAACTCACATTCATATACTAGGGCCAATTTAGGCAGAAGCCAATTAACCTATCATCATGCCTTTGTATTGGGACAAATTTCTTTACATGCACATGAACTTTAATCGCATCCCAATCTTAGTCTGTAGGGTTTAATATTGAGTTGGCTCACCCTTTTGCAGCTATCACAGCTTTAACTCTTCTGGAAAGCCTGTCCACAAGGTTTAGGAGTGTGTCAATAGAAATGTTTGACCATTCTTCCAGAAGTGCATTTGTGAGGTCAGTCACTGCTGTTGGACGAGAATGCCTGGCTCGCAGTCTCTGCTTGTAACAGCTCTGATGAATGGAGTCAACCACAACTGTGCTAGCAAGGATTTCAATGCTATTCTTTAAGTGAGAATTCAGTATTAGGCCCCAGGCGTCACTCCACACAAACAGGAGTTTGGGGGTTCTCTACATCATCGCTCTCACACATAAAGAAAGGCGTTAAGCTACTAAGCTTGGAAGCTCTCACACATAAAGAAAGGCGTTGAGCTACTAAGCTTGGACGTATTGCCTGTATTGTAGCATGGCCGGTACGGCTGACAATATATAGAACTTTGTCTGACTGTTCCCTGAATGTCTTTCCAGCGTGGAACGCATTACAAGAAACAGGCGATCTCAAAGGAGCGCCTGTTACAGTACCCCCCTCTTAAGAGATACCCTCCTGGGGATCTCAAGTGAAGACCCATCAAGGCAAGGGATTTTCGAGTGAGAATTTTTTTATCTACTTTCTGTAAAAGATAATTTGCAAACCCCAAAAAAGTTTATATCGCCCCTTGGAAAAAATAACAAGGGTCAAGGAAAGAAATAATGGTGTGTTCAAAGTCAATATTTTCTGGAGCTTGGCGTAGAGGAATGAGCTCTGAATCTTGCAAGTAGTCATCCGAAATATTTCCCGATGTTGCAATAGTTCAACTGAGCAAATATTTATGTCTTTTAGACACACCATTACGCACATGTCCATAAGCTCTTTTAGGGAATCATTCAGTAGGCTTTGAACGACTGCTGAAGCGTTGCATAGTCCCAATGTCCATTCCTTCCTCAAAAGGGAACATGCTCAAGACTTGAGGTGTAGGGACAGGTGCAGCGGAAATCGATAAACTTTCAGCTCGTCTCTATTAACCTACGGTCTATTGTGATAGCATGTCGTATGCTGTCATCAAGAGACTGGGGAAGATCAGCTCTAGCGAACTCATCCTTAAGAGGTTTGGAAAGGCCGAGACGGAAATGGTTACGGAGTGTAACATCATTCCACTCAGTCTCTATAGCCCACCTCTGGAATTCCTCAACTGGTCTGTTACCTTGTTTGAGATTCCTAGCATTTTCCTCAGTGAGTTGCTTGTTGAAGTGATCATAAAGCAAAGATATAGTTGCAAAAGATTGTGGATATTAATTTTGGATTGGATCCTCTTTTTCCAGGTAAGTATTTGCCCAAGCACGTGGTTCACCACGTAAATAGGATATGAGGGTAAGCGCCTTAATCCTGTCATTGGGGAAGGTGCGAGGGCATAATTCAAACATGAATTTACATGCATTAATGAATTCTCTGTAGGTCTTTCGATCACCAGTAAAAGGTGCAGGTGGATTGACCTTAAGTTCAGGGGGAAGACGAGGCACAATGGTATTTTGTGCAACTAAATCTTGCAATGCTTGATTCTCCAACTGCAGATTTTGCAGTGTGAGCAAGAGCGTCTTCCCTTTGAGTAAGGGTGACAACATGGTTTGCAAGTTCCGCTGGGTTCATTTTTAAGGTTCTATTATTCTGTAACAGCTCTGATGAATGGAGTGAACCACAATGTTCTTCTTTATGTGAGAAATCAGTATTAGGCCCCAGGTGTCACTCCACACAAACAGGAGTTTGGGGGTTCTCTAAAACAAATCTCTATCACATAAAGAAACGTGTTGAGCTACTAAGCTTGGACGTATTGCAACATGCGACCAGAGTTTAGCCTTTAAATTATAGCAAACATTTGTAGACTCCAATGCACAACTGTATGCAAGTGATTATCAGTTAAACATAGCGTTGTGCATTAGGCCACTAAGGGAGAAGGTATGAAATACTTAAACCCCTAGCATAGGAGAGTTTAGGCAAACATGTTCAACAACTTAGGGCATAGGCCATTAAACAAGTAGCACTTATGCCAAGCACATAGTAAATAGGAGTTGTAGAGACAATTAATAGTTGCATAAGAGTGGCGAATATATCACATGTATTTTGAGAATACACATAGTAAATAGGAGTTGTAGATAAAACTAATAGTTGCATATGAGAGGCAATATAGCTCAGGTAATAATAGTTGCATTTGATTGCCAAATATAGCTGAGGTAATTTGAGAGTAAATGTCCCTTTCAGGCTGTGTACACATGATCGAACATGTCCGCTGAAACTGGTCCGCAGACCAGTTTCAGCAGACATATCCGATCGTGTGTACGGCCTAGCGGAAAGGTTTCCAGCGGACAAAAGTTTTAAAACATTCTTTAAAACTTGTCCGCTGGAAACCTGTCCGTCGGACATGTCCGCTGGTTAGTACGCCTAACCAGCGGACCGAAATCCCCCGCATGCATCGAATGGATTCGACACCTGCGTGGAAGCATTTTACTTCCTGGTTTGCGGACGTCGCGGCGTCAACGTCACCGCCACATCACCGCGCTGTCTATCCACGAGGATTTTGGTTTGATCGTGTGTACACACCATCAGACCAAAAGATCCCCGGAGACAAGATATCCCTTTGCAAACAGCCATAGGCACAACAGTCTATCCCAAGCAGTATGTTAATGGCCACAAGCCATAATAAATAATTGTTTTAGGTGAAGAGTATGTAACAGATCTTTCTGTAGAACTACAAGTGACACAATTGCTACTTATCCATTTGCAGGGCTTCAGTATTTAGCAGCAAGGCACTCCATAGTGTAGAGCTTCAGCAAGGAAGAACTCCCAGGTTGTCCGCAGCGATGTCAGGCTGGACGTAGTAAAGGTCTTTGCTAGCTGGCCATAATATTGCCTGTATTGTAGCGTGGCCGGTACACCTGACAATAATAGAATGCTGTCTGGCTGTTCCCTGAATGCCTTTATAGGTAGGTAACCAGCTGCAGTGCACCAGCACTGAATTCAAGAGAACCGACGTGAGTAGCGGTGCACTTCCGCGTTCCAAGCTGGAATGCATGCAGCGCTGGGCGGTGACGTTATTGCGCGGTTACCGTAATGCGTTCCGGTGTGGAGCGCATTACAAGAAACAGGCGATCTCAGAGGAGCACCTGTTACACTGCTTTATTTCATCCCAAAGGTGTTGAGGTCAGGATTCTGTTTAGGCCAGTCAAGTTCCTCCACCCCAATACTTTTGACAATATAGTGTATGTTATTCAATATTTAAAACAATGTATTCTCTAAAAACAAGTCCTTCAACTATAATGAAGAGAAAATGCTACTTTTAATATTATTATTATCATTATACAGGGTTTATATAGCGCCAACAGTTTGCACAGCGCTTTACAACATGATGGCAAACAGTACAGTTACAATACAATTCAATACAAGAGAGATCAGCGGACCCTGCTCATTAGAGCTTACAGTCTAGAAGTGAGGGTCAAGAGGAACAAAAGGTAACAGCTGTGCGGGGTGATCAGATGGAGAAAATGAAAATAAAATTGTTAGGTGTGAGTAGGATAGGCTTCTCTGAAGAGAAGGGTTTTCAGGGATCTTCTGAAAGCTAATAGAGTAGTAGATGATTGAACTATTGGGGTAAGGAGTTCCATAGGATTTTGAGAGGCTCTGGAAATGTCCAGAGGAGGAGGTGATGAGGGAGCTAGAGAGCAGGAGGTGTTGATAAGAACATAGAGAATGATTAGGTTGGTATTTTGAGATCAGGTCAGTGATGTAGCTGGATGGCTTTGTAAGTAGTAGTATTTTGAATTTAATTTGTTGGGTGAGCGGAAGCCAGTGGAGGAATTGACAGAGAGGAGTACGCAAAGCGATTGGTAAGTGATTAGTAAGTTGGATGAGTTTGGCAGCAGCATTCATGATGGATTGAAGGGGAAATATACTATGTAGAGGTAAACCAATGAGCAGGGAGTTGCAGTAGTTGAGGCGAGAGATGACCAGGAAGTGAATTAAGAGCTTTGTTGTGTCATTGGTTAGAAAGGGGCGTACTTGGAGAATCTTTGTAATCAGGCACTTTTGATAGTTAGTTACTTTCCAATATTTTTCTTAAAGTTTTCAAGACATGGACAAAAACATCATTTGCATGGGGTCACGCTTCATTTAAATATATCACGCCCACTTCCAGCCCACTTCCACCTACTTTGACTTAGCTGGGCTTACGGCGACGTATTTACGTTACGCCGGCTCAACAGCTTTGTGAATTCCATGCTTCCCTCTCCGCACTGCGCCGGCGTAGCATAAAAGACATACGCTACGGCGGCATATATATGCGCCGATGTATGTGAATCCGGGCCATAGTCTATTCATATGAGGGATGTGTGAATGCATATTCCCTGTTTTTGCCTCTTTTTTTCACCGTTTAAGGCCTAGAAGAATATGTTTTCTTATGATACCCTTGGGTGTTATATTTCTGTCCACTAGGGACTTTGTCACCTTTGCATTTTGACATCAGATGCTGTATCCTCTCCTGACCACTGTTGGCACAGTTGAGCTATAATATGTCTCTTTTTTTTCTGCTCTGCTAAGTGGTGCAAGGGATTTCCATGTTTTTTTCACTTAACTTTATATTAAGTTTATAATATGTTCCCGTCCAGTTTTTTTGCCTCGTGGTTAGAATTCCTATATCATGTTAGGTCGTTTTTTAGCTCCGTTCAGAGGGAATTAGGTTCCGCTGGCTAGGATTCACATTGAGGCGTGGTTCTGTGCTTGAGTATTTAATGCCATGAGTCAGTGCATCGCCCGTTCCCCAAGACAACGTCATTCTGTGACGAAACATGCGTCGGGAGGTAGACATGCTGATGTCATTGCGATGTACCTTGTGAGCGGACGGGTGCCTGCAAGCCGGCCGGCTACAATTTTATGGGAGATTTTATCTTCATTTTTCCTGTAAGTGCAACTATCTTTAATAAATCTCATACCAAGTTTTTTCATTTTTCTGAGTGGTCACTGAATGCAATATTCTCCTTTATCACTATCACTGTTTATAATTTTTTTTATTTTGAGCACAGCTCCTTTATATTACAACATTTTTAGATGTGGTTTATCTCACGTTTGAGCTGCTGCTGCTTTTTTTGCTTTTATATTTGTTTTGGTTTCACATTAGGTGCTCTTTTCCATTTTCCATTTACATATACATACATTATATTATTTGAAACCTATAGCTGACTTGTGAGTAACCAGGGGAGATTCTCCCTCTCCCCTGTTCCTTCCCCTTTCTTTGCATCAAATACCAGATTACATATATATGCACTTTTTCAGATACAAGTATGTACCCTGCATCGTCTCCTAATGAGTGGAAAGAACCTACAACAAGCATAGAGCCTTTTTTTGATGCTACGCTATCACCACCATATGATCATACTTGGTTTTACAATCATGATTCATTATGGACTTTTTTAAATCATTTAGAGAGGTCTAGGTTACTAACCAATTCCCACCCACACCACATTGATGCAGCGATATGTATATATAGGTACCATGTACCCCTCTTTTTTTTCGTTATTTACTTAATCTTTTACATTATAAAACAGTAACTTGTATAAATCAGAGCTTAACCCCTTGGCGCCGATGTATCACAAATACAGGTGGTTCTCAAAAAATTAGCATATTGTGATAAAGTACATTAGAAACATTAGACTTTCATATATTTTAGATTCATTACACACAACTGAAGTAGTTCAAGCCTTTTTTTTGTTTTAATATTGATGATTTTGGCATACAGCTCATGAAAACCCTAAATTCCTATCTAAAAAAATTAGCATATTTTATCCAACCAATAAAAGAAAAGTGTTTTGAATAAAGAAAAAGTCAACCTTCAAATAATTCTGTTCAGTTATGCACTCAATACTTGGTCGGGAATCCTTTTGCAGAAATGACTGCTTCAATGCGGCGTGGCATGGAGGCAATCAGCCTGTGGCACTGCTGAGGTGTTATGGAGGCCCAGGATGCTTCGGTAGCGGCCTTAAGCTCATCCAGAGTGTTGGGTCTTGTGTCTCTCAACTTTCTCTTCCCAATATCCCACAGATTCTCTATGGGGTTCAGGTCAGGAGAGTTGGCAGGCCAATTGAGCACAGTAATACCATGGTCAGTAAACCATTTACCAGTGGTTTTGGCACTGTGAGCAGGTGCCAGGTCGTGCTGAAAAATGAAATCTTCATCTCCATAAAGCTTTTCAGCAGATGGAAGCATGAAGTGCTCCAAAATCTCCTGATAGCTAGCTGCATTCACCCTGCCCTTGATAAAACACAGTGGACCAACACCAGCAGCTGACATGGCACCCCAGACCATCACTGACTGTGGGTACTTGACACTGCACTTCAGGCATTTTGGCATTTCCCTCTCCCCAGTCTTCCTCCAGACTCTGGCACCTTGATTACCGAATGACATGCAAAATTTGCTTTCATCCGAAAAAAGTACTTTGGACCACTGAGCAACAGTCCAGTGTTGCTTCTCTGTAGCCCAGGTCAGGCGCTTCTGCCGCTGTTTCTGGTTCAAAAGTGGCTTGACCTGGGGAATGCGGCACCTGTAGCCCATTTCCTGCACCCGCCTGTACACGGTGGCTCTGGATGTTTCTACTCCAGACTCAGTCCACTGCTTCCGCAGGTCCCCCAAGGTCTGGAATCGGTCCTTCTCCACAATCTTCCTCAGGGTCCGGTCACCTCTTCTCATTTGTGCAGCGTTTTCTGCCACACTTTTTTCTTCCCACAGACTTCCCACTGAGGTGCCTTGATACAGCACTCTGGGAACAGACTATTCGTTCAGAAATTTCTTTCTGTGTCTTACCCTCTTGCTTGAGGGTGTCAATGATGGCCTTCTGGACAGCAGTCAGGTCGGCAGTCTTACCCATGATTGCGGTTTGGAGTAATGAACCAGGCTGGGAGTTTTTAAAAGTCTCAGGAATCTTTTGCAGGTGTTTAGAGTTCATTAGTTGATTCAGATGATTAGGTTAAGAGCTTGTTTAGAGAACCTTTTCATGATATGCTAATTTTTTGAGATAGGAATTTTGGGTTTTCATGAGCTGTATGCCAAAATCATCAATATTAAAACAAGAAAAGGCTTGAACTACTTCAGTTGTGTGTAATGAATCTAAAATATATGAAAGTCTAATGTTTATCAGTACATTACAGAAAATAATGAACTTTATCACAATATGCTAATTTTTTGAGAACCACCTGTATATGGCCCCACTTGACTGGGCATTTTTCCACGGGCCCATATATTTGTGTATCTCCCTTTGCCTCACAGGGCACTCCCAGCACAGAGACCAGGGTCTCATTGAGAGCCTCAGGCCCCATTCTAACGATTGGGACATAGAATATCTGATTGAGGACCACCTGATTGCTGTTAAAGCCTCTGATTCGCTATTACAGTGATCAGTCACTGTAAAGCCTTCCCCTGTGTTTTCTGTCTCTGTGAATAAATGGGAGAGATACGGTGTATCGTTTTTTGGCCTTTTTAGAGGGAGAGAAAAAAGTCTGTGTAAAAAAAGGAAAATATTAATAATTTATCAAGGTTTGATCTAGGTCAGTGCCAGGGTTAGTGTTTGGTGTCAGTATGTTTTAGCTAGGTTGTCTCTGGGCTGTACTACAGGTACCAACAACAACTAAACTACACAAATGTTGTATCACTGCTATCGTCAGGACCAGGATAATTTATTTTGGGTTGTTCTTTGGTGGTAGGTTATGGTAGTAGGAATAAATTTACAGCTATATATATATATATATATATATATATATATATATATATATATACATATATTGTGACAGGAAATTAGGTAAATCTGTGTGTGTTGTCCCAGACGGGAGGTATTTTTCTGCCTTGTTTAGACAATACATCAATTACTATTGGGCGTCGGCTGCAGAGATGGCCAGAGAGGTTTGGGGCGTTAAAAGGTTTCAGCTGTTCAGAATTAGGCAATTAAAGCCCCTATAAAGACAGCCTAAGGATAACGACTGATTGATGCATCCTGGGGGCTTTGTGAGTGAAGGAGCAGTCACAAGCACTTCTGAAGAGGTGAGGTGCTGATGGATATTTCTGTGTGAGAAATATCAAAGAGACTTTTTTGTTGTTTTCTGCTCTAGGACCAGCAGTGTCTGCCCAGCAGTAGGCTGTGCCAGACTCAATAGGTAGGTTCCTGTGTTGGGAAGATAGACGCCCCAAGTGACAAGGGTTTATTTTATGTTTTGTTTTGTGTAGGCTGTTTTGTTGCTTGCACGTGTATCCAGCAATATGGAAAAATAAACCATATCATTTGTTTTCAACAATCCTCTACTGCCTTTTTGTACAGTTCAGCGTATAGTGAACCCATCCAGGGGGTCACACACACCCGCTACCGAGTTAATCCCTCACAATATATATATATATATATATATATATATATATATATATATATATATATATATTTACTATTTTGGGCCAGTTTTCCTTTGATAATAAAAAAATCAGGAGATATCCACTACAATTTACCACCAAATGAAAGCCCACTTTGTCCTGAAAAAACAAGGTATAATCAACCTCGGTGCACAAAGTAGTTGTGATGAAATGTACGGTTTTACTATAACATGTCAAAGTTGCAAAATTGGGCTTAGACAATAATATGATTGTAAATTCATTTTTTTAACCACTTAAAAACCAAACCTATTTTTCAAAATTGTTGTTTACAATTTAAAATAATATTTTTCTTGCTAGAAAATTACTTAGAACCCCCAAACATTATAAATTTGGTTTCTCTAACACCCTAGAGCAAGGATCTCCAAACTACGGCCCTCCAGCTGTTTCGGAACTACATTTCCCATGAGGCATTGTAAAATTCTGACATTCACAGACATGACTAAGCATGATGGGAATTGTAGTTCCTGAACAACTGGAGGGCCGTAGTTTGGAGATCCCTGCCCTAGAGAATAAAATTGTGGTCATTGCAATTATTTCTCTTACACCACATTTGCGCAACGCTCTTACAAGCACACTTTTTTGTGAAAAAATACGCTTTTCTGGATTAAAAAAATAAAACAACAGTAGAGTTAGCCTAATTGTTTTAATATTGTGAAAGATGATGTTACGCCGAGTAAAACTGATACCCAACATGTCATGCTTCAAAATTGTGCCCGCTTCATCGGCGACGTTTAAAAAACTCTACAACTCTGCAAGAAAAAACTTGGGGCCAGATCCACAGAGAGAGTACGCCGGTGTATCTACTGATAAACCCGCGTACTTTCAAAATTCCCGCGTCGTATCTTTAGTTTGAATCCTCAAACCAAGATACGGCGGCTTCTGAGTTAGATCCGACAGGTGTAGGTCTTCGTACACCTTCGGATCTAAGATGCAATACTTCGGCGTCCGCTGGGTGGCGTTCACGTTGTTTTCCGTGTCGGGTATGCAAATGAGCTTTTTCTGACGATCCACGAACGTACGTGCGGCCGTCGCAATCTCTTACGGCGTCTCTAGTCGGCTTTTTCCGGCGTATAGTTAAAGCTGCTTTTATCCGAGCGCGCAACGAGGAACTCCTGTGCTGGCCGTGTCCCTCGGACACAGCCAAACACAGATCGCGGTAAATAGCCAATCACAGCGGCTATTTACAGTGCGATCTGTGCGGCCAATGAGAGATGATCTCATATGTAAACATATGAGATCATCTCTCATTGCCGACTCTCCCTCCTCACACAGACAGCGCGTCTGAGGAGGGAGAGCGAGCGGAGCTACATCGCTTTGGAAACAAAAAAAAAGTAAACAATCAGTGCCCCCAGTACCATCTGTGTCCCCAGGACCATCTGTGCCCCCCAGTACCACAGTGCCCCCCAGGACCATCTGTGCCCCCCAGTACCACCAGTGCCCACCAGTACCACCAGTGCCCACCAGTACCACCTTGCCCACCAGTACCTACCAGTACCACCGTGTGCCCACCAGTACCACCTGTGCCCACCAGTACCCACCAGTACCACTGTGCCCACCAGTACCACTGTGTGCCCACCAGTACCACCGTGTGCCCACCAGTACCACCGTGCCCACCTGTGCCCACCAGTACCACCGTGCCCACCAGTACCACCGTGCCCAGTTGTGCCCACTGTGCCCTCCTGTACCACGTGCCCATCAGTACCACCATGCCCATCAGTACCACCAGTACCACCATGCCCATCAGTGCCCACCTGTGCCACCAGTACCACCTGTGCCCAGTGCCTATCTACAATCAGTGCCCACCTGTGCCACCTCATCAGTGTCCATCTGTGCCACCTCATCAGTGCCCACCTGTGCCGCAGTTAATCAGTGCACATCAGTACCCATCTCATCAGTACCCATCTCAGTGCCATCTGTGCCACCTCATTAGTACCATCTGTGTCCACCAGTACACAGGCCTCATCGGAGCACATCAGTACCCATCTCAGTGCAATCTGTGCCGCCTCAGTGCCATCTGTGCCACCTCAGTGCCATCTGTGCCGCCTCATCAGTGCCATCTGTGGGCATTTGTACTTTCCTGGCTTGTTAGGGTCTCAAGAAATGAGAGAGGCCTTCAGTACATCAGGTGTGATCAGATGTGATATTTTTTTATGATTTGCACTATAGCTTGTAGACTCTAAAACTTTCACACAGACCAAAAAATTTCCCAAAACTTTGGGTTATTTTTATCAAAGACATGTAGCAGTATAAATTGTGGCCAAAATTTATGAAGAAAAATTAACAATTTGCAAAATTTTATCATAGAAACTAAGAAAAAATCATTAATTTCCCAAATTTTTGGTCTTTTTTCATTAATAGCGCAAAAAATAAAAACTGCAGAGGTGATAAAATACCACCAAAAGAAAGCTCTATTTGTTAGAAAAAAAGGACGCCAATTTTGTTTGGGAGCCATGTCGCACGACCGCGCAATTGTCAGTTAAAGCGACGCAGTGCCGAATCACAAAAAGTGCTCTGGTCATTGGACAGCAATATGGTCCGGGGCTAAAGTGGTTAAATGACCTACGAGGCTGGAGGTTGTAGGAAAAAATGTCATAAAGTATGGGGTAGATGGGTGGACTCCAAGGACACTACTCAGGGAGATGTTTAAGACAAACTCATCTGTGGTGGTACTGAGCATTGTTCACTGTGAAATAATGGGGGGGAGCACTGTGGGGGTCAGAGAGATGACAGCACATGGCACACTGGTTTAGGGGGTACTCACCTCCTTGGTTAAAGTTCTTGTTCCCTTTGTGTTCTTTGCCTTGGTTTTTGGTCAATATAAAAAAAATTTGGCCCGTTTTATTTTTGTCGTCTTTCAGTGCTCTGTGTCTATTATTCATAATATCGGCTGCTGTAATACTCTGTACCTCTGTAACTGGGGCGCAATGTTTTATGGTTTATATACGACATGAAAACGCTATTTGCACTTACGTATATGTTCACATTAAGATTATTTCAGGAATAATACTGTAGGTAACTGTGAAGAGGAAGGGGGGAGTTTTTTTCTCTCCTTACATATTAATTCTGCTTACAGTTCAGCTTGTACCCTGTGTACTCTGTTATTTTTTGTATGTGCACTTGGCAAATAAAAAACCTTTAAAAAAAATGCAATAAAAAAAAGATTTTTTGAGAGCTATGGTTGAAAGTGATATTTTGACATTGCTTCTGCCCTGCAATGGTATAGAGCTGGGGAGGGCCATCTTCCCCTCACTCAGCTCCATGCCAAGAAGGGGACAGGATCCGATCGCCTCCGCCATTGTGGTAAGCGGCAGAGGGCACTGGAGCGCAGCGGGGGGGCGGCCCTCTCCTGCCACTGATAAGTAATCTTGTGGTTTATTCACTACTAAAACTACTTTTATCTTAAAGTGGACCGCCTGCTGAAGAAGTGGATACTGGGGTTATGGCAGCTAGCTGCTGTCATAACAACAATATTCCACTTCAAAGAGCCTATGTATAACGACGATGGGCGGTTCGTAAGTGGTTAACAAACAAACATGTTTTACTTATTTGCTCTGTTGCAGTGGTTTTTCACAGAGCAGGCCAGATCCTCCTGGTCCCTCTTCGCTGCTCCTGGTCCCTCCCTCCTGTTGAGTGACCCCACAGCAAGCAGCTTGCTATGGGGGCACCCAAGTCGAGCTCAAGCTCTATGTATCCATTCAGACACAGAGTTGCCATTTGGCCCTGGCCCCTCTCTCTCCTGATTGGCTAACTGACCAATCAGGAGGGAGAGTATTGGATGGCCGAGGGACTCGTGGATATAAGGCTGGGTTCACACTACGATTTTCCCGTCCGTCAGCCGCATACGATTTATATGAAAAAACGTATGCGGCTGAAACGGATTGAACCGTACGTAAACGTATGCGTTTATAAAACGTATACGGTTTCAAAAAGTGCATACGGTTCCATCCGGTTTTGATTAAAAAAACGCATACGTTTTTGGAATTAGTGTCATTTAATAAATTAAGATTTTCTTGTTTTGAAAATACGCATGCGCAGACGAAAAACGCATACGGTTTATACGTATGGAACCGCACATATGTGCGTTTTCCATTGACTTTAATGTTAAAAAAAAACGTATGCGTTTGCCATACGGTTTCAAAAACGGACTCAAAACCGTGGTCGAACACGGTTTTGCGTACTGTTAAAAAACGTTTTGCCAGCAAATCGTACGCACCCGGATGCATCTGAGTGCATACGATTTGCAATGCATTGTCTATGTATGCGTTTTCCCGTACGGGCCCATACGTTTTCAAAACTGAAATCGTATGCGGCTGACGGACGGGAAAATCGTAGTGTGAACCCAGCCTAACTGGACAGAGATGGGGCTCGGGTAAGTATAAGGGGGGCTGGGGCAGCTGCTACACATAAAATACTTTTTATCTTAATGCATAGAATGCATTAAGATAAAAAAAAAACCTGCTGCTTTTACAACTCCTTTAAGATTTGTTTTACCCTTAGGCGTAAAGGGGTTAAACCTTTCAAGAACAGAAGACACATACAGTATATCAGATGATAAATTTTCTGTGTCCACTGCAAATAGATATGTTAATACCTGTAGTGAAAACATGCCAATGGCATTGCATAAATGTACAAATTAATGTGTTGTATGTTTTTGCGAAGACATTTGTAAGTGGAAAAATGTAAACATTTCAAATTAAATACTTACAGATGCTACGAAAAGTCTCCATACATAAGTCAGTGTAAGTGGCATTGAGCATATAAACATTTTACCTGTATAGTTCTAGAACAGCAGCCAAAATATTCATAATGAATTATTTCTCATCAAATATGTCCTCTCTCTGTATCACTGATGAAGTTTAGTGTGCTGAACTAATAATAAAAAATATGTAATAATTATTAATCCATGTAATTATCTGTACTATACAATACCTCATCAACGGTTTACAAATTATACTGCATACTCTTTCATTTGATAACATCAGCAATGCAAATGATAGTTATATATGACACTCCACTATAAGCTTACTTGTAAAATAATCTTTCATGTTGTGAGTGCTGACCATTTGCAGGCCATCTCTCCCAACAACATTCCGGAATCTCTGCATGTTCTGTGGCTTCTCCTCTATGCATTCCTTCGGATTACCTTTGATTTCCAAGAACTGCAAATCCCATGGCACCTTGTTGTCTGCATGATGTGGAGTTTTTCTTATACCGACGTCTGAAACTCATCTTCTCAGTAGAGATGTACAGAACTGTTGGCTGCCGATGCGGGCTGCGGGCGAACATATGCGATGTTCGATCCGCCCTCTATTCGTCATCATTGAGCAAACTTTGACCCTGTCAACAGACACATTCCAGCCAATCAGCAGCATACCCTCCCTCCCAGACCCTCCCACCTCCTGTAACAGCATCCATTTTAGATTCATTCGGAACCTGCAGTCTTAGTGAGAGGAGGGACAGTGTAGCTGCTGATGATTAATAGGGAAATTGTTAGGCCAGTGTATTCAGTATCCACTCCAGTCCTGAAAGACTCATCTGATCTCTGCTGTAAGGACAGTGTCCTGACAGCACACCAAAAAGCCCTTTTTAGGGCTAGTCCACCAGTTTGCTTTTTTTTTTCTCTGTAATCTAATGTGAGACAGAGAGAGAGAGAGAGAGTGTATTTTGTTGGAGTTAGATAGAGCAGGCAGGCAGGCAGGCAGGCAGGCTAGTCAGTTAGAGTTACAGTGTGTAGAGGATATTTATGCATCCCAGGAGTTGTATATATATTTATACACTGTATTGAGTTTAGCTAGACTAGATCCAATCTTCCTAATATACTGATTTCCAAATGATTTCCTCTAAGCCCAGGTCATCATGGGCCCTACCCAGCCTATTACTGGACAGTAAAAGGGAAAGCAGCACAGTGATAAGCGATTTCCTCTGACACCACGCTTTCTTCTCTTTTCAGCATACTTTTTGCCTCTAGATGAACTAATTGGCCCCTTGTGCTGCTCTGCCCTCTCACATGCCAACTCTTCTGTACAGGACAGCAAGAGGCTTATACCAGATCAAATTCTGGCACTTTCACTGCTTGTTAAGTATTCATATTTACAGAGCTACATTCATTTGTCTTGTATATCTACTTTAAGTTCAGCTTCAAAATAATTTTGTGACGGTAAACTACCAAAATCATTAGGAGGAGGCTTTAACAGAGAATTCTTATTGCAATGCACAGAAGACAGGGGAACGGAATATTTTGTTCCAGTTCTTCTGCTTTAATCCATGATTAAGGATATCTGAAAACTATTACACCAAATTGAGCTAAGAAATGAAAGACTTTGTCATCAAACATCTGAAATCAATCCTGCTGAAGTACATGTTACAAAATCCTTTTATTTTTACATAATGCTAGATGAAGTACTTCATGAGACAGGCACAAACTCGTGAATTATGTATGTAGAAACTTAAACATTGAAAATGGTAAAGCAACATACATTATTTTCAACTCAGAGTTTTGTTCATATATTATTCTTCATCCAACATTAATATTTTTTTCTTATTAATATTTTATTCATTTGTATTTTCATATTCTCTATATCAGACATCAAAGAGAAGCAAAGGAGATATAGTTGGAAAAGATCAAATAAATAACACAAAAACAACTTGAGAGCAGTACCTTTTTATAAATGGACAGGTGCAATTTTTTTGTGGTTTGGTTCTCTAAATATTCATCATATTTCAGATTGGGCTATTGTTTACCTTTTACTTCATTTTTTTTACATTACATTTCATACATTATTTACTTTTGGTGCTTACTAAGTGAACTCTATTGTTATATAATAATGTAATTAGATCCAAGATATTTGTTGCATGAAACTATAGATATTAGACATGTGCATTAGTTTTCATCTAAATGCATTTTTGTCCGAATTTCAGGTATTTTCGTTATCGTTTTAACAAACGATAACGAAAGCACAGAAAACGAAAAACGAAAGATCAGACATAAAACAATGCTTTATTTTCATTTTCGTTGCGGTCGAATGTGCCTAACCTTAACTCTATTAGTCCAATATTATTCTACATAGAGAAAAGATTCGACATAGAGAGAAAAGATTCGACATAGAAAGAAAAGATTCGACATAGAAAGAAAAGATTCGACATAGAGAGACATGAAGATTCGACATAGAGGGACATGAAGAGTCAAATTTTATTTTTTATTTTTTAAGATTCTGTTGAATCTTTTTTTTTTTTTAATTGACAGACACCATAAGCCTTCAATGACAGATTCGACATAGAGAGACATGAATATTTGACATAGAGAGACATGAAGATTCGACATAGAGAGACATGAAGATACGACATAGGGAGACATGAAAAGTCGAATCTTCTTTTTTTTTTCTTAGAACATTCGACAGACACCATAAGCCTTCAATGACAGATTCGACCTTAAAGTGGGGGTTCACCCTAAAAAAAATATAGACTGTTATATCCAGCATACTACTGACATCAACAGTATGCTGGAATTTTTTTATTTTTTTTGGTCTGTACTTACGGTTTTCTGTCGTTTTCACCCGGCTTCCGGGTTCTCGCTCCCCCGGGTAGTAGGCGTTCCTAGGCTCTGCATAGATGATTGAAGTGCGCGTCATCTCCTTCCGAAAATATCCGAGTGGGACTTGGCACTTTACGGCGCCTGCACAGTCGGCTCTACACGGCAGGCGCAGACACTGTATAGCGCCGTAAAGAGCCGAGTCCCTGTTGGATATTTTCGGAAGGCGATGATGCGCACGTTAATCATCTATGGCAGAGCTCCCCGTCGGGGAAAAAAAGCAACACACCCACTCCCCGCAAGGAAGAAGACCCGGAAGTGCGGCTGAAGACAGGTAAGTGTACACAAAAAAAATTACAACACTACAAGCCTTTATTAAGGCTACAGATAGGTTAGCTAAAAAGTTCATTTTGAGGGTGAACCTCCGCTTTAATTTGGATTTTCGGACGAGTGCATTTTTTTAACGAAAAACAACATTTCTGGAGTAACTAAATAAATGTATTTTTTGGATGAAAACAAAATTACGAAACAAAATATTTCAGTCTAATAGATATAAACATGTGAATGCATTTTTTGTCAAAGATTGTATCCATTGGATGGCCTTTTAAAACTGGAAATTTTTGAAATGTGGTGTAGACAATTTTGAAATGTTCCTACAGATCTTACTAAACAGTTGTGAAACACATTCACAGGGGAACATGCAGAGTTAAATGTTCAACTGCAGGGACTTCAAAATCAGTACTCACCCTCTCCACACTTTAATTTAATACTCCTTTTCTTCCTTCAGTCCTAGCTGCTGCTCCTCCTTGGATGAATGATGCTCAGGGTCCTTGTACTCAGTTTCAGTTGGGGGCGTAGCCAAGACCAGCATGTTAGAGGCAGCGTGTGCTAGTGATCCTCTCCCAGCAGTGATTTAGATGTTTCTGACGGCCTTCCAGCTGGCTACCGACCCGGTACACCTGCTGGCCCTCTGCACCCATGGAATGGCAAACAAAAGATTTTAGGCCCCAAATTCCAAGATGGCGCCGCCACTGCCCTGGCACTCCAAGGGGTGCAGAGAAGGCTAAAGAGGGTGGCAGCAAAAAGACATTCAAGACCCAGGGTAAGGATCACCTGAGGGCATGCTATACTATGCCCAAAAGCTGGGGGAAAACCTGGACCATGCCACGTGGGGGGGGGGGGGGTGAAGGGATATCACACTTGCCTGCACAAGAAAAACTGAAACAGTCTGCAGGAGACACAGTATGTAATGGTGAGCCTGTGAGCTCTGCAGAGCTGCTGCCCTCTCTGCCTACAGATCCTGAAGATGAAGAACAAGAGCAACCGACTTAAGCTGAAATACTTAAAGCGTGTATACGTGTGTACAGCTTCAGTTGCCCCACTTATGGAGCAGTTTGGGTGCCTGAGGGAGGACGTGTCCTTGCTGAGACAGGACCTTCAAAAGACCTGGGAATGGACGATTGCTGTGCAGAGTATGCAACATTGAAGATAAATTGCCACCAGTGGCCCGGTAAGCCCATGTCCCACATCAGCTTGCCAAACACACCAATAATAGAGCATATGACATGGAAAATCGACTCAAATCGAGGCAAAACTAAATATGTATTGTAGGGCTGCCGGAGAAAACCGAGGGAAAAGATCTAACCTCATTTGTAGAAGGATGACTTATTAATGTATTCGGAAAGTATGCTTTCACCCCATTTTTCACTGGCCCGTCTCCTACACTACATGGACAAGGAGTGGGCCAATGTTCAGTTCAATGGCATGAGGGTATCCTTGTATCCAAACATCTCTGCAGAAGTACAGAAACACTGTGCCAAGTTCTCAGATGGAAAGAGGCAACTGAGGATCCTGCAATTACAGTATGCAATGTTGTATCCTGCAGAGCAGCAGAGTACCGCTAACTGGCAGGCACAATTCTTTAAATCAGCCCAAGATGCTGCTGCATGGTTTGACCATAATTAACAGGCCCTACGCCATTGCAGAGAGGATGAAGAAGGACATTGATCTTGACATACTCCTCCAAGTTCAGGCACCTGATCCTTGTTTGCTTAGAGCTCTCTATAGGCTCTGTAAGGAAAGTCACCTTTTTTCAATTTTTCTTTTTCAATTTGCCATTTAAATGTGTGTTCTGCTGGAAGACATGATATCGTTCTGTGAACCTTGAGCTATTTTGTGAGTTAACAATAAGTGTGCCTTATCTATGTGAGGCCGCGTACACACGATCTAATTCATCTGCTAGAAACGGTCCGATGGACCGTTTCAGCAGACAAATTCGATCGTGTGTACGGGCGGACAGACGGGTTTTTCCAGCAGACAAATTTTAAAGCATGCTTTAAAATCTGTCTGCTGGGAACCCGTCCGTCCGACATGTCTGCTGGTTAGTACTGGTTAGTACACTAACTAACACTAACCAGCAGACATATCTGTCCGCACATGCGTCGAATGGATTTGACGCATGCGCGGAAGTGTTTTACTTCCTGGTGACGGTGACGTGGCGGCGTCAACATCACCGCCACGTCACCGCGCTGTCTGCGGCGGAGATTTTGGTTTGATCGCGTGTACATGATCAAACCAATCTATCGCAGCGGACAAATTGGATCAAAACGGTCTGTCAGACCAATTTGATCAGATTTACTTAATGGTGTGTACGTGGCCTGAGAAGTAAAGAAAAAATGCTATATTTGTTTTGGTTCAACTTAGGGTTTCGATGGCCTCTCCTGTTGATGGCCTGTTTTTTTTTTTTTTATACTTGTCCTTTATTCACTGCAGGCTTTGTCTGGAGGGTAGACAAGCCTGGACCTACCACTATGCTAGAGTTGGCATTGTTGTGCCGTGTTACTTTCAGTTTGTGATGATTAAAAAATACAAATATACTGCGCTAAATGATGTTAATAGTAAAATAACAATGTGAATACAAAATCAATGTGTAAACCAGAATAAATAATTAGGCAGCCAGCACACCAGTGGATAACAGGTGAACAAGAAAAAGAAAAAATTGGTGCAGCGCCAAAATTACATGAAAAAACATCCACATAGAGCAAGTGGGTAGAAAAATAAATAAAATTAGGGAATAGACTGGACGTCTATTCAACTAAGGTGATAATTAATGAAAAAAAACACTTTAATGTGTAATTGGGCTGGATAATGAGTCCAGCAAACAGCGTGATAAAATTATAGTCCCATAAAAATAAACGTAAGGTAAGTGAGTATTCTTTGGATGCTTGTAAGTATCATCAGACTTCACAGTTTTCCTTATGTTTAAGACCTCCACATTTCCACATACATAATCCGTGGCATATAGATGAAATGGGTACGCTTACCAGCTGTAGTTGACCCACTACCACCATACGGCGAGTGGGTCCTAAAGGCTTGTATGGACCGGCTGCCCTCCTCAGGATTGGACGTGGATATGGCTCTCACTCCTGGTGTTTCAAGCGGATCCAAACTGGTAGGGATGGCCACAGGATAATTGGTAGGGTCCTGATGTGCCGCAAAGCCGCCACTGCTGCCGTTAATCTCAGGGCATGACAACGTTTGTGATGATTGTCCTTTTCTGGGGGAAGAGACAGTGAACAGCTTTCCCTACAGATTTTTGTTTCTGTGTCCCTGTGTTCTGAGAATATCTTTCTAGATATACCACTGACAATGTGTCCCTATTTTTGTCCTCATTGTCTTCTGAGACAAACACAGGTGCCAGAAGGCAGCAGGGGGAAGTAGAAGGGACAGAGCCAGAAGAGGACATGAAGTACCTCTCTGCTGCGAGGCTGGGATGGATGATCATCTGTCTACCACTAAGGTAAGTAAAAAATAAATAAAAAAAAAAGAGCCGTGGAGGGGTAGTCTTTTCTTTAAGAAAAATTTCAAACGTTGGGTGGAACTCTGATTTAAGCACATTATGATATCTACCTGTTTCAAAAAGTTCCATACAACCATCTTATGTTTCCAGGAGACTCATTTAACTGCAGAAACACAGATTTGTCATACTGATAGTGGGAGATTCCAATTGCTGATTGAGCCCTTCCATAGACAGGCACCCAGTCTTAGGGGCTCATGCCGCATTGAGGGGATATCCACTGCTACAATTGCTTAATGAAGTAGGCTCGGTGCATTTATGGAGGCATAAGAACCCCTTGGATATGTAAGCAGTTTTGCTGTTTTTCCACACACATGTTTTTTACTGATTTTCTGTGGGAGTACATTAGTAAAAGCTGCAGTAAAAAGTTATCATTATTATATGTTTTTCTAAGTTTCACATTTCATAACATATTAATGCGCAACTACCTCAATTTTCATTTGTCCAGAATTGACCTGGCAATTGGTAACCTGGCCATTCTTCCATCTGTCTCTTAGGTTTTGTATAAACCCTGCAGTTTGTTGGACTATTAGCATATGGTGATAAGCCTAATTGTGTCCCCACTGTCTAGGCTTAAGTAATTTTTATCACACAAGGGAATGGAGCAGAGCATGAGTGAGTTCTCTACTAATCAGGATTCTGCTGACTCCACTTTAGCCCAGTGGGAAACATTCAAGGCATACAAACGTTGTCTTGATATACGAGTAGTGTCATGTCACAACTGAGTATAAAAGAGACGAGAGGAGCCTCTAAGTGTAGCAATATGGTTACATCTAATGAAGGTACAACATTTTGAAACTTATTGCTACACTTAGAGGTGCCTCTCTGCTCTTTTATACCCTGTAAAAAAAACTCTTTAATATACAAGTGCTTTGGATTACAAGCATTTTTCTGGAATGAATTATGCTCGCAATCCAAGGTTTTACTGTATATAATTTTGGGGGTTCTAAGCACTTTTCCAGCTTAAAAAAAATACATGTATGAGAGAAATGTCAGACTTGGCCTGGGTGTCAAGTTGTTAAACATTAATAGAGTATTTGTCAGCCATAAGCCTGTATAGAAAATTCAATGAAAGCTGTTTGCATTTAAAGTCATAACTAAATATGGATATCCCTTGCCAATCTAACAAACAAGGTCTAATCTCTTCTTTACAGTAATACCAATAACAATGTGGACTTGTCTTCCTCAGAAACTGTTCTGGCAGATTGAGCGTATTGTTTCAGAAAACAATAACTACAATACAATACATACTTACAATACAAAATATAAGACAGTTATATGCTGATCTAGGGGTTTATTCAATAGAGTTTTTGGATGTGGATTCATTTGTATTCTTGTTATAGCAAATTACACTATGATTTTCTAGGATGTTTCCTTCTTTTGGATACACTAGAGGTTAGGACATCTGTTAATGCAAGTTTTCTTTTCTTTTGTTAAATCAAAACCCCAAGCCCTCCTCCCCAACCCCCAGCTTTATCCCCCCCCCCCCCAACTAACATTTCTTCTTTTTTTTTTTTCCAGATCAATTTTTTTTTTTATGTATATATTGGTTTTCCTTATACTTGCTTTTCTCAGCTACGAATAAGCATCGCACGATGTGAAACATGTCAGCTTTTGTTCTTTTGTCCACTCCTTTTTGACTGCATAAAATTTTGGTTGTTTTTTGATTTTCATTTTTTGAATAAAGACATAGTTTTTAAGGTGTGCGGTGGTCCAGGATTCCTTTAATCACTTGCTTTTCCTACAGTTGACTGAGATAATAAATGTACTTTCCAAGCTTCTTCTTCGATGACAACAATAGCCAGTCCTTACTTCTGAGTTAAATAGTGCACACATAATATCTTGTGTATGTTGCTAATTCAAGGAGTACTATGAGCCCAGGTTACACAGTACTCCTTGAATTTGTGACATGCACACCAGGACTCACATGAAGTGAGTTGGACAACACTGGCCACTGTTTTACCTGGAACACAAGTGGTAGCCACATCCCCTGGGTCTGTGGAGGACAGCACCAAAAAATACATGAATATTGCAGAGAGACGCATAGAGATGAATAAAGCTGCTCTTTTTATTTTTTCAACTAGTGGAAATAGATTGCTTAAACAAGGAAAATAAAGATTTGCCTAAAAGTTAAAGCTCTGTCTTCACTGTTTGTTAGGAAGACAGTAAAAAGGACCAAAAAGTGAAATGCAACACAGACCTGATACCAGAAGAGATTACCTGAGATGATTTTCAGTGGGACACTTGTACTTATTTTTTACACTACAGCTAATTTTAACAAGGCGTTAAAGTAAATCTTCTTATCAAGGACACACGCAGCAATACAAAGACAAAAAAACTGACAGGTGTTCTAAAAAGGAATAAGTTAAAGATTGGATTTAACTTTGGCTGTTCAGACATTTGTCTAAATCCCAGACTTTTAGCCTGATTGTAGGGATGAGCTTCGCGTTCGAAACGAACGTATGTTATACTCGAACATTGTCTGTTCGTACGTTCGACGAAATTTGAACAAAAGCAGTCGTTCATGCCAAATTCGAGTGACGCAAAATGGCCCATAATTCACTGCGGCATTGCGCGCTGATGATTGGCCAAGCATACTGTATGTCCTGCATGCTTGGCCAATCACAGCGCGCAAAAAACGAAGAGCCATAATTGGCTAAAGCCTTTAGCACACGCCCCACACTATATAAGGCCGTTTTTTACTTTTTGTTATGAAAAAAATCAAATAAACTAAATTTTAGTAAAACATTTAGGCCAAAATTAATTCAGCCACATGTCTTTAGTAAAAAAAAAAAATCGCAATAAAAAAAATAGCTACCTAGCGGAAACAGCGACACTAATACAGCGATCAGAAAAATTATCGCTTAGTGACGCTGGCAATAGGGAGTGAAAGGGTTAACTAGGGCAGTGATAAGAGGGTTAAAACTTTATTAGGGGGGGGTACGGGGCTAACCTGAACCTAACACTAACTAACTTTCACACTGCCTGTCACACTGACACTAAATGCAGTGATTAGACCACTGCATTCAGTGACACTGACAGGGGGTGGGGGGGGGGGTGATCACAAGGAGTTAATGTGCCTATGTGTGTGTGTGTCAGTGTTGTGTTGGTGCACACTTACTGTGGATGTCTTCTCTCATCAGCAGCGGTGGAAAACACAGCTGCGATGAGAGATGACATCATTTCCTCCTCCTGTGTAAACACAGGAGGAGGAACTGACACGAAGGGGGAGCGCTCCCATTGGCTGGGAGCGATCGAGGGGGGGGGGCGGAAAAAAACGGACATCCGCCCGCCCGTCGGCGATCGCTCCCAGAGCCAGGGGGACCGCCGCACGCTGTGGCGGGGGTCCCGATCGGACCCCCGAACCGCACAAAGGCGAGGCCGTATATATACGCCCTTGTGCCTGTACGAGCCATGTTGTGGATGTACATAGGCGTGCGGCGGTCCTTAAGTGGTTAAAGTTTTTTTTTTTTTAATTTTTTTTTTATTTAAGCATCATTAAAATCACTGCTCCTGGAGCAGTGATTTTAATAATGTTTAACCACTTCAGGTCCGCGCTATTGACAAAATACGTGAACAGCGTGGACCTGAGGCGCCGGGGTCACGTCTTTGGACGTGATTTGCTTGTAATTCCCCGCGCGCGCCACCCGACCCGGGGAAAAACAGTCCCGACGCATCACCGAGGATCCGATGCGTGTACCCAGCGGCCGCGATGTCCGTCAGGTACACGCGATCGTCGGTGAGAGAGCAGGGACGTGGAGCTCTGAGTGTAAACACAGAGCTTCACGTCCTGTCAGTGAGGTGACAGATGCTGTTTCTCTTGTACATAGGGAGACAGCATCGATCACCTCCCCCAGTCACCCCCTCCCCCCACACAGTCAGAACACACCCAGGCAATACATTTAACCCCTTCCTCACCCCCTAGTGTTAACCCCTTCAATGCCAGTCACATTTATACAGTAATTAGTGCATTTTTATAGCACTGGTCGCTGTATAAATGTGAATGGCGCCAAAAATGTGTCAAAAGTGTCCGATGTGTCCGTCGCAATATCGCAGTCCCAATAAAAATCGCAGATCGCCGCCATTACTAGTAAAAAAAAAATATAAAAAAAAAAATCATAATTATGTCCCCTATTTTGTAGGTGCTATAACTTTTGCGCAAAGCAGTAACTTATTGTGATTTTTTTTTTTTTTTTTTTACAAAAATAAGTAGAAGAATACGTATCGGCCTTAACTGAGAAAAAAATATATAAAAAAAAAAAAAATGGGATATTTATTATAGCAACAAGTAAAAAATATATATATATTTTTAAATTGTCGCTCTTTTTTTCATTATAACGCAAAAAATAAAAACCGCACGGGCGATCAAATACCACCAAAAGAAAGCTCTATTTGTAGGGAAAAAAAGGACGCCAATTTTGTTTGGGAGCCACGTCGCACGACCGCGCAATTGTCAGTTAAAGCGACGCAGTGCCGGAAGCTGAAATTTCGCCTGGGCACGAAGGGGGTTTATGTGCCCAGTAAGCAAGTGGTTAAATAAAAAAAAAAAGAAAGATTCCTTTAAATATTGTACCTGCTGGGTGTCTATAGTTTGCCTGTGAAAACGTCTTTGAGAACCCGGGTCTTGCCTGAGGGAACATGTATCAATGGAAAAAAAAGTACTCCTGAAAAAACTACCGTTTTTTAAAACTTTTTTCCATTGATACATGTTCCCTCGGGCAAGACCCGGGTTCTTAAAGACATTTTCACAGGCAAACTATAGAAACCCAGCACTGCAGGTACAATATTTAAAGGAATTTTTCATTTTTTTTATTTAAACATTATTAAAATCACTGCTACTGGAGCAGTGATTTTAATGATGCTTAAATAAAGTAAAAAAATAAAAAATTCCTTTAAATATTGTACCTGCTGGGTGTCTATAGCTTGCCTGTGAAAACCCGGGTCTTGCCCGAGGTAACATGTATCAATGGAAAAAAGTTTTAAAAACGGTCACTTTTTCAGGAGTCCTGCTCCTGAAAAAACAACCGTTTTTTAAACTTTTTTCCATTGATACATGTTCCCTGGGGCAAGACCCGGGTTCTCAAAGACGTTTTCCAACAATAACTTGAATATTGGTCTTTAAAATGAGCGTTTTTGAATTCGAATGTTCGAGTCCCATAGACTTCAATGGGGTTTAAATGTTCGCACGAACGGTCTGTCTGTTCGACGGTTCTGGTGCGAACCGAATGTGGGTATGTTTGACTCATCCCTACCTGATTGGAGATGGTGAAAAATCATATAGAGTAATGGGGTTTCTAGCCCTACTATATACGACAGCTTTCTATCTGTCAATGCGTGCTAAGAAAGTGGAGGATGCCATTACCTACTGTGTCCTTAGTACACAGCACAACATTACCAGACCTAAAGGGTTATTTGAAATGGAATTTGGTGGGACCCCACATTCCTTTTGTTTGTTTTGCTTTTTTGTGTGTAGGGTCCCCCTTGGCATTCATACCAGACCATAATTAAAGGGGTTGTAAAGTTTAATTTTTTATTTTCTAAATAGGTTCCTTTAAGCTAGTGCATTGTTGGTTCACTAACCTTTTCCTTTGACTTCCCTTCTAAATGTTTTGTTTCTTTGTCTGAATTTCTCACTTCCTGTTTCTCCTCAGTAAGCTTGCCCCCATCATCCGTGCCATTCTGGCTGGGGGTTAGTCAGTCAGAACAGCTTACTAAGGAGGAACAGAATTTGAGAAATTCAGACAAAAAAAAAAAATAAGAAAAAAAAAAACATTTAGAAAGGAAATCGAGGAAAAGGTAAGTGAACCAACAATGCACTAGCTTAACCACTTAAGACCCGGACCAAAATACAGGTAAATGACCAGGCCCCTTTTTGCGATTTGGTACTGCGTCGCTTTAACTGACAATTGCGCGGTCGTGCGACGTGGCTCCCAAACAAAATTTGCGTCCTTTTCTTCCCACAAATAGAGCTTTCTTTTGGTGGTATTTGATCGCCTCTGCCATTTTTATTTTTTGCGCTATATACAAAAATCAATATTTTTTACTGTTTGTTATAAGAAGAATCAAATAAACTAAATTTTAGTCAAACATTTAGGCCAAAATGTATTCAGCCACATGTCTTTAGTAAAAAAAATTGCAATAAAAAAAAAAATTAGCTACCTAGCGGGAACAGCGACAATAATACAGCGATCAGAAAAATGATTGCTTAGTGATGCTGGCAATAGGGAGTGAAAGGGTTAACTAGGGCGGTGATCAAGGGGTTAAAACTTTATTAGGCGGGGTACGGGGGCTACCCTGAACCTAACACTAACTGACTGTCACACTGACACTAAATACAGTAATCATACATGTATGATTACTGCATTTAGTGACACTGTGACAGGGGGAGCGATCGCAAGGGGTTAATGTGTAGTGTGTGTCAGTGTAGTGTTGTGCAGACTTACTGTGCGATGTGATCTCTCCTCAGCAGCGGTTGAAAAAAACGCTGAGAGGAGAGATCACATCACTTCCCTCTTCCTGTGTTTACACAGGAGGAGGAAGTGCAGGGCGGGGAAGCGCGTGGATTGGCTGGGAGCGATCCGGAGGGGGCGGACAAAAACGAATAGCCGCCCCCTTGTCCCAGATCCCTCGTACAGCCGCGGGGACCGCCGCATGTACCGGGGGGGTCCCGATCGGACCCACGACCCATCTCAAGGCACCAACGTATATATACGTTGATGTGCCTGTCGGTGCCATTCTGCCGACGTAAATGTACATGCGGCGGTCCATAAGGGGTTAAAGGAATCTATTTAGAAAATAAAAAACAAACCTTTACAACCCCTTTAATGATGTTTTTAGGGGAAACTTTGTTTTTTGTTGTTTTTTTAACCACTTAAGCCCCGGACCAATATGCTGCTAAATGCCCAAAGGTGTTTTTACAATTCGATTCGGCACTGCGTTGCTTTAACAGACAATTGCGCGGTCGTGCGGCGTGGCTCCCAAACAAAATTTGCGTCCTTTTCTTTTCACAAATAGAGCTTTTTTTAATGGTATTTGATTGTCTCTGCGATTTTTATTGTTTACAATATAAACGGAAAAATACCGAAAATTTTGAAAAAAAATGATATTTTCTACTTTCTGTTATAAGAAAAATCGAATAAACTAAATTTTAGCCAAACATTTAGGCCAAAATGTATTCAGCCACATGTCTTTAGTAAAAAAAAAAATAACAATATAAAAAAAACTAGCGGCAACAGCGATCAGAAAACCGATCGCTTAGTGACACTGGCAATAGGGGGTGAAAGGGTTAACTAGGGCGGTGATCAAGGAGTTAAACCTTTATTAGGGGAGGTAGGGGGCTAACTAACTGCCTGTTACACTAACTGTCACACTGACACTAAATACAGTGATCAGTAAATATATGACACTGTGACAGGGGGCTGGGGGGGTGATCTGAAGGGGTTAATGTGCCTATGTGTATGGTTTCAGTGTAGTGTTGGTGCGACTTACTATGTGATGTCTTCTCTCCTCTCGCCGGATCTAAAATACCGCCGAGAGGTGAGGTGACATCACTTCCTCTGCCTGTGTTTACATTACACAGGCAGAGGACGGGCAGAGCGGGGGGAAGCCAATTCGCTGGGAGCGATCACGAGGGGGCGGACAAAAACGAACAGCCGCCCCCTCATCCCGGATCACTCCCAGACACTTACCGACCGCCGCATGTAGCGGAGGGGGTCCCGATCGGACCCACGACCCGCTGGAAGGCAGGGACATACCAGTACGCCCATCTGCCTGTACGTGCCCTTCTGTGGACGTACATATACATGCGGTGGGCGTTAAGTGGTTAATGGAGTCCTCACTAACCTGTTGCTGCCCATTAAACACAGGTGTGGCAGCAAAAAGTTTGGCTATTATGTCCACGCAGCACACATATTCATTGCTGGGCATCAGATGCTGTGCTGAGAGTGCGCTCACAGCTCTTGGTCCAGAACAATGGTCTGTAGCCAGTGGGACCAGCACTGGATCATGTGAGCAGCCAATGTGAAAAGCCAATCACAGTCATCACGTGATCACCAGTCCCTTCCTGGGCATTCAAAACTTTTTAAAGTGACGCCAGGGTGAGCAGGAAGGGTTTAATTATATCAGACCTACATCTAGGAAAAGGGCATAGTATAGATGAAGGGAATACCCTGCTGTTCATTTACAAACATAAGTAAAGTGGCTAAAATTGTAACTTTCTGGTAATGTAATGTCAGTTTTGATGTAGTAGGTTGTATACATCATACAGATGTGCCAAGGTATGTTATTTAAAGAATGATGAACCTAAAATATTATAAAAATTACTACCACTCCCCTTTACTCTGTCTTTCTTTTTACTTCCTCCTCTCTTCTCCTCTCCCTTCCTTCCTTTCTCTCCCCCCTCTTTCTTGTCTCCTTTTCCCTCTCCTAATGGGCACCTGGTTCCATTGCTTCCATGTTACGATGCACTCTTAATACTGACCGAGAATGAGGCCTTGCACCGCTTCCCCCCTCTGCACTTGACGAGGGGGGTGTGGGGAGGGGAAATTTGAAATTTGACATCCTCCGCCCTCCTCCGCTTAATTAAACTTCCTACGCCTTGTTTATGGTCTGAACATGTTAATTATTGCCTTCCAACTGTATTCTGTGGCGTGTACTTTTCATGACTCTCTGTTCTGTAATAATTACCTTGTCATGTACGGTATCTCACGCTATGTTTTGAATAAATAAACTTTTATGGGGAAAAAAATGACTACTCCCCACCAAACAGAAATAGTTTAGACATTGTTTTTAGGGCTGTGCAAATTAACTTTTAATTAATCGATTAATCTTTAATTTTTTTGATCGATCAAAATCTTTTTGATTGATTAAAATTCTTTTGCTTGGTACTCACCTCTCCGCCGGCTTCTGAGCCTTCAGGGAGTTCCGTCGGACATCTGGTAACATCACGGACACCGGCGGGGCTTGCCGCGTCCATCTGAAGGGCTCCTTTGCTGTGCCTCTCATATCTGCATGCCGGCGGGACCTTACTATCTGCCACACGCAAGGGCTGTTACAACCTGGGATTCTACAGCCATCCACTGGAAGTTGTGATAGTTCCCTTCATGGGTCATCTACATGCCGACAGACTGATGTTAACCTCTCCTCACCTGGATTTAACAATGGCATCGTTGTACACATTTTTATACCAGTATCATACTTAGCTACATGTTTTTATGACTGCTTATGCTACTGTTTGGTATTACTCGCACCATTTTTACAGTTTATGTAGCTACATCGATTTTATCTCCAGTGCAATATTTATTTTGTTATCTACTTGAAGACTATAAAAGTTTAAATGCTATTCCCATCGAGCGCTGCCTTTGTGTGTTTTTTGTATCCTGCTATCCATTTTCCAGTGGTTGGTGGCTGCACTGGGAATTAGCCTGCAAGGAGATCAGCTAAAAGTAATTGGATTTGTATGTGCGTTATAATTAATCGAAATTAGTCGATTAATCGATTAAAAAAATAAACGATTAATCGAACACAAAAATTTTGATCAGTAACAGCCCTAATTGTTTTTCCTTTGGTACTGGCCCATACACCCATGCTGTATGTTTGATAATCCCTTTACCATAACCTTGGTTATGTTCTGTGACCTCAGTTCAAACAGAACACAGGTACGTTTGCATGCTAATAAAATAAAATAATAATAATAAAAATGTTTTGGCTGGCTCTGTTTTACCTTAATGGAAATATGTTTATTTCAACAAATGCAATAGTGTTGCATATGTATTCTTACTCAAATAGCTTTCAGCTATAGTTATAATTTGAACATGAACAATACTAAATTTAATAAAAGACCATGTTTCTCTGTTGGTTATCAACATAAACTTTCTACCAAACTGACAAGAGGATGTAATGGATGACATATTAGGGTGAGGTGTTCAAGAATGTAAGAGAGAGGGTGGAAGAAACGAAAATGAAAAATATTTTAAAATGTCAGGATAACTTCTTGATTACAGTACAAACTTTGAGAATGAAATCACTTTGGTAAAAAAGCCAAGGAGCTTGGACTGATTATAGCTTTGCTGTATCGATGCTAGCCAAAACACTATATGTGAACTTTTTTCTCTCTCTATTTCTCTTCTTTTTTTTTTGGCCTCCATGCTTTTTGCAGCAATATTTTAAATGTATACACATTTTTTTCTTCATATGTGGAGTTGTGATTGAACAGGATTTGGTGTCAAAAACTTAAAAATATATGATAATTAAAATGTCCTTTTAATTTCTTGATGGTATAAAAATAAAGTCAATATTCAGGGTTAATACATTAATGCCATTCTTTATGACAAAGGGGTACCCTTCATTGATTTATACTTCTTTTTTCTTGTATGGTATTTAGCAGGCAGCTTGGACCAATTACACTGTAAGGCTGCATACACACGATCAAATCTATCTGCTGGAAATGGTCTGACAGACCGTCCCAGCAGACAGATTCGATCGTGTGTATGGGCGAGCAGACGGATTTGTCCAGCAGACAGATTTTAAAGCCTGCGTTAAAATCTGTCTGCAGGGAACCCGTCGGACCGATATGTCTGCTGGTTAGTACGCTAACCAGCAGACATATCTGCCCGTACATGCGTCGAATGGATTCGATGAATGCGCAAAAGTGTTTTACTTCCTGGTGCGGTGACGTGGCCGCGTCACCGCCACGTCACCACGCTGTCTGCCGGCAGGGATTTTGGTTTGATCGTGTGTACAGCGATCAAACCAAATCAGCCAGCAGACAAATCTGATCAAATCGGTCTGTCAGACCAATTTGAACAGATTCATTTGCTCGTGTGTACGGGGCCTAAGGCAAGGTAGTTAATATACCTGCTACCATGTCTCCATGCTTTATATAATAATAATAATAATTAGGGTTGTCCCGATACCACTTTTTTAGGACCGAGTACAAGTACGGATACTTTTTTTCAAGTAGTCGCCGATACCAAATACCGATACTTTTTTTAAATGTGTCCCTAAATGCAGCCGTGTCCCCCCACAAATGCAGCCATGTCCCCCACATATTGCAGCCATGTCATGTCCCCCACATGCAGTCATGTATGTCCCCCCACATATACAGCCATGTATGTCCCCCACATATGCAGCCATGTATGTACCCCACATATGCAGCCATGTATGTCCCCCACATATGCAGCCATGTATGTACCCCACATATGCAGCCATGTATGTCCCCCACATATGCAGCCATGTATGTCCCCCACATATGCAGTCATGTATGTCCCCCATATGCAGTCATGTATGTCCCCCATATGCAGCCATGTATGTCCCCCATATGCAGTCATGTATGTCCCCCATATGCAGCCATGTATGTCCCCCATATGCAGCCATGTATGTCCCCCATATGCAGCCATGTATGTCCCCCACATATTGCAGCCATGTATGTTCCCCATATGCAGCCATGTATGTCCCCCATATGCAGCCATGTATGTCCCCCATATGCAGTCATGTATGTCCCCCATATGCAGCCATGTATGTCCCCCATATGCAGCCATGTATGTCCCCCATATGCAGCCATGTATGTCCCCCATATGCAGCCATGTATGTCCCCCATATGCAGCCATGTATGCAGCCATGTATGTCCCCCATATGCAGCCATGTATGTCCCCCATATTGCAGCGATGCGTCCCTCATACCTTTTAGATATGCTGATGCTGCCTCTGCCGCATACCGCCGTATCCCCCTGCACAATCGCGTAGCGCATTACAAGCTTTCATTCTAAAAACTTGTAAATGGCCGCGCTCTGTGTATTAAAACTCCCCTTCTCCGAATGGAGGGATCCGTCCAATCCCACGTAAGGGGGAGTGTCTATACGCGGATTCGTGCATAGACACTCCCCCTTGCTTGGGATTGGAGGGATCCCTCCAATCCGGAGAAGGGGAGTGTCAATACACGGCCATTTACAAGTATTCAGAATGAATGCTTGTAAGGTAAGCTATGCGATTGTGCAGGGGGATACGGCGGTATGCGGCAGAGAGAGGCGGCGTCAGCATATCTAAAAAGGTATGAGGGACGCATCGCTGCAATATGGGGGGGGAAGTATTCTATTTTGGTATCGGGGGTATTTGCGGGAGTACAAGTACTCCCGCAAATACTCAGTATCGGTCCCGATACCGATACTAGTATCGGTATCGGGACAACCCTAATAATAATGTTATTTTTAATTTATGTAAATTATATAAAAAAAAAAAAACTTTAGTTTAGGTTGCAATACTAACCTTATCCCTGGCACTGTTCCCTGCACATTTACTATATGTATTCACTTGTTTTCTGAGCTGAATGACATCCAGCATCATCCAACCCACTTACCATGATCTAAGGCTGTAATTTAACCACTTCAGCTCCAGAAGGATTTGCCCCCTTAATGACCAGGCCATTTTTTGCGATACGGCACTGCTACGCTTTAACTGACAATTGCGCAGTTGTACAACACTGTACCCACAAAAATTGATGTTCTTTTTTTCCCCCCAAAAATAGAGCTTTCTTTAGTTGGTATTTGATCACCTCTGTGGTTTTTATTTTTACGCTATAAACAAACAGCTTATTTTTATTTATTTTTTTGCTATAATACATATCTAAATAATATATAAACAAAATGAATTCAACAAAAAAATACAAATCATAACACACCACCATTTTGAATGACTTTTTTTTATAACCATGGCAGCTAAACAAACTGTTTGTTGATAATTATAAAATTCAATAAAATATTTGAAACTGAAAACAGTTTAGGCCGATGTAACTTTTATATATTCTTGGTAAAAAAAAAATCACAATAGACGTATATTGATTGGTTTGCACAAAAGTTATTGTGTCTACAAACTATGGGATAGCTTTAGGGATTTTTAGTGGGACTGTGACATTGCGGTGGATAAATCTGACCCCAAATGACACTTTTTGGGGACCAGTAACATTATTATATTGATCAGTGCCATAAAAATGCAAGTAGTTAAAACTTGAGTAGCGATCAAGGGGTTAACTGTTCCCTAAGCATGTTCTAACTGTAGGGGATGGGCTGTTCGGGACATGACAGAGATCACTGTTCCCAATCACTGGAAACAGTAGATCTCTGACATGTTCCCTGTCAGAACGGGTAATCACCTTGTTTACAAAGGCACTATCCTGTTTTGCCTCTGTAGCAGGCGATCATCGGTCGCTGGCAGACATTGCATGTCTGCATGAGCCCCCTGTACAGGTACAGTGATTTGCTCAGGAAAGGCCAACCTGCCACAGTATATATCTTAGTGAGCAGGTCATCAAGTGGTTAATCAGCTCCTGGGGATGCATCTATTTTCAAGGACTGACATTCATCAGATTGTGTACAACGTACTAATTTGAAGCCTGTTCTCACAATACTCCTGGACTGAAATAGATGCACCACCAAGGAAGAATAGGAAGTATCCACAATGTCACTAGACTGGCCTGAAGTTTGTACAACATTGTTTAATTAATTAATATTTTAAAGAAAAAAATTATCCAGAGTGGCTTAAGAAAGGGCCTAAATAGAGTTACAGGGAAATGTGTAGCTGCGGTACAGCTTTAAATTCGCTACACGGAGGTAGTCATGGATGGCAGATTAAACAAGATTTAAGCAAGGCTGTTTCCAAACGTACTCCCCAATACAAATGGGTTCCTGGCACGTAATTTATCTTGGATTATCTTAGAGTTGCAATACATCACAATATGGTTTTAGCAGTTTTGTGCTGTCTAATAGTGTTGCTCACGAATATTCGCATTGCGAATATTCGCTACGAATATTGCATATTCGAGTATTCGCGAATAACTCGAATATCGTGGCGAATATTCGCTATTTCGAATATTCGTATTTTTCAAATTTCGCAATAAATTTTGCAATAAATGTTGCATTCGCGAAATTTTGCATTCGCGAAATTTCGCAATTTTTTTTTTATAAAATATAGCGAATATTCGTAAATATCGAATATTCCTGATATTTTATCCCCAAAAAAATAGCAAAATTTCGCAATCATTTTCGCTTTCGCATATACGAAATTTCGCTATTTTTATTTTTTTTTTATAAAATATAGCGAATATTTGTAAATATCGAATATTCGTGATATTTTATAAAAAAAAAAAAAAAAAAATCGCGAAATTTCGCATTGGCGAAAATTCGCAAATTTTTTATTTTTTTTTATAAAATATCACGAATATTCGATATTAACGAATATTTTCGCGAATATTCTTCGAAATATTCGCGAAATATCGCGAAATCGAATATGGCGTATTCCGCTCATCACTACTGTCTAAACACAATTTTGTAAGCTGAGTTCCATTTTAAAGACTTGGGGCCAGATTCTCGTACATTTGCGTATTTTTATTTTGGCGAAGCGTATGCCATTTACGCTACGCCTCCGCAGATTTTACGGGCAAGTGCTGTATTCTCAAAGCACTTGCTCTATAACCTGCGGCGGCGTAGCGTAAATGGGCTGGCGTAAGCCTGCGTAATTCAAAGTAGGAAGGAGGTGGGCGATTTGAATTTAAATTAAGCGCGCCCCCACGCCGAACGAACTGCGCATGCACCGGTCGTAAACGTAGCTCAGTGTGCATGCTCCAAATCACATCGCTAAAAGTCAATGAAACCGATGCGAACGTCACTTATGCAAAGCCCTATTCAAGAACGAGTTACGCAAATGACGTAAACGACGGAAAAACACGACGCTGTCCCGACGTCCATACTTAACATGGCATACGCCGAACCTGCGCAAGGTTACCCCTCATATAGCAGGGGTATCCTTACACTTACGCAAACGACGTAAACTACGACGATGGGGCGCAAATACGTTCGGGAATAGTGTATCTAGCTCATTTGCATATTCAACACAGAAATCGACGGAAATGCCACCTAACGGCCAGCGTAACATTGCAACTTAGATACGATGGTGTAAGTGACTTACGCCAGTCGGATCTACGCCAAATCTATGCGTAACTGATTCTAAGAATCAGTCGCATAGATAGGACGCCTCAGAAACAGAGATACGACGGTGTATCTTGAGATACGCCGTCATATCCCTTCTGAGAATCTGGCCCACTTTATTTTTGGGTTTAAAAATATAAATTTATTTTAACACTGTGAACTTTTATGTCACTGTCCAGATTTCATTATGTTGCCTGCTTGCTGTTATTACTGTCACATACAAATGTAGTATCTGTCAGCTTTTATTTTACCTGGGAGCTTTAATTAGATATATGTCTGTGCTATCTTACCCTTTTAGGTTGCATAAAATGTTCAATGTTCATTTGAAAAGTCTTTGTGACATATTTATAAATTTCTGGTAAATTCAGGTATATTCACCATGTTAGATTCACTTGCATTCAGCATGATTTAGATTTGTTATATGGGGAATGTATTGGTAATAAATGTTCAGACAAGTGAACATTTAATATATGCTTCATTTTGGAAAATGTACTTTAATTGATTCATATAATACAGGGTGTGGACGAGATAGCTAATTTAACACAAAGGGGGTTATTTACGAAAGGCAAATCCACTTTGCACTACAAGTGCTAACTACAAGTGCAAAGTGCCCTTGAAATTGCACTGAAAGTGCACTTGGAAGTGCAGTCGCTGTAGTTCCTAGGGGGGCATGCAAGGAAAATAAAAAACACCATTTTAGCTTGCACATGATTGTATAATAAAATCAGTAGAGCTTCCCCTCATTTCAGATCTACCCCTCAGATTTACAGCGACAGCACTTCCAAGTGTACTTTCAGTGCAATTTCAAGTGCACTTTACACTTGTAGTTTGCACTTGTAGTGCAAAGTGGATTTGCCTTTTGTAAATAACCCCCAAAGTCTCATAATTGTCTCTTCTTGAAAATTGTATCTTTACCTTTTTCTCTAAATAAAATTCATTAGTGCAGATTGCATTAAAATATGTGTGTAAATAATATTTGTCTTACAACAAAATGAAACTCTCGCACACAGGCATATTTAAAGATTGAAGAATAATTGGTTCACTAGTCATTTACTGCTCAATTGCAGATTCACCTTTTGGGTCGTTTACTTTAGTTATAAAGAAATTTTGATGCCAGAACTCTTTGCATTAGACATCATTCACTGTCATGTGGCAGACATCTGTACTTTCCATTTATGAAAAGGAGCTCAAACCTCATTTACTGCATTTATAAAATGGAGATTCTGTTCTTTAAGCCGGCAAATCATTTAAAGCTGAACTGGAGCACATATGGTGGAATAAAAGTTAGTAACAGTAAATGCCCCTACACACAATCGGATATTCCAAAAACAATTGTCCCATGGATGTGTTTTGTCGGACAATCCGGCCGTCTGTATGCTCCATCGGACAATTGTTGTCTGAATTTCCGACAACAAATGTTGGCTGTGCATGCTCTGAAATTGTCCAACAACAAATGTGTTACGTCGAATCATCCGATCGTGTGTACACAAATCCTTCGGACTAAAATCCAAAGTACAAACACGCATGCTTGGAAGCAAGGACCGGCCGGAAGTGTTTGGTCTTGTAAAACTAGTGTTCGTAATGGAGATATCACATTCATGACGTGGCAAATTATGAAATCTCAAAATGCAGCACACATTCTCTTCTTCTTTATAATAGGATAATAATGAAGCTGCTTTGCTGGTAATACTAACGGAGTAATGACAAACATATTCATAAAGGATTTGTGTTCTAGTGATATCAAGAATATAATGTATTTTGTTTTTGTCTCAAGTTACCACAACCCTATTGTCCCCTAGTAGTTTTTTTTTTTTGTTTCATTCTTTTTATTAGAAAGAAAAAGAGACAGTTACATGTATCACAAGACAAGGTAAAGCATTGTTATACAAAATCTCGTCAATGGCAAGGTAATCACAAGATAAATCAGACTGAGCGTACCTTAGTATATGTGATACAGAGCATAATAGTGAGAACAAGGCTAACTAGCCAATCAAGTGGATCAACTAGCACAGACATAAAATGTGAGAACAGAATTTTTCAAGGGACATAAAGTAAATAAAGGAAAACATAAATCGAACAAACAAATAAACAAACAAAACAAACAACAGGTCTAGTGCGGGAGTAGTAAATTCAAAGATCAAGTAATTGGATCTCAGGCGCCGTGCACACGGCAGAGAACCTCGACGGGCAGAACACATCGTTCCGCCCATCGAGGTTCTCTCCCGGCCATCGAATTCGGCGACCCGCCCGTCGGGAATGGCAACCAGCCATTCTTCCAGGCGGGCCGTCGAGGAAATAGAGAGCGTGCTCTCTATTTCGGCTCGACGGGCTTCCCGACGGGAAGCTCGCCGAGACCGTACACACGGCCGAGGTCCTCGCTGGAATGTGCATTCCAGCGAGGTTCTCGCTGGTTTTCAGCGAGAACCTCGGCCGTGTGTACGGCCCCTCAAAGTAAGGTATTCATGGGGAGGTGAGTTTCAGAAACAATCACCGATCTTTGACCCAAATTACCCATAATCGCCATTGACGATCAAAGACGCGTTTAGAACCATACTTATAGGCCAGTAGGCCCTCAAATGCGAAGTTCTGTTTAACTAAGTCAATTACCTCTGATAAGTTAGGAGAAAGATTGGACTTCTACTACCTGGCTATCAATAGCCTAGCGGCCAACAAGATGTGGGTTACAATTTTCCGACAGTCTGGAGGGAAAAGGTCAATACCCAAATTAAGGATTGCTAAAGCCGGAGAGGGTTTAGTGAGAATCCCAGTGATATCCGAGATGACACGGAACACTATATTCCAGAAACTAGTAAGGTTCTTACATGACCAAAACACATGGAAAATCTGGCCTACCCCTCCACAACCTCTCCAGCAAAGCGGAGAGTGCGAGGTATAAATTTTAGAAAGCCTATAAGGGGTAAGGTACCACCTCAAAGCTATTTTATGGGTCAGTTCCCAATGGTTAGCACACTTTGAGGCTTGGTAAACAGCCTTGAAAGCTGCCTGCCATTGGTGGGTGGAGTATGAGTCCCCAAGATCCAGCTCCCATCTCTGATAGGGGGTGGATTTATGGAAACTAAGTTTATCGTGAAGGAGATTGTAGAACAGGGAGGTGCCTTTGGTGGGAGGGGGAGCATCATTAAAAAAATTCCAACTGTGCTTACAAAGAGTGATATCAACGGAGGCTAGGGAGGTTAGAAGGTGGGAGATTTGAAGATATAGATAGTGATCCGTGGTTGGAATATTAAATTCCCTTTGTAGTTTTGTAAATGATTTAGGGGTTGTCCCTTCCATCAAATGCTGTATAGTCAGAACCCCTCGCCTCTCCCACGAGTGGAGAGACGAGTTGGGAATCAGCAGCTCCGCGGTTCTCAGCGGTATCGGAACAGAAACTACCCGACACCGAGGAGGAGTCACGGAACGGAGCGTCCTCCATGCTTCCAAGGAGGCCTGAGTGGGGAGAGGTAAACGATTTAAAGACCTCGGATTCCACACATCGGACAGTAATAGGTGGAGAAGAGAGGAGGTGCAACTGCAATGTTTTTCAACATCGACCCACATCCTGTCCGCCACAGGTGAAAACCAACTTCTCAATTGGACCAATTGAGTAGCGGTCCAATAATCACGTAAATCGACCATTCCCATGCCTCCAGCGAATCTGTGTTTCATAAGTTGAGCGTGCGAGCACCGAGGTTTCTTTCCGTGCCAAACAAAGTCCTTTAGCACCCTGTGTAACCGAAGGAAATGTGATCGCTTAAGAGGCACGGGAAGAGTCCTAAACATATATAGGATTTGAGGCAGCATGAACACTTTAAAAGTAGCCAAACGGCCCGTCCAAGAGAGTTCACATTTAGACATAGTTCTAGCATCAGTCGTAAGCTTATCAATCAGAGAGGAATAGTTAACATCAGCTATGCATGTAAGGTCAGCTACTAAGCAAACGCCCAGGTAAGGAATCCCATCAGCGCTCCAAGTGTATGAGTATGAGGATTGAAGTTTTTTACGAATGGTAGGATGCACACCTAAGTCTAACACCAAGGATTTTGTATAATTGACTTTGTAGTAGGACATGGCACTAAATGTTCGAAGTATGGTATGGGTCGCTGCTAAGGAACTGTCTGGATTTGTCAGAAAAATAATTATATCGTCCGCGAATAGGTTGATAACATGAGAAGCATCATGGCCCTTGAAGCCGGTGATGTGTGGGGAACTCCTAATGGCTTCCGCCAATGGTTCAATTAATAAATTAAAAATGGACGGGGACAGGGGGCAGCCCTGCCTAGTCCCATTAGAGATAGTAAAAGGGCTTGAAAGGATATTGGAGGTATACACCTGCGCAGAGGGCGAAGAATATAGTGCCAATATAGCTGATAGGATAGGACCACAAAAGCCAAATTTATGGAGAGTATGGGCCATGTATTGCCAGTGGATACGGTCGAATGCCTTCTCCGCATCCAAGGAGAGGAGCAGAGAAGGCACCCGACCCGTCTTAGCCTGATGGATTATACCCAACACTCTCCTGGTGGCATCCGCCGCTTGACGGCCTGATACAAAACCCGTCTGATCTGGTTTGATGAGAGTCGGGAGAATGGGAGACAACCTATGGGCAATAATTTTCGCGTATAACTTAAGATCTGTGTTTAAAAGTGAAATAGGCCTGTAGTTGGATGGTTGAGTGGGGTCCTTACCTGGCTTCGGTATTGTTACAATATATGCCTGTAGCATTTCCCTAGGAAAGGGAGCAGAGGACATTGCAGCTGTGAAAACCGAGGAGAGACTCGAGATCAAATCAGCCTGAAAATTTTTGTAATAATCATTAGAGAAGCCGTCGGGCCCCGGGGATTTCCCAAGCGGCAGTGATTGGATCGCCCTTGCGATTTCCTGCGGAGCTATTGGCGCATTGAGTGCCTGTAACTGTTCAGGAGTTAGCTTAGGGAGTTGCAAAGACGCCAGAAACGAGCAAATATTTGCCAGTTCAGGTTGTTGGGTATCAGGGTCGTCCTTCAGATTATAAAGGGAGCCATAATAAGACGCAAAAGTGTCTGCAATTTCCTTAGTATTAAAATTTTTCCTCTTCGAGGCGGGGTCTATCAAATGGCTGATTTTAGTCTGCGACTTTTTCGCTTTAAAGCGATTAGCAAGAAATTTGCCAGCCTTGTTGCCAGAATAGTAATATGACAACTTGAGGGCTTTAAGATATTTGTCGTGGCGTTCTATCAGCATCAAACGCAGATCCGAACGCAATTTAGAAAGTGTTGCACAGGAGGATTAGGGGGGATTAATTTTGTTGGAGGCGTCAAGGATTTGAATGTCTCTCAGTAGTTTGTCAAGCCGCAATGACCTTTCTTTCTTAATACGTGAACACATCTGAATAAGTACTCCTCTCATATAAACTTTGTGAGCACACCACACAACATAAGGGTCAGGGACCGATGGAGAGTTAAACCTAAAATATTCCTGAAGTAGTTTAGAAATATTGGAAACATGTTGTCCAGAATTAAAGAGCTGTGAGTTGACCCTCCAGACATACGCCGGGCTGGGTGTGTGTTCCTCCAACACCGACACAGAGATCGGAGCGTGGTCCGACCATGTAATATAGTGTATGTTGGAGGAAGACACAGCCTGCAAAAGCACTTTATCCACCAGGATCATATCAATCCTAGAGTACGAGTTATGGCGCACAGAATGGAAGGTAAAGTCACGTTCTTCAGCATGTTGGCATCTCCAGACATCATAAACATCCTCTTTATGAAAGAGTGGTTGAAGCGCCAGAGGTAAACGTTTGGGTGTTGAGGATAGGTCCAAATGAGGGTCAGTAGTGGCATTGAAGTCCCCACATATCACCAAATGTCCCCGTCTGAAATGAGAAATCTTGTGAAACAGTTTTTGCACAAAACGACGCTGCTGTGTGTTGGGAGCATAAGCGCAGACTATTGTGAAGGGTCTATTGTTGAGAACACAAACAAGTATCAAAAATCTGCCCTCAGGATCCCGGTATGAGTCAAGCAGGGTAAATATGTAAAAAAAGTGATAAGTATATGTGAAAAGTGTGAAAAGTGGACAAAAATATATATACGTGCAATATAAATCAAATCAATAACAAAAATCACACAAAGTGCTGAGCTGGTGGGTGGTGAAACAAACTAGCACAATACATGTTAATAGCTACACCCTATAAACTGGGTGAGCAATGTGTAACAAAATAAAAGTCTATGGTGAAGAGACACGATGGGTTAAGGTTGACTGGTGGGTCTTCTGTGAGGGGTGAGCTCATCCAGAAAACGATCTCATATTGCCCTTACCTTAGGGTGATGGTAACAGTGCAGTCGGTAGGCAATGGTTGTTCCTTCTCTTGTATTCTCTATGGGGTTTCCTGACGCTGGGAAGAAGTCCTGAAGAAGTCACGAGAACATGACGTAACGACGTAGGAAGTGCGACCACGTGACACTCACAGCCAACCGGAGGCTAACAGACGCAAGACGGCGTTTGTATTTGCCGCGCTCTGTATTCAGTTGTTTGTTTGGCATGTTTTTACAACCTTCATGTAAGAGGCTTATTTTTTATTAAATCCCCCTCTTGTTAAACGGGCTTCACTATTTTTGGTATTCTTTATCCCACGCTCTAACTTGGCATCATGAGCTGCTAGATCCTGGACCTATACCACGGACGATCACTCTATATACAGCGTCAGGAAACCCCATAGAGAATACAAGAGAAGGAACAAGTGGCCACCATCCTATGTGGCTACGTAACATTCCAAAAGGACAGTTCTCAAGAGTTAGACGGAATTGCACTAATGATGATGATTTTATCTCTCAGGCATGTATATTAAAAAATAAATTCCTGGAAAAAGGATATAAAGATAAACAACTAACAAAATCTATAGAAGATCTTCTATTGGTACCAAGAACTGACTGTCTAAGAACAAAACCACCTTCCACCAATGGAAACATGCATGAATGGAGTTTTCTTTCTGGCTACCACTCCCAGTATAAGGAAGTTGAAACAATCTTTGCATCACATTGGCATGTCTTGTTCCTAGACAAAATACTAAGAACTGTCATCCCCATTAAACCCAGCTTTATTTATACAAAAGCACAGAATTTTGGGGATAAGGTCGTAAGAAAAATCTTGGACCCCCCAAAAAAACTCCCCACATTTTGGGATAGAGATGGATTCTTTGCATGTCGTAAATGCCTTCCTTGTAGAGAGGTTGAAAAACTAATGAGAGGTGTTGAAAGCATTACATCTACAACCAACAACATCACTTTCCCCATAAAAGAGTTCATCACGTGCAACACTTCGTATGTAGTCTATATTTTAGAGTGCCCCTGCAAGCTCATGTATATAGGCCGCACAAAGAGAGAATTGAAAGTGAGGGTAGCAGAACATATAGCTAATATTAAACTGGGGTTCAAGGACCATAATGTTTCCCTACACTTTAAACTCTTTCACGACCAAAATCCAGCAGGCCTCAAATTCTGGGGTGTTCGCCATCTAAAACCATCCTGGAGGGGCTTTAACCGAGTGAGAGAATTATCCAAGCTCGAAACTGAATGGATATATTCTGTTGATACTCTGGTACCCAAAGGGTTAAACGTGGAACTAGATATCAACTGCTTCATCAGTGACTACTAACGTGGCATAGATATATTCTAGTCCTTCCCCCCTCTCTCTCTTACTATATATATATATATATATATATCCATTTTCTTTATTTATTTTATTTTTATTTTACTTTAGAATAATTTTTGAAAATATTTTTTAATATATATATATATTCATTTTTTATATATATAGATTTTAATACATATATTTTTTTATATATATTTTTGATAATTTTCTCCAACCTTAGATGTATTTATAATGAATTTAATGAATTTTAAGTAATTTGATGACGTTTAAGGAATTTGATTAATTAATTTTAATATTCTATCCCACACAGAACCCTTAATGTGTAGCGGTTCCTTAATCTCTTTAATTTATATGTTAATGTTTATGTGGCTCAATAAGGTTTATATATGAGTGTATAAATCTACATATGTACCGCTATATAATTTCTATTGACCCGAAAGCGTTAATGGATGTTCTGACATTCAAAGGGTTAATCACAGTCAAGTCCATGACTGTTGTGGTTTTTGTCCCATTTGCTATAATGTCACGGAGATCTTTTGGTATAATTCTTTTTGTACCAGCCGCCCACGAGTTAAACACAGTTTCTTTGGTGATGCTGTGACACTTGTGTTACACGAATGGAGGCGTGCTTCAAAATGTAATCCTACATTCGGTATATAACCTTGCGGTAAATGATCAATAAGATTTGCTATTTTATTATGTACTTTGTGCAGTACTAAGTTATTTCAGCCTATTCATTCACGTCTTGTGACGTTGTCCCGATGATCAGACACGGCTTACGTCCGCTACTTGTTCCGCTCCCTGATCCACCAATGGGAGCGGGCGAGCGCGGAGGAGATATCCAATAGCCGTCGTTGGAGGACTTCATATGGACGTGATGTACGCCGAGTAGCCACGCCCTCTGTTGAAGTCGGATGTGACGAAACGCGTCAGGGCGTGGCTACGATGGCGTATCCAGGAAACACTAGGAGTGCGTTCCACTGCTGCATCATCGCTACCAAGACAGGAGTCTTCAGCAGCGTGCATTGTGGCACAAGCGCGACCCTCTGTGTGCGGAGGAGAGCGGTGAATTACACTCTTTATGTTCATTGTTCATTTTCAGTGTTTTTAATGTACGTAGATAGGAAGCGGGGTGTTATTATACGGGAGTGTCTTTTATTTATTAAAAGCAATATTACACTATTTTGGTGCTTTTTGCTTTTTTCTATGATCCATTTTTTTGGAGTTTGATTCATTAACCCTTGCTGCTTCTGGAATGATGTTGGAGGTTTGATCAGGACGTTTTATACTTAAGGCCTGTTTCTTTGAATTTCTGGTGAGTTTGAACCCCTGCGGGGAAGTGTGCCTCACGTTTGGTGGATATTGGAAATCGGTGGAGGGTGTGCTACTATTCCATGAAGCTTTCCTCAAGTCACTTTGCCTAAATACACTGATCTATGGACTTTCTTCCAACAACTTTATCTACATTGGACTTTTATGTTATGCGCTGTTTTATCATTTTTTTTTTTTTTATTAATTTATTTTTATTTTTCTGAGGGTACAACAATTAAACAGATACACAGCCATAGTCACAAAATTGGCAATTAACAAATTATCATAATTAGAAAACCACACAGTTAAAATGTTTTTGTTTAGAGATAGTGAAATCATATCTATTTCCTAGTGTAACCCCTTGTGCCTTCCCCCTTGCACCAACCCTCCCTCCCCCTCCCCCTCCCTCCCGCGGAAACGTAATCTTCTTGTGTTGCTTTAACAGAGAAGTTCTGGCTTACAATGACGTGTTCGATGCTGATTCGGGGGCTTGGCTAGGGTTTGAGAAAAGCATTGTAATCTTCCCATAGGACTGCCATAGGGGGATAGCTAAACAGAAGGTCTCTGGCCATTTTGGAAGGGGGTTGTTCCCAATGGTCCGGTCAAGGTTTCATTGTTAGTTCTCCCTACGGGGGATCTCTCGCTGCACTTTAGCCATGGTCCCCACAGTTTTGCAAATTTCCAGTAATTCCCCTGCCGAGTGAAACACACTCTTTCACTGGAAATTGTTTGATTTATAGTCGCCGTCCAGTTTTCTATGGACGGGGGATCGGGGGCCTGCCATTTTTGGGCAATTATTTTGCGAGCCTGAAAAAGGCATCTTATTACTGCTTCCCGGCTACCTGGCGGGACTCGAGTGTCCTCCATGCAGCCTAGTAGGCAGGTCAAAGCTTCTGGTTCAAGAGAGGATCCAAAGGCCTTGTTAATCCTTGCGATTATCTCTGCCCAATAGCGGTAAAGTTTAGGACATTTCCAGACCATATGGATAAGATCTCCTTTGCCTTTGCATCTTGGGCATTCGTTATTTTGCCTCCAACCCAGTTTAAACATCTTTTGGGGAGTGTAATATACTCTGTACAGTAAGAACAGATGGGACAATCTCTGCGATGGAGCCAATGACACCAATACTCCTTGTTGCAATATCTTGTCCCATTGTTCAGAGGTCATTTCCCCTAAGTCGCCTTCCCACCCCTCCCTACTCTTGGTGGGGCCCGCTCTACTTATCGCTCTGGACCCTAGGAGAGTATACATTAATGATATTAAGCCTTTAGATGTACTGGCCTTAATTACTTTAATAAGGGCAGGGATCTTTGCCCATGTAACAGTTTGAGATCTAAATTGGGTTGGAATGGCATGGCGAACCTGGAGGTACGTATAGAACGTCTTATTAGATATCCTATATTCCCTTACCAAATCCGAGAATAATTTCATGGTTCCCCCCTCGAACAATTGTATTAAGCGATTTATCCCCTGTCTTTCCCACTCCTCCGGTTTCTCTATGCTTATTACCTCCTGTATATTGTTGTTACTCCATATGGGGGAAAATTCGGTTACCCCGGAGTACTCCAGAGATGCCTTTGTTGTCTGCCATATTTTTCTGACTAATTTTATGGTTGGGTATTTGTAGGAGAAAAAGTCTGCCTCTAAGGCTTCCACCAATAAGCTGTTTTATCATTTTTAACCAGATAACAGTTTTGGCTAATTTTTTTGATACTTTGTTTTATACCTTGAATAGATGAATTTATTTATTTTATTTTAAACAGCTGCTCATTTATATATATTGCTTAATTGCTCTCAGTGGGATTAATATTTGATTTAATTTAATTCTGAGGTTTTAAATATATATTATTTTATTTTAATTAATTTATCTATTCCTCTATTTATTCCTCTAATTAAGTAATCTTTGTCCTTGGCGCCGAGAAGTGCACTAACTATTCCCTCTGACTGTGCCCCCCCTTTTTGTGCACTCTTCTCTACACAAGGAACAACCATTGCCTACCGACTGCACTGTTACCATCACCCTAAGGTAAGGGCAATATGAGATAGTTTTCTGGATGAGCTCACCCCTCACAGAAGACCCACCAGTCAACCTTAACCCATCGTGTCTCTTCACCATAGACTTTTATTTTGTTACACATTGCTCACCCAGTTTATAGGGTGTAGCTATTAACATTTATTGTGCTAGTTTGTTTCACCACCCACCAGCTCAGCACTTTGTGTGATTTTTGTTATTGATTTAATTTATATTGCACGTATATATATTTTTGTACACTTTTCACATATACTTTAGCGCTTATCACTTTTTTTACATATTCACTAGCGGCCTGTTACCTTTAGATACAGCGGCTTCAGTTCACAGTTCTATTGGTTACATTCCAACACTCGCAGCAGCGCAGTAGAATTTTCTTTGCACAAGCAGGGTAAATGCCACAGAGTTTTTAATTGCAATAAGGACTCCTTTCCGTTTCTGTGAAGCGGATGCGGTAAATATATGTGGAAATTGTTTGTGACGGAGAGCCGGCTGAGCTGAGTCGAGAAAATGTGTCTATTGCACACAAATTAGGTCACTCCCTAGTTTGATTGACTCAGTCCAAAGGGATGCCCTCTTGGCAGGGTGGTTAAGGCCCCTTACATTGAAAGACGTGATTTTAAGTACCATGTACACGACATAAGAAAATGCTAATGTTACCTCCTGATGTCCTAGGCGGGATAGTAGCCGTAAACTCAGAGAAAGTTGCAGGGCCGCAGATCAAACCTTTGTAGCAGTAATCATCCAAACGACTCTCCTGAGCACCAGACCAGAAGTAGAACACGGAAACTAGAATGAAAAAATAAAAAAATAAAACACAACAATCAAGATGTAAAAAAAAGAGCGATTCCAGCCGGAATCTGGGTGCAACTGAAATGCACCAAAGTAGTTGAGGGGTCCTTTCGGGCATAACGTCCTGTCGGACCAGGAAGGTAGAGAACAGTCAGTTCATGTGAACAGGCACAGATGGTTATTTTAAGGGAGGAGACGTTCTGACGTCACCGCGTGTTTTCCATCTCTCTACCCGGAATACGGGCTGTGTATTCAAGCCGGCCGGCTGATGTGTTTTTTCGCCTTGATTTCTGCAACTTGATGTAAGTGCAAGACTTTTTGTTTTATTCAAATAAATAAGGATTTTATGCTATGTGAGGCTTCTTGTCCTTTTATGTCTGTGGATAATTCGGAGACACCTCATACCTAAATCTGACAACCAGGCTGTCCGCATTGGATCTCTCCCTGATTGCTAAGGAGCAGCATTAACTATATTATGCCCATAATATATGTCCGTCTGGTAAGAGGCTTTATATGACTTCGGTGGAGGTTCTTTCTATACCACACTTTTCCAACCGTGTGATTTTGGCACCTGTGGGAATATATATCGATGAACTCACCCATATGCTGATGGACATTTACGTTGGAGATATTTATCTATATTTTGGAAATGTTTTATCTGTGCACATGCTGAATTAGCTAAACCACTTAGATAACATTTATCTGTATACATGTTATAATAGCCGTTTGGAGTTATTTACATGTAATTTTCAGCGCGATCTCATTTTTTGGTTACAGTATTCTTGTGTTGTATAACACTTTTATGATCGCAGCTATTTTTGATTGTATTAATGAGCGCAATTTAACCTTTTCCATTCCACAGATGGTTATTTGGTACGGGACTTCTGCTTGCGTTTGTGGGAAACGGTTTGCCATTCCGTTTGGGTATCAATCCTGGAAGGGGATGATTGTGAAGCAGGCTCTTGGTCAGGTAAGATATCCCAGGAACGAAGTAGAGCTAGGCCATCATCCAAGGAAGTTATCACCGAGGTGGAGTTGTTATACGTAACGGTAAGCTTCGTTGGAAAGCCCCAGCGATACACAATCTCATGATTACGAAGAGCCTTAGTAATGGGCAAGAGCGACTTTCTCTTCTGTAATGTGTATTGTGAGAGATCCGCATAGAGCTGAAGACGGGAGAACCGCTCAGGGATTTGAACATTTTTCCGAAAGTTAGCCATGAGTTGATCTTTTATATGAAAAAAAATGCACTCTCATAATAACGTCCCTTGGAATGTCATCTGATAGATAAGATGGTTTAGGTAAGCGATGTATGCGATCGATTACCACTTCAGAGTCGGGAACAGATGGCAGGATTGCATGTATTAGGTCACAAGCATACTGATTAAGATGAGTGTTTAGAACAGTCTCGGGGACCCCCCTTAGTTTTAAGTTATTGTGTCTGCGATCTTGGCTCTGAGGGTCTCAAGCTGCTCATCATGATCATTATGCGAATCTATCAGAGAGTTGTGTGATGAGGCAAATTCTCCCATTTTAGTTTCAATCTTATCCACTCTACCCCCCAGTTCCTGCACTTCAGCTTTAAAGGTACTGACACAATGTGCCATGTCTGCCTGGAGTGATGTGCGGAGGGACAACAGCATGTCCTTCAGTATAGCCTCAGAGACAGGCTGAGAGGTAGCCAGGAAGGAGTTAAATGAGTCAGTCAGCTCCTTGGTGGTATCCGCAGAGTTTAGGTTAAGGCTTACCTCTATGGGGGATGAGTTGGCTGACAGCCTGGGTTTTGACTTGGCTGGGCTCTGTGTCGATGGGGTGGAAGCCGCTGGCGATCTAGACTGCATGGCTTTGCTTGCAGGGCTGTGCGAGGAGTCGCTGGAAGAAGCCGGTGAGCAGCTGCGGGCGCCATCTTGGGCACGCGGCTGTTCCACAGGGAGGAAGAAGTGGGGAAGTTTCTTAACCCCAGACGGGTCTTTCTTCTTTCTAGCCATCCCGGAGTTGTCTGCCGTGTTGTACCGCTCCACAGGCTGTGGAACGATCGCTCTGAGTGCCGTTAGCCTCTGGTCTTCCCGGTCCTCTGGCGGAGCTGCAAGACTATGCGTCCATCCAGCCGTGCGGTAGCCACGCCCCGTCCCCTAGTAGTTTTGAAGCTCAAAGCTCTGTTTGTGTCCCTTGTTATTAATTCTACAATGGGGGTTATTTACGAAAGGCAAATCCACTTTGCACTACAAGTTTACTGCAAGTGCACTTGGAAGTGCACTTTCAAGTGCAATCGCTGTAGATCTGAGGGGGACATGCAAGGAAAATAAAAAAACAGCATTTCTGCTTACACATGATTAAATGATAAAATCAGCAGAACTTCCCCTAATTTCAGAGCTTCCCCTCATATCTACAGTGAGCGACTGCACTTTCAAGTGCACTCCCAAGTGCACTTACAGTGCTCTTGTAGTGCAAAGTGGATTTGCCTTTAGTAAATCAACCCCACCGTTTTTTGTGGCTTTAGCAAATAACCTGTTTGTAACTACACACATTTTAGGCAGGGGATCAAAAGGGATATTTAACAGGTATACCTCTTCAAATTTTGGCTTTTAAATGGGGTGAGCTCATCTCATCTGTGGAAGGAAAGATCTTCACAGTTTGGGAATAATAATATTAATGTCTCATATGGCCTTCGATTTGAAAGTTGAACTTTTTAGGTTCCAGAGTTGGGCATGTGTATGCTGTGTTTTGACATTCAATATTTACCTATTTAGATAATAGGAGACCAAAAGTTTAAAATGTACAATTTGAAGGTAGTCAGGCAGGCCCTTGCACTACATGCTTTGGTGAATTCATCATGAAATCTGACCACAAAAGAGGTATACTGTTTATGGGTTTTGCAAAGTCAGCAGATAGAGCAGTTGTATCAGTTGACCTAGCATTTTTGGGTGGGATGGAGGGTTATAAAATAGTTTGTGCACACAAAATAATGGACTCTTGCACTCTGCATGAATTTGAGGACAACGCCTGTTTAACAGTCTACCGCTTAGCGTATATTTGATATTGACAGCCAATACCGGACCACTCCTGCAGACACCCCTTTCTCCCCTCCCCGCTTTCCTCCCCACCCTCCTCCCCCGCCTTGAGCTCTGACTATGAACCTCGTTATTATACATGTTCTTAGCATTGTTATAAGGTTGATTTTGGTTGAAACACTTACGTTGACGCATCAGGACTCTTGCCTAAACCACAGCCCTAAAACCATCTGGGCTGGTTGGAAGAAACTAAGCATCTTTAAATAAACTCCAGAAAATTGGTCTCTTAGTTATAACCTTATCTGTACTATTAATATGTCCATTGAAGCCACCAGACTCACCTGTTGTGAACTTACCACTTATGTAAACCAAGAAATTATTCTGTGTCTGTAATTAACTTATTTTATTTTGTTGAATTGTACATTTCTTTATCACCTCAATAAAGATATATTGACAAGGAATTTGAGGACAACAATAAGATTGGGACATATGTTAGGGGGTGTTTAGGGTAAACAGAAAAATGTAACTGACAATAAACATTGTTAAGTTACTAGGCTGGGTTTGTATGGGCCCAGGATAGCATGCTGGGGAGGTTAGTGAGGGAAAATATGCATGTAGGCCAAAAAGGGATCAGAAAAAGCTTGCATCATGCACAAGGACAAAGAGGACATTCACAGTATATTGCAATAATAGGAATGATGGGATCCAGAAATGTATTTAAAAAAAAAACATTAAAAAACATTAATTACATAGAATGTGATGTTAAAGAATAAAACTTGAATATAGTCCTTCTACAGGACTTATATGATGGCAAAACCGGTCTCAGGAAGAATGAGTCCCAGAGCCTGGGGAGACATCCCAGTGGTAAACTTGATATCCAAGAAACTTCTTCCTGTCGCCAAGTACCGCAAGGTGGCTATGAGCCTTTGTTCTGGTGGAATAGCAATCCTCATGCAGGTGTCCTGATTCCTAATATAGGGGGACAGCAAGGACAAGAGTTGCTGAAAGCAGGAGTCCACCATTAGGAGATAATTTCTAAAATCATTAGGATTATTCTCCCGGAACTCCCGCAGCAAAAGCATATGACAAAATCGGTCACGATTAAGCAACCAATTTTTGGTCCAACAACTCTTCCTTCTCCTCCTGTTCTTTGACCTGGCTAGAGTTAAAGCAATAACTTCAAGCCCATAAATAGCATGCTCCTTTGTAGAATTGCACAACATGGCTGGTTAACAAATGACCGCTCAGAGATGAACTGAAAAGCACAAAGCTGAAAAGCAGGAATCAACACTGACCAAACTTCTACTAACACAAGATTAGCAGAAGTGGCCCAAAGAATGGCTCCTGACAATTGAACTTCCTCTTTTGTAGTCTCATAAGTACATTGAAACGTCACTACATTTATGTTTGTTTGCTAAAAATGTTCTGCCGTGTGTATGCATACCAAGTTCACGGCCAACGCCCTTCGGACAAAAATCCATGGATTTGTTCGATAAAAGTCCGATCATGTATATGAGGCTTTAGTATCGGCATGTACCATTATTGAACTGCCAACGATAGTCTTTTGTACACATTTGACTGTCCAGATCAGGGGTGTCAAACTGGCGGCCCTCCAGCTGTTCCGAAACTACAAATCCCATCATGCCTCTGCCTGTGGGAGTCATGCTTGTAACTGTTAGCCTTGCAATGCCTCATGGGACTTGTAGTTTTGCAACAGCTGGAGGGCCGCCAGTTTGACACCCCTGGTCCAGATGCTCCTGAACAGATCTCCCCATATAAGGCTGTCCAGGGGCCCTTGCCTGTGCCATGAGCTTTGTCCAAAGCCCAATGTATTTTTATTCCCAACGCCGGCAAGGCTGTAAAGTCTTATACTGACAAAATTGCTTGTTATATCAAAGCAAAGCTGAGTCATCATAGACCCTATAGACTTTGCCTGTGGTGTCCAGGTAGCAAAAAAGGGGAGAACAGTTTTCCAATGCCTTCTCACCAATCACACTTGTCAAAATGGTAAATGCCTGAAGCCATTTAAAAAATGTTCTAGGGATATGCAACCAATGACAAGTCTCCTCTTCCTTTTTTTTGCTCTCATACACTTTTTTTTTTACCTATGTATTTTTTTTCCATTGGCAAAGGGGTGAATATTTTCATATATTCCCTCCTCAAAATTTGTTTCCTGACCTTCTGCTTAAGGTGAACACCAAGGGGCCCTCTAAAGCACACAAACATCTAGCATTTTGCAGAACATGCCAAATGAACTCTATATTTCATTGTCTCTGTGCCGTTCTGAGAGTTTGAGCCACCTGCCTTCTCAATGTTGGACACTGATGCAGCAACTAGAGAAGAACCCTTTTCCATTACTACCTCTGTCCACACTGCTGCATCCTTCCTCCCACTCTCACAAGACTGACAATGTCCAACGGATCACTGTTGCTGATGGCCCTGTTGTGGGTTGGGAAGTGCCAGCCAAGTCACAATGGGCCAACAGATCCTAAAAACCCTCCAAAGGTAAGCTTAAAGGGGCCCACTGACCACTGACATTTCAGCTGCCCAGCCACCCCCTCCTATACACTTATTCTGTCCCATTACCCTAAAACCAGCTGCTTGTTCTCAAGAATAAAAATAAGCAGACTAACTAGGTTGTCTCCATGCTAAATCGTGATCAGCCAAACATCTGGTTCAAAGCTGACTCTGCATGGCTGGACACACCTATGAGGACTGCTCATCACTATCCTTGCTGGTGATTCACTGGATGACTCCCTCTGGTTCATCAATGCTAGTGCCCAGCAGTCTGGAGAAAATGTCATATGGTGCCCTGAAACATCTGCCCCAGCCTTGCTACCAACCTTCTGAGAGCTGCGGGCATAATACTTGTGGCCCATTAACTACTTCCCGACCGCCCACCGCAGGTATACGTCATGACTTTGAAGATGGATATCTCGGTAACGGCAGCAGCTGCTACCACAACCGAGATATCCATCTCTTCTGTGGGCGGTCGGGTAAACGATAATGGCGGTCTCCGCGGCGGAATCGCCGCGAGATCGCCGTTATCGGTGGCGGGCGAGCGTCCGTCCCCCTCCCACTGCGCTCCCGCGCCCTCCGCCGCTTACCGGAGCCGTCGGTAGCGGCGGAAGTGATCGGGTGCGCTCGTATGTTCAGCGGGGATGCGAGTGAGGGAAAAAATTTCCCTTGTCCATCCCCGTAGCTCTGCTGGGCGGAAGTGACGTCAAACGTCAGTTCCAAACAGCGTCTTAAAGAGACATTTTTTTTTAAATGTCATTTGAAAAATGACATTTTAAATTTTTGAAATTTTTTTTGCATTGTAGCCTAAATATGAGATCTGAGGTCTTTTTGACCCCAGATCTCATATTTAAGAGGACCTGTCATGCTTTTTTCTATTACAAGGGATGTTTACATTCCTTGTAATAGGAATAAAAGTGATAATTTTTTTATTTTTTTTATTTTAGTGTTAAAAATTGGTAAAATAAATACAAATAAATACGAAAACAAAAACAAAAAATTTAAATCGCCCCTTCACGACGAGCTTGCGCGCAGAAGCGAACGCATACGCGAGTAGCGCCCGCATATGAAAACGGTGTTCAAACCACACAAGTGAGGTATCGCCGCGATCGTTAGAGCGAGAGCAATAATTCTAGCCCTAGACCTCCTCTGTATCTCAAAAAATGCAACCTGTAGAATTTTTTAAACATCGCCTATCGAGATTTTTAAGGGTAAAAGTTTGACGCCATGCCACGAGCGGGCGCAATTTTTAAGCGTGACATGTTGGGTATCATTTTACTCGGCGTAACATTATCTTTCACAATATGTAAAAAACTTGGGCCAAATTTATTGTTGTCTTATTTTTTAATTTAAAAAAGTGATTTTTTTTCAAAAAAAGTGCGCTTGTAAGACCGCTGCGCAAATATGGTGTAACAAAAAGTATTGCAATGACTGCCATTTTATTCTCTAGAGTGTTACAAAAAAATATATATAATGTTTGGGGGTTTTAAGTAATTTTATAGCAAAAAAAAATGTTTTAGTCTCGTAAACACTTAGCCCTGGTTCACACTGATGCTACTTTGAAATCGTGCTACTTTACTTGAAGTAGCGCGATTTCAAAGTAGCAAGGTCAGCGCGATTTCAGGTGCTACTTGATAGACATTTGTGTGGCTTCATACACAGATGTCTATAGAAATCGCACCTGAAATCGGCAAAAGTAGTGCAGGAACTACTTTTGCAAATCGGTGTGGCGCCGCAAAATCGGTGTCGCACCGATTGGAACAGTGCCATTGCCGCCAATAGGCTGCGACTTGTCATGCGATTTGATCTCTCAAATCGCATGACAAATCGCTCCAATGTGAACGTACGCTGAATCTCAAAAACAGGCCCGGGGCTAAAGTGGTTAAAGGCCTGCAGCTGTCCTCTTCCCCTGCTGAGCTGCTCTCTGATCACAGGCAAAGGAAGGGGCTGATAACATTGGTGCACTGGAATGATGTAATGGAGGGGGGTGGGAGGCATTTAATCTGGGGGGACTCTGGATTTTTGGACAGCAGTCTCTCAAAAGTCAGCAGAAAGGACTAGAACCTTGCTGCTGCCCACTACAGCACCACTTTAACACTTTAATGACTAGCCAGAGAATCCTTCACGTTAAAAACCATTGCGACTCTACCCTGTCTATCTGCCTTCAACCTCCAGTTAGGTCAAATCTACACTCTCTACACATTTACGTCCGCAGAATGGCATGGCTGGGCACATGCACGTACAGATATGTCCTCTTTAAGTGGCCAGCCGTGGGTTGTGGGCGCACGCCCGTGACCCTGTACAAAGCTCCGTGACTGGGACCGCGGGACCCGCGGACCCGATCGCTGCTGGAGTCCCACGATCGGTCCCTGATGCTGAAGAACGGGGAGAGCTGTGTGTAAACACAGCTTCCTCGTTCTTCACTGTGGCGCCGTCATCGATCGTGTGATCCCTTTTATAAGGAAATACAATCGATGGCGTCACACCTATAGCCACACCCCCCTACAGTTAGAAACACAAATGAGGTCATACATAACCCCTTCAGTGCCCCCTTGTGGTAAACTCCCAAACTGCAATTGCCATTTTCACAGTAAAATGCATTTTTTGCTGTGAAAATGACAATGGTCCAAAAAATGTGTCAAAATTGTCCGAAGTATCCACCATAATGTCGCAGTCATGAAAAAAATTGCTGATTGCCGCCATTAGTAGTAAAAAATAAATAATTAATAAAAATGCAATAAAACGGTCCTCTATTTTGTAAACGGTATAAATTTTCCGCAAACCAACCGATAAACGCTTATTGCAATTTTTTTTACCAAAAATAGGTAGAACAATACGTTATCCGCCTAAACTGAGGAAAACATTTTTTTTATATATTTTTGGGGGATATTTATTATAGCAAAAAGTAAAAAATATTGATTTTTTTTCAAAATTGTCGCTCTATTTTTGTTTATAGCGCAAAAAAAAACCTGCAGAGGTGATCAAATACCACCAAAAGAAAGCTCTATTTGTGGGAAAAAAGGATGCCAATTTTGTTTGGGAGCCACGTCGCACGACCGCGCAATTGTCTGTTAAAGCGACGCAGTGGCGAATTGTAAAACCTGGCAGGGTCCTTTAGCTGCCTAAAGCTCTTAAGTGGTTAAAGACCTGTTCGACCTGTTCACCCCCCCAAATTAGTCATGCATTACCCTGTACATTTTCTCTCTTCTGGGTCTCATTAAATACCTAGTAAAACCCCAATGTTTATGATTACATTAAAACACCTTAATTACTTCAGACCCGCGCTATAGCCGAATGACGTTTACAGCGCGGACCTGAATATCCAACTGGATGTCAATTGACATCCGCCCCTTAGGGCGTTCCCCACGTGCGCTCCAGAGCATGCAGCGGGGAAACTCTGTGTTGGCCGTGTCCCTTGGACACAGCAAATTACAAATCGCCGCGAACGGCCAATCAGAGTGGCCGTTTGCGATGCGATCTGTGCGGCAAATGAGAGATGATCTCATATGTAAACATATGAGATCATCTCTCATTGCCGGCTCTCATTGCCGGCTCATTGCGTCCTGTCTCTGGAGAGGAGACCGATCTGTGTCCCTTGTACATAGGGAAACAGATCGGTCAACTCCCCCAGTCACCCCCCTCCACCTACAGTTAGAACACTATGCAGGGAATACATTTAACCCCTTCCTCACCCCCTAGTGTTAACCCCTTCAATGCCAGTCACATTTATACAGTAATTAGTGCATATTTATAGCACTGATCGCAGTATAAATGTGAATGGCCCAAAAATGTGTCAAAAGTGTCCGATGTGTCCGCCATAACGTCGCAGTCCCAATTTCTAGTAAAAAAATAAATAAAAAATAATAATAATTCTGTCCCCTATTTTGTAGGCGCTATAACTTTTGCGCAAACTAGTCGCTTATTGCGATTTTTTTTTTTCACCACAAATATGTAGAAAAATACGTATCGGCCTAAACTGAGAAAAAAAATGTTTTTTTTTTTTTTTTTTTTTAATTGGGATATTTATTGTAGCAACAAGTAAAAAATTGTATTTTTTTTTCAAAATTGTCGCCCTTTTTTGTTTATAGCGCAAAAAATAAAAACCGCTCAGGCGATCAAATACCACCAAAAGAAAGCTCTACTTGTGGGGAAAAAAGGACGTCAATTTTGTTTGGGAGCCACGTCGCACGACCGAGCAATTGTCAGTTAAAGCGACGCAGTGCCAGAAGCTGAAATTTCACCTGGGCAGGAGGGGGCTATATGTGCCCAGTAAGCAAGTGGTTAAAATACCATATTTTAGCTTTTCAAAGCTTTTATCCTACACTCACTTGGTGTAGAGAGAGCAGAGTCTCTAAATTCTTAGCAGATAATTGTGATGATTTATTCATGCAGTAAATTGTGTTAATACTCATTTCAGTTATCCAATCATGTGCAGATAAAATAAGTAAACAGACATTTGCCTGAAGACAATATTCACAAAATGTATTTCATGAAGATTCTTAGCTCTTTTAGGCTCCATTCACACCTGAGCAATTTACTGCTTGAAGCTTATAGCTCTAGTGCGCTCAAGAAACAAAATCCCATTATTTCATTGGGCCCTGTTCACATCTGAGCATGTTGTTGCATGTAGAAAAATGCCTGTCATACTGTAGTACATGAACTTCTACCGGGTAAATCCGAGACAGATTGGCTGCATAGACTTCAATGGGAACGTCTGAAAATTTGCATGAGCATTTTACAAATGTTTTACAAGCATTTTGTTGCATGTTTTCTGGCAAAACAGCAGCTCTCCACCCCTAATCGCCTTTCCCTAGTGCTTTCTGTTTGCTAAAATAAAAACACCTGAAGCTTGAATACACATGTAAAATGTTTCCAATACGCTTCTAAAACGTTAGTAATACACTTGAAATACTTTCAAATAAAAATGCCTAAAAATTGATCTGCTGTGAACGGGGCCTTAGTAAATCAGCCTAGATGTACAGTATATATCACTAATAAATTTACATCTATACTCCATGTCTGCGAAATCACAATAAAATGGCAACAGAATATATTACTATTAATGGAGTGAGAGTTAGGCAGTAGATCAATAGGGTGAAAAGTGACATGGAAACTCTAATTTCTATGCTTGTGTTTTCCTGATGTTGCCCATCCAAAGGATGAGAACAGTTATCAGAGTTTCCAGTTTGGTCAGTTTGGCAAATCTAATGCCCCGTACACACGATCAGACATCAAACTTTCCCTTGGATTTGTGTCCGAAGGAATTTGTCCGGTCACACCCATAGCATCAGACTTTTTCGGCAACAAACACGAACATAGTGACGAGAGTTTACAAGAGGAAGTTCAATTCTCCAGCGTCACCCTTTGGGCTCCTTCTGCTAATCGAGAGTTAGTAGAGGTTTCGTGTGTGTGCATTCGCGATTTTCAGTTTCGTGCAATTTTGTTCATTTCTGAATGTCTGTTCGTCAAGCAGACATGTTGTGCAATGGGGTTGTGCTAACTTGACCCACAAAATAATATAGAAATATGTTTGATTCATATAACCAAAATACATTAATCCAAAGTAAAGACATTTGTTTTTACTCCGTCAGTATCACCAGCAAAGCAGCTTTTAGTATTATCACATTATAAAGAAGAAGAGAATGTGCGCTGCTTTACTTGATTTCAGAACTTGCCGCATCACGAATGTGTTCTTTCAAATACGAACACTAGTTTTACAAGACAGAACGCTTCCGGCTGGTCTTTGCTTCTGAGTATGCGCATTTGTACTTTTTCCAAAAGTCTGATTGCTTGCTGTACACACGGTCAGACTAGGCACCATCGGACTCTTGTTGATGTAAAGTTGGCAGACCGAACTTTTTGTCCGATGAAACCCGAAAAAGTTTGTCCGATGGAGCCTACACACGATCGGACCAATTTGAAAACTTGCTGATTTTGAAGTTTGTTGGTAAAAAGTCTGACCGTGTGTACGGGCTTTTAGAAATAGTAAAACAAAGGGGGTTTATGTGCCCGCATTTCTGTTGTGACAACTTGGTAGTTGTTTAGCACAATGTTTCTCAACTCCAGTCCTCAAGTACCCCCAACAGGTAATGTTTTCAGGCTTTCGATTAATTTGCACAGGTGATTTGATCAATTTAGCTGCCTTAGTAATTACCACAGCTGTTTCATCCGAGGGAAATCCTAAAAACATGACCTATTAGGGGTACCTGAGGACTGTGTAGCACTTTTCAATGAGTTCAGACCACTTCGGATGTGTATTTTCAGGGCTTTTTCTGCTCACTTTTATTAAAACCAGAAGAAAGTTCACAAACAAATAGCTTCTCATGCAAGGGGCTTTCCATAATAAATACAGTATGAATATGACTCTCCTTGCAGCTCTACTGCTCAGGCCTCGTGCCTTGATCCTGCAGAACATCTAACACACATCCCAGTGCTCGTGCACAAATTCTGTACCTTGTCAGCTCACTGTCTTTTTCTTTGCTCTGTCTCTCACTGGCTCGGGCCTTGATCTGTTCTGTCGTGGACAGCACAGTGCAGACATGCACCACTTTCTACTCCCTTACACACACACACAGACTCCCAGGATGGTGAAACCCTGAACTCTAATACTGACTATTCTAAGAACTCAGCACACACCTGTGCCATCAGTTTGTCAGTTCTCTCTAAAACATGGTCCAGACTGTCTTTTAACTCCATGAAAAGGACCTTGGACTGTCATATATCCACCCCCCTTGTTTTGCAACAAAAGGGGGAAACAGACCAATTTCACCCTTTTCCACCTCTGTGCCTACTAGCTCCCACAAGGGTCCACACCTGTCTGACTTTACTTCCTAAAGGGGAACTCTACTCACATATTTTTCTGAGTGTGCTTCCACAAGCACTGCTTCTTAATCTTTAACGGAGTCCCACTGGTCCTTCCACCAACCATTCTATCTCCTTGCATTGGGTTCCTCTGTTTCTTTTTACCCATCCCAGAACTACTCTTCCAGGACTGCAGGTGGCCTACTTCTATGGCATCTATTATGGTACTACCTGTATCAACCTCAGCCACCACTATCTGTTTTCAGGTTTACAAATACCTGTGTGGTTACACTTGGCAACAAACCATTAGTTTCAATGAGTTAACAACACATTATTCTGTTTACCATTACCTGCAATATTTCAAAATAAATAATACACTGCGCTTTTGTCATCGTCATCCGGTCTTCTTTTCTCAGTGATTTCTTTCTCCTCTGGTACTTTAACCAATACCTCTGACCTGTCCAAGATCGACCACCGCAGCACTGCATCTGCCCAAGGAGACACAGACAGATCAAAGGACTCAACAGCATGAAATACTTTACACCTGTAATTTTAGGGATTACTATGCAATACCACATTTTTACGCATTACTGGTTGCAATACCACATTTTCATCACCTTGCTCTGGCGGCACTTCATTAACCTGATACACATTTGCATTTTCAGACTTATTAGTAAGAAATACACCACCACATTTATTTTTAACACTTGCCTCCCCGCTACACAGCACACTGCATGGAAACAAGTTTGTATCAGTCCTCACCCTTGCTGTGGGTTTAGCTCTAACCTGTACTTCCCCACTACACAGCAGCAAGTTTCTTTTCACCCTAAAAGCAGATTTCCTCACCGGACTTACTCCAGCTTCACCAGAATTAGTTGCATAGCCAGTCTCTCTCACATCTGTAACAGCAACAATCTTTCCATTCCACTTGGCAGGTTTTGCAACCTTCATTTGCGTGCATCAACTCAGGTACCATTCCTCACCAGCCACTCCCCATATGACCACAGGGTGAAACAACTAGACATGTGCAATTTTTTTCGTTACGAATACGTTTTCCGTCATTTTTCGTTATTTTCGTTGATTCGTTAACCTACGAATGAACGAATGGTTTAGCGCAAATAATAACGAATAACGATATTTCCAAAATTAACGAATATGGAAAACTACGAAGATACGAAACTACTAAATGTAAAAGAACCACACAACGAAAGAAAAAAAGAAACGAAAACATAGAAATAACGAAAATACCAAACACCAAAAAAAAAATCATGATTTCGAAAAATAAACGAAAATGCAAACTTACTAATATTCGAAGAACGAAAAGAAAACAACCGAAATGCAGAACAAAGAATAAAAAACGAAAAGCAAAACTAACGAAAAATAAATTACGAATCTTCGGAAAACGGAAATGAAAACAATGAATATACAAAATAATGCAAATTCACTTTCATTAGTACTGTGACCAATAGCCACTCAGCGCTGTCCCTTACCCTGAAGAGGTTTGTTCCTTCCCCCAATGAGCTTCTTTCCTATTACTTAGTGGCTCCTTGACCTTGTGTCTTTATCTGTGTTAGACTGCAGTGCATTACTTTCAGTCCAGATAGGGTGTGTTTGGGTAGGTTGCACCGGTTTTGTGGATCTGTCAAGTCAATTGCAGTAAAGTACGATTTACAAAATTACGACGCGTAGTGTGTCGAATAAACGTAAAATGTATTTTAACAGAATTACGAATGCAATAAAATCTACAAAAGAATGTTGTTACAATCAAATGAAATTAGACACGAAAATACGAACGATCATAAAGCAACGAAGGTTTATTTCTTACGAAAATACGAACGCGGCATGATGAAATGTATAATGTAAATACGAATATCAAAACAACGGAAAATAAACCAACGTAAAAACGAATGAACGAATAAATTCATTGTTAAAATACGAACGAGGCAGAATACTAAATTTTACGAAAATACTAATCTCAAATCAACGAAAAATAAACTAACATAAAAAAACGTAAACGGAAAAAAAAGTGTTACGAAAATACTAAAGAGTACGAATACGATAACTAACGTCTTACGAAACTACGACTCGTTACGAATCACGATAAACGAACAGAAACGAAACAGAAATAAACGAAATTTTTTGCTGTGCACATGTCTAGAAACAACAGACTCTCAGGCATCCCAGCCCTCTTTGTGGGAACAATGAGTCACCTCTCCAGTGCAGCTCCTCCATCCAGATGATACCTTTCCTCTTGTTGCCAGGGGAGACCAAACAGATGGCTTGCTTTCCTTTTGCTTTCCTTTTGCACTTGCTCAAGTACAGCCAGATGCGGCTCGCACCTTTTAACAGGATATTGACACAACAGTTCCTTGCATGGAAAAAAAAATTGAGTACTGTCTCTTTAACCACCTCAATACTGGGCACTTTTACCCTCTTCCTGCCCAGGACAATTTTCAGCTTAAATTGCTGTTGCACTTTGAATGATAATTGCACAATCATGCAAAACTGTACCTAAATAAATGTTTTATCCTTTTCTTCACACAAATAGAGCTTTCTTTTGGTGGTATTTAATCACCACAGATGTTTTGCAAAAAAATTTTAAAGGGCACAACATTTTGAAAATACTTTTTTCTTTTTGGAAGGAAATACAATTTTCTCCTTCCTGATGTGCGCTGATGAGGCAACACTGATAGGCTGCACTGATGGTCACTGATGTGGCGACACTGATGGGCACTGATGAGGCAGCACAGAAGACACTGATGTGTCTGTCGGTGTGACGCAAGGAGAGACGATAAACGGCATTTCCTTGTTTACATGTGATCGGCTGTGATTGGACACAGCTAATCACATTGGTAAAGAGCAATGCCGGCTCACCTGCAATCGCCGCGTGTGTGCCCCTATGGCTGCGCGATCACGACTAAACTAGGCGACATTGTCCCAGAACAAGAGCCACTCCGCCGTAATTTGTCAGGCGGGAGGTGATTAAAGGCTGCAACACACCATGCAGATTCCCTTTTTCAGGCACACCACCCGCTGCACAGTACCACTGCAGAGCACAATCTATTTCTGGCAAACTCACTGCATTGGCATGCAAGGATCCGGAACTCCACTTTTCTTTCTGCCCGCATCCGTACACCAATTGTTACAACTCTGAGCTTGTTTAGCTCATGTGTAGAGCTTTCCAGTGAGTTCAGTCCACACTGGACATGCCTTTTCATGGCTTTTTCTGATAACTTTTATTAAAACAGAAGGAAGTTCACAAACAAATAGCTTCCCACACAGGGGGTTGCTTACTCTCTTTGCAGCTCAACTATTCAGGCCTTCTGCCTTGGTCCTGCAGACAATCTAACACACATCCCAGTGCTCGTACACAAACACTGTACCTTTGTCAGCTCTTTGTATTTTCCTGCAGCACCCTGCTGCTCTGTCTCTCATTTGCATGGGCCTTGGTCTGTCCTGTCCTGGGCAGCATGGTGCAAACATGCACTTCTCCCTGCTTTCTTGCACACACATGGTCTCCCAGGAGGGTGGAGCGCTGAACTCTAATCCTAACTATCCTAAGATCCCAGCACACACCTGTACCACCAGTGTGATGGTTATCTCTATAATCTGGCCCAGACTACTATCTAACCCTGTGACAGGACCTTGGACTAATGTTTTTATTTTATTATATTTTTTTATTATGCTTTAAATGTTCTGCTTAAAATGTCAGTGCCCTAGCAGATGCCTTCAATGTTTAAAATGTAAGAATCTAAATATATTAGATTTCTTCTTACAAATAGATGTCTTTTGTCTGAACTTGCCAGATAGTCTTGCCAAATATTTGTATTTGTCAAGTCAAGAAATCCTAATGCAACACATTCCAAATCTCCCAGATGTCAGATAGCTGGAAACTAATATAGTGGTTCCACCACTGCCAAGAATAAAGTTAAAGCATTCACATCAACATCTAGCTGTTTAATTGCCAACTGCCTTCATCCTTAATTACCCCACCTCTAAGCCAACACCCTAATGGTGCTTTCAACAATAATTTGACACTTGGCAGTGATCAAAAATGCCAATGGTAACACGAAAGGGAAAGTGTGCAGATAGCATTGGTCAAATAATAACTATGACTTCTTCAAATTAAGCATTCAAGTAGTTTTATAGTGTGAGAAAAGATTAACTAAATCCATTTCTTTCTGATGCTTGTACAAGAAGTTATTGTAATAGTATGCAAATTTTAACAATAATAAAACATCTCCAGTTTCCTTGAACTGTCGGTTAAATGGCTAGGTTTCTGCTTGCTGGCATAGCATAAGCTATTGTCAGCCAAAGATCAGAATTGAGACAAATCCCATCAGAAGTGGAACAGGATGCAGCTGTATAGCTTTATATTTAAATTAGGACTAACAAGGTAAATTATATTGGTTTCTCAAAACTTTCAACACTTGCCATCTGTATTAAAACTGTTATATAATTTTCACATTATATTATTGAAATGTTTTGAAAATGATCATTAAGATAAACAAAATCGTATTGAATGCTATGTTTCTAGAATTAGAAAACTGTCTTAGAAAACTGTCTAATAATTTTCAGTATATGAAGACAGAACTATAGCCAACCCATTAGCGTTAAAATTATATGTTTTATGTCTAAAAATATTGTGAAATGTGTTCATTACCTGTGAAATACAAGGAAAATGGCAGAAGCACTCATTGAAATAGAATAGGGCAGTGCCATTAAAAGCTACGTTTTCCAAAATATAGCTTCCCTGTGTACCAATATACCAATAATGTACTTCTGTTGCAAAAAAGAGAACGTTTCCAGAATATACTGGAGCAGGGGTCACATCAGCCTTTGCTTTCTTCTATAGAAAACTCCTCTGTGTCTTTCTGGTATCTGTCCTGCAGAGCACCAGAACTATTAGTAGATATCTGATAGAATCTAATCCGATGGATTTTTTTATTGAATATCCGATGAACCTGGCTTTCGTCAGTCTTGTCTACACACCATCTGTCAAAAATCTGACCGTGTCCGACGCAGTGACGTGAAACACTACGGCCCTGTACACAAGAGGAGACATGTCCGATGAAACTGGTCCGCGGACCGTTTTCATTGGACATGTCTCCAGGGATATTATCGTCTGATGTGTGTACACACCAAAATCCCCGTGGACAGAGAACGCGGTGACGTAGAAGACACCGACGTGCTCAAACACGGAAGTTCAATGCTTCCACGCATGCGTCGAATCAATTCGACGCATGCGCAGGATTTCGGTCCGATGGTTGGGCGTACTAACCATCGGACATGTCCGACGGACAGGTTGGAAACCTGTCCGCTAGGCCGTACAGACGATCGAACATGTTTGCTGAAACTGGTCTGCGGACCAGTTTCAGTGGACATGTCTCCTCGTGTGTACGCGGCCTACGACGTGCTGAGAAAAATAAAGTTCAATGCTTTCGAGTGTCGACTTCATTCTGAGCATGCGTGAATTTTTGACCGATGGACTTCCACACAGATGATCGTTTTTTTTTATTGTTTTTTTATCCATAGGAAAATGTTAAAACATGTTCTATTTTTTTCATCGTTGGAAAACAAACCGATGGGGCCCACACACGATCGGTTTGTCCGATGAAAACGGTCCATTGGTCTGTTTTCATCAGACAAACCGATCGTGTGTACAGGGCGTGATCCTACCCTCCTTCTTCATGAGATTGCTCCCATCCACCTCTTCACTATCTTAGTTCAGACCCATGCTACAGTGCTTTCTAAAGCCAGTAATGAGGAGAAATGGTCCAGAGAAGTAAAATATACCCTTTTCTGTGATGCAGTAAGACAGTACATAATGTCATATAAAGTTTCCTGGATGGTCACATAATGCTACAGACAGGGCTCAGAATGCATATTTTGACATTTTGAAAAGAGCGGGTGCAAATTCAAGGCTGTCATGGACTAGATAAGTGTGAAATAAGCACATCGGGATGGCTTAGGAAGAAGCGACATTAGAAAGGCTTCTATTTATTATGAAAAGTTCAATTCTGCTTGAAAAGGTAAACTTATGCCGCATACACATGATCATTTTTCGGCATGAAAAAAACATTATTTTTAAAAAATGTCATTAAAAATGATTGTGTGTGGGCTTCACATAATTTTTCGGGTTCTGAAAAACAACAAAAAAAAAGTTCGAACATGCTGCAGTTTTTAACATCGTTTTTCGGGTTGTAAAAAATGATCGTGTGTGGGCTAAAACAACATTAAAAACCCGCACATACTCAGAAGCAAGTTATAAAATGAGAGCGCTCGTTCTGGTAAAACTACCTTTCATAATGGAGTAAGCACATTCATCACGCTGTAACAGACAGAAAAACCCGAACGTCTTTTACTAACACGGAATCAGGTAAAGCAGCCCAAAGGCGAATGGAACTTCCCCTTTATAGTGACGTTGTACGTGTTGTACGTCACCGTGCTTTGCTAGAGCATTTTTTTTTAAATGATGGTGTGTGGGCAACGTCATTTTAATGATGAAGTTGGAAAAACTTTGTTTTTTCTACATGCCGAAAAACGTTGTATACAATATTTAGAAGCATGCTCACAATACTGAGAATGGTTGTTTTCTTGCCATACCCTTTTTCGGCCACTGGGGGCTGCTATGCCATGTACATATCCTTATAGTGTCCAAATTTTACAATTACACAATGCCTTGACCTCAATCCACATATCTAGACAGATGTACTGTCTCTAAAGGGTCTTGACACCTGGGCATCAATAGGCTTTAAACCGTGTTATCAGACAATTGAAAGGTTTAGCAGCAGACCTGAATTAACACCTGTCATGGACAAACTCGGCCACTAGATGGCGATAGCGGCGCGCTCGGGCACGCGCATTTGCGGCAACGGCATGCGTGCACGCACGGCAACGGCGTGCGGGTGCACGCATTCGCAGTAACGGCGCGTGGGCACGTGTGGATGCCATCTTGGCGCCAAAGAGGGGCTATTTAAGCGTGCTGACCCTTTGGCCTCTTGCTGCTGGATCTACAGCACGTCCCTGAACCGACCTGACATCTGTTACCTGTTGACTTCCTGTTCCTGAAACCGGCTTGCCTCTGACTACCCTTAATCTCCGCCTGCCCTGACCCACGGCCTGTCTGACCACGCTTCTGCTTCTCCCGCCTGTCTGTCTGCTGCCTGCCAGTTGCCGGCCCCCGGCTTGTTCACGATCTCGCATTGACCCGGCCGGCCTGGCCCTGCTATTGACTGTTGTACTACAGAACACCTCCCTCTGTGCTGAATCCCGACCAGTGGAATCCGGCCTCAGCTACCGGGCGCCCAGCCTTCCTCAGCTCTGCTGATCCTGCCCAGGAGTGCATCGGATCCCAACTCTACCCAGCACCAGCGGTCCTGCCAGGCGCTTGTGCGACTCTGCACTTTCGGGCTCCCTGTCTCCTCTATCAGGGCCTCCGGAGTGGGAGGAGCACGAGCAGCCGTTCCCTGCGCATCAGGCTCCACCACTAGGTGCGTGACAGTATCCAGCAGCCATGTCTGAGCCTGTGCAGGGAACGGACCCTATGGCAGAACTCTGCCGACATCTGGATGGCCTAACCCAAGCTGTCAGGACTTTGCAAGAAGGCTATACCAGATTGGAGAACCGGGTTCAGGCTCTGTCTGCTCCATCCACCTCCTCTGCTGGTGCCTCTGCCTCTCCATCTGTAATCATGCTGCCACCAGAGCCCAAGGTCCCCACGCCTGAGAGCTTTTCTGGAGACCAGAGCAAATTCAGAGCATTTAGGAACGCTTGTGAGCTCTACTTCGCTCTGCAGCCAAGGACCTTCTCATTAGAGACTACCAAGGTGGGCTTCGTTATCTCCCTCCTGTCTGGCGAACCGCAAGCCTGGGCCCACCGTCTGCTGGAACAGAAGGACGTGTCCATTAACCACCTGGACACCTTCTTCCGGGCCATGTCTCTGCTCTACGAGGACCCACACCAGGCCGCTACCGCTGAAGCCGCTCTGCATGCTCTTCAACAAGGCCGCAGACCTGCAGAGGACTATGTGTCTGAGTTCCGGAGATGGAGTGCTGACACCAAGTGGAATGACGCGGCTTTATGTTATCAATTCCGCTTAGGACTTTCAGAGCCGCTTAAGGATGAGCTTGCACGCATAGGGGTCCCGGGAACCTTGGAGGCCCTTATCAATTTGACCATACAAGTCGACAGGCGCCTAAGAGAGCGCAAGTCTAAACGAGCCGCTAGCATGTCCCGTCCGACCTGGATGATGCCCCGGGTACCCACCTTCTCTAACCCGACACCCCCGATCCCGACTGCTCCTCCCATGGACACTTCAGAACCGATGCAATTGGGCCTGCTCCGCCCCTCACTGACACCAGAGGAGCGACAACGTTGTCGCATCCACAACCTTTGCCTCTACTGTGGAGAGCCCGGACACTACGTGAGGACTTGTCCAGCAAAGCTCAGTAAGTGCTGCCCTCTATCTACTGTTCATACAGCTGTTGTTCCTCATAACTCTTCTCACCTGGCTATTACCATTCTTTTTCAACTCCCAGAAGGGAATATCCGGGCCAACGCCATACTTGACTCCAGGGCCTGCAGCTGCTTTGTGGACTCCTCTTTTGCCATACAACACTGCATTCCTCTGAGACCCAGGGCCAGGGGGTTATCTGTTTACCTTGCCGACGGGTCAGCGTTAAGATCCGGGCCAGTTGTACAGGAGACTTTACCCTTAGCCACAACCATTTCTGGTGACCACCGGGAATTTCTCTGTCTGGACGTCATCCAATCTCCCCTGTTCCCAATAATCCTGGGTATGCTCTGGTTCCGGGCCCATAACCCCCAAATTGACTGGTCCACTGGAGAGGTCAGCTTCTGTTCCCCCTACTGCCAGCAACATTGCCTACAAAAGACCCAGCATCCTTCCTCCCTGCTCTGTATGGACTCTGACTCCGAAACCCGTCAAATCATTCCGGAAGTATACCACGACTTTCTGGACGTCTTCAGTAAAAAGGGGTCTGAGGCCCTTCCTCCACACCGACCTTATGACTGTCCGATTGAGCTCCTTCCCGGAGCCGAAATTCCCTTTGGCAGAATCTTTCCTCTGACTGAACTGGAACTTGAAACCTTAAAGACCTATATCGACGAAAATCTTGAGAAGGGGTTCATCCGCCCCTCCACGTCACCAGCAGGTGCAGGAATTTTCTTCGTTGAAAAGAAAGATCGTTCCCTCAGCCCCTGCGTGGACTATCGGGAGCTCAATAAGGTGAAAATCAAGAATCAGTACCCACTTCCCCTTGTACCTGAGCTGTTTCAAAGACTGGGCACTGCGGTCATCTTCACTAAGTTGGATCTTCGTGGGGCTTACAACTTGGTGCGCATCTGGGACGGCGACGAGTGGAAAACGGCTTTTCGGACTCGCTTTGGCCACTTTGAGTATCTTGTAATGCCCTTTGGCCTGTGTAACGCCCCTGCTACGTTTCAGCATTTTGTAAATGATGGGCCAGATTCTCATAGAATTTTGCTTGCGTATCGTAAGCCATTTGCACTACGCCGCCGCATCGTACTAGAGCAGGTGCCGTATTCCCTAACCATTTGCTCCGTCGTTTGCGTTGGCGTAGCGAAAATGGCTCAGCGTAAGCCCGCGTAATTCAAATGAGGCGGCTTGTATTTAAATGAAGCGCGCCCCCGCGTCAAACGAACTGCGCATGCGCCGGCCGGGGAAAAAGCCCAGTGCCCATGCTCCAGCTCACGTCGGAAAGCGTAGTTGAAACCGACGTCAAAACAACGTGAGCGTCATTTACGCAACTCCCTATTCGCGAACGAGTTAGTAAAACGACGGAAGCGACGGAAAAAGCCGACGCTGACGCCATACTTAACATGGCATCCGACGGCACCCGACGGCATCCGACGGAACTTCGTAAGGTTACTCCACATCGAAGCTGGGGTAACCTTAAGCGGACCAAAACGACGTACGCGACGACGGGGCAGCGGAATCGGCGTACTAGCCTCATTTGCATATGCAAATGAGAAAACAACGTAAAGGCCACCTAGTGGCCGGAGTTGTCATTACAACTACGATCCGCAAGTGTAATGGTTTTACGCTTGTCGGATGTAGAAGCGTATCTATGCAAAAGTGATGCTAAGCATCACGTGCATAGATACGAGGCAAAAAAAAGGGCGATACGACGGGGTATCTGAGATACTCCGTCGTAACGCCGCTGAGAATCTGGCCCGATATCTTTAGTGCCCCTGGAAGAAGTCTGCTATTGGACGAAACGGCGTAGGGAGGAACGGCGTGCTGACGACACCATTGTTTTTATCCTCACGACCATCCGGAAGGACGGGCGGATTGTGAGAGCCGGCCGGCTTACTATTTATATGCTTCTAAAGGATTCGTTATTTGTAAGTGCAATCGAATTTCTTTTATTAAATCTTTTAAAACGTTACTACTCTATGTTGGCATCCCTTTTCTTTTCTTGGCTACACTTTGGGAGTGATTGCTTTTTGGGACCCAGCCGCATTGAGACTGAGTTTGGAGATTCACACAGGATTCCACGTTGATACTCGTTAAGGCAATCCAGCCTGCTGTGCTGTTGATGCTTATGATTATTATCTATCTGGTAAGCAGATCTGCATTAAGAGGTGGAGGTGGAGGCTCTCTTCTGTCCTGTAGAATCACAATCTCCTACTTGGGATATTTCTCTGAACTCACTGAACTTTGAATTTTCCCTGGAGCTGAATACCAACACTTTATGAACTTTGTCAACACTGTTTGTTTTTTTATGTGATTTTGTTATACATTGGAGCACTTGGTGTTGGTTTTCTAATTATTTCTTTTTGTATTCAATGCACATTTTGTTATCACATATAGTATTGATGTATTAATTTTAGCAGCGCAGCACACCCTATTTACTGTTTACATTTTGTTTATCTGACATTTGTGCTGCAGCAGCACTCACGTTTATTCTTATTTAAGATTGCTTGGTCTTGCCACCAATCCAATTTTTTGTTTTATATTAGACCTGCGCAGTATTTTCCACTGTTTTTCATCTTTAGGGACTACCTCGATCTTTTTGTCATTGTTTATCTTGACGACATTCTCGTTTCCTCTCCTTCCAAGGACAAGCACCGTGAACATGTTAAAAATGTACTCAGCCGACTCCGAACACACAGACTGTACGCTAAACATGAAAAATGTGAGTTTGAGCAGGAAAGCATACAATTTTTGGGATTGATAATCTCCGTGAAGGGCATCGAGATGGACCCCCATAAAGTTACAGCGATTCTCGACTGGCCGGCGCCCACAGATAAAAAGGGCATTCAGCTCTTCGTCGGATTCGCAAATTTTTACAGGAAATTTATTAAGGGATTTTCCAACATTATTGCTCCTATAACCAACCTGACTAAGCAAACCACTCGTTTCCACTGGTCACCTGAAGCACAAGAAGCTTTTGACACCCTCAAGAGACTATTCACAACCGCATCAGTCCTCAGACACCCTGACGCAAGTCTACCGTACATCCTGGAAGTTGACGCGTCAGAAACAGCAGTTGGAGCGGTACTCTCTCAAAGGCAGGGGCCCAAGGCCCTCTTGCACCTGGTCGCCTTCTTCTCCCGTAAGTTGTCTGAAGCAGAAAGGAACTACGACGGGGGGGAATGGGAATTGCTGGCAATAAAGGCCGCACTGGAGGAGTGGCGATATCTTCCCGTCAGGCCAGGTGGGCGCTCTTCTTTACCCGATTTTCATTCCACATAACATACAGGCCTGGGTCGAAGAAAACTAAATCTGATGCCCTCTCAAGGATGTTCTGCGATTCGGAAGTCACTACCCCCCAGACACTATCCTGTCTCCAGGGAACTTCTTGCTGTTACAGGGTGACCTCCTATCACAAATTAGACAGGCCTCTGCAGGGGTTCCTTCTTTAACTGGCATGGACCTTCAACTCAAGGACGGTCTTCTGTGGCATCTCATCTGCCTACCATCCACAATCAAACGGTCAGACTGAAAGAACTAATCAAACCCTTGAACAGTATCTATGCTGCTTTTCATCTTTCTCACAGGAGGATTGGGTTTTTCTGTTACCACTAGCTGAATTTGCATACAACAACTCAATCCATTCCGCTACTAAGCAATCCCCGTTTTCTGCAAACTATGGCTATCATCCGTTGTTTTTGTTCAATTGCATCCCAGAGTGTCCAGTACCCGCTGCCCAGGAGACCTTGGATTTCTTCAACACCAATAATAAACTGTTGCAGGAGACTATGGCCCAAACACAAGAACACAACAAGGAAGTGTTTGATAAGAACAGGAGGGGAGAACTCAACTTGGAACCCGGAGACCAAGTGTGGCTGTCTACTCTTAACTTAAAACTTGCTTGTCCCTCAAAGAAACTGGGTCCTAGATTCGTGGGGCCCTTACCAATAAAAAGGAAAGTCAACAGTGTAGCCTACGAACTTGAGTTGCCAGATTCGTTGCGTATTCACCCAGTTTTTCATGTTGCCCTCCTGAAACCTAATGTTCCTAATCCCTTTCCTGGGCGAAGCACCGATCCTCCCAAACCAATCCTGGTTTATGGCGAGGAGGAATTTGAAGTGGAGTCCATCCTGGAATGCAGGAAAAGGCGGAACTAGGTCCAGTTTCTGGTGAAGTGGAAGTGGTACGGCCCCGAGGAAAACTCTTGGGAGCCTGAAAGCAACATACATGCGGAAAGACTGATCCAAGCCTTTAAGGACTCTCACCCTCTGAAGTTGGCTCAGTTGGGCATCCGGAGGCTGCCCATTGGAGGGGGGCAATGTCATGGACAAACTCAGGCACTAGATGGCGATAGCGGCGCGCTCGGGAGCGGACATTCGCGGCAATGGCGCACGGGCACGTGTGGATGCCATCTTGGCACCAAAGAGGGGCTATTTAAGTGTGCTGACCCTTTGGCCTCTTGCTGCTGGATCTACAGCGCGTCCCTGAACTGACCTGACATCTGTTACCTGCTGACTTCCTGTTTCTGAAACCGGCTTGCCTCTGACTACCCTTGATCTCCGCCTGCCCTGACCCACGGCCTGTCTGATCACGCTTCTGCTTGTCCCGCCTGTCTGTCTGCTGCCCGCCAGTTGCTGACCCCCGGTTTGTTCACGATCCGTCCCTGCTCGGTCCCTGCACCTGATCCGCCTGCTCGCATTGACCCGGCCGGCCTGGCCCTGCTATTGACTGTTGTACTACAGAACACCTCCCTCTGAATCCCGACCAGTGGAATCTGGCCTCAGCTACTGGGCGCCCAGCCTTCCTTAGCTCTGCTGATCCTGCCCAGGAGTGCATCGGATCCAAAACTCTACAAGGCACCAGCAGTCCTGCCAGGCGATTGTGCGACTCTGCACTTTCAGGCTCCCTGTCTCCTCTATCAGGGCCTTTGGAGTGGGAGGAGCACGAGCAGCCATTCCCTGCGCATCAGGCTCCACCACCAGGTGCGTGAAAAACACCTTTATACACTGGACAATGTAATGTCTAGGAGTAGACGCAATTAACACCTTTCAAAAGCATGTGTGCCCACATTCAATAGCCAACAACTTGTGATATCTCAAGACATCCTGCAAACATGAATTTTTATTAATCTCCCATCTCATGTAATACATGAATTATGATCCTATTAGCCACCCTACGCCCAAAAGGGCACAGGGTGAACTTAGACCCAGGAGTTATTAGTGTCCCTGGCCCAGGAGTATCTCTCATTCTTCCAACGTCTCTGGTTGTCACGGTTCATGCCGTTACAGTATTCAAGTGGATTTTTCAAATTGTATGATACTCATTCTTTTCGTGGCATTTGAGGTCTGTCTGCTCATTTTAAAGCCTGACTGGTCAGAAGTAATTATTAGGGGAATAATTTGCAGTAGGTGCATAGCAATTAGTTACGAGCACAACATTTTGAGGGGTTGTGGGGTCTTTGTCAGATTTGGGGATCGTTACTATAAAAGCTTTAAGCATCTCAGGCGGAGAAGCAAAGGCTGTTGCAACCTTGTTAAAAAAATGTGGCTAAGTGTAGATAAAGGAGATTTTGGAAGGTTTTACAGTAGTGGCTACAAGCCACCTGGACCTGGGGACTTGCCATTTGGTAAAGTGTTAATAAGTTCCCAAAATTCCTAAATTTAAATTGTCTAGTTAAGCTCCTGGAGTTAAGGAGGGTAATTTTATTTTAGTTAGAAAATCAAGTTGGGGAATAGAGTGATTTTTCAACAAATTGTATAAGGAGCTATAGCAATTTATAAAAAAAAGTCTGCAATATCTTGGTAATTATAAATTTTCTGCTTAGTAACTGGGTGGTCTACAAGCCCTTTTGCCGGAAGCATAAAAGTTTAGTTTAAGAATCTTTGCATGATTGCCATGGAACTCAAAAAGCATGCTATGAAGCTCAAGGCGATGATGGGCAGGGGCTGAGGAGATTTTCTGGTACGGAGAAATTTTGTTTTGGGTTTCGAAGACGTGAATTTTTTGTAAAAGGCATTTGGCCCTTGTGCCTAGTTGAATGAGAATTCCCCATATGTAGGTGTGACAAGACCCTTGCTCGCCCAGGTCCTGCTCTCCCGACACTCCTCTGCTTCTATCGGATCAGATTGCAGCTTGCAACATCTGATGGTCCAGTCATTCAAGATTCCAGGATCCAACCTACAGCTATGTGCCAATTGGATCCATGAAGAACACACACCAAACGAGTTGTATGAATGTTCAACCAGAACTCTTTTATTGACAGTACACAGCACACTTTTATACAGAATTTGGAATATCCCGCCCCCAACAATTGCTTTCCTATTGGTCCTTTTTCAAGTCCAGGCCGTCTCCCATCAGTCTCCCATCAGGTCCTCTCCCATGCAAATTAGGACTTCAAAATGTCTTAGCAGAGATTGGTCCCAAAGCTTGAATAGCCTGACTATGTGTGTTGAGACAGAAGCCCCCAGGGGGTAATTACTACAATGAAGCAATCAGAACAACAATTAACACCTCTACACACCGGACAATAAAATGTCTCTCACAAGCCCGGCTCCACGTATTTCACTAGTCGGAGCCAAGCCTTGAAGGGTCATTGTCCTAGTGACCTAGTCAGGACAAATTAAGCCACTTCCAGTATCTCTTGCAAAATGTACTCCACAATGTCTCATCTTCTGCAATACATGAATATGGATTTCACGTAGAAACACTTTAATATCTCACGATCCATGACATTTTTTAATATCTCACGATCCATGACAGTAGGCTTTATGGGAGTTCCAAAGGATGATAGGATCATCGACAGACTTTTGGTTGTTAGTAAAAAATGATGCCAGATGTCGTAAAAGAGGGTTAGGCCTCGTACACACGATCAAATCTGTCCGCTGGAAACGGTCTGCTGGACCGTTTCAGCAGACAGATTCGATCGTGTGTACGGCCGAGCAGACAGATTTGTCCACCCGACAGATTTCAAAGCATGCTTTGAAATCTATCGGGTGGGAATCTGTCCGCCCGACATGTCTGCTGGTTAGTACACTTACCAGCAGACATGTCGTGCCGCACCGCCGCCGAATGGATTCGGCGCATGCGCGGAAGTGTTTTACTTCCTGGTGCGGTGACGTGGCGGCGTCAACGCCACGTCACCGACACGTCAGCGCGCCGTCTGCTGGCGGGGATTTTGGTTTGCTCGTGTGTACACGCGAGCAAACCAAAATCCCAGCAGACAGATTTGTTCAAATCTGTCGGACGGACAGATTTGAACAAATCTGTCCGCTCGTGTGTATGGGGCCTTAGGTGCCGTACACACGGCCGAGGTTCTCGCTGAAAATCAGCGAGAACCTCGCTGGAATGCACATTCCAGCGAGGACCTCGGCCGTGTGTACGGTCTCGGCGAGCTTCCCGTCGGGAAGCCCGTCGAGCCGAAATAGAGAGCACGCTCTCTATTTCCTCGACGGCCCGCCTGGAAGATTGGCTGGTTGCCATTCCCGACGGGCGGGTCGCCGAATTCGACGGCCGGGAGAGAACCTCGACGGGCGGAACGATGTGTTCTGCCCGTCGAGGTTCTCTGCCGTGTGTACGGCACCTTAGAGTTACAGCACCAAAAATATGTAGAAGAAGAGGGCCCATTCTTCTTGATCAACAAGAAATAGGAGCATGGTCAGACCATGTTATATTTTGAATCTTTTGGAAGAGGAGACCTTTTGCAACAGGCATTTATCCACAAAAAAAAAAAACATATCTATCCTGGAGTATGTGGTATGATTTGAAGAAAAGAGAGGGACATTTCAAACAGATCATCGACATTGAAGAATCTTTGCAGGAAGTGTGGACGTGGCTTAGTTTGGGTTGTGAAGTCAAGATGGGATTCCATAACACAATTAAAGTCCCCAGATATGAGCTTTTTAAAGTAAATAGAGTCTTGGATAACAATGAGGACCCCCCTCTTTTTGACTGGTGCATTAACTGTGTATATAAGAGGAAAGTTTTTTATTAGAGTGTAGGAGAGGAGGAGGCTTGAAAGTGTGTCTCCTGTATGCAAATACATCACACTGTAGGGTGCCTGCTTCCTTCCACTGTGAGGAATGTTTGAATTTATGGTTTAAACCATGCACATTTAAGGAGGATATTTTAAACCCCATTAAGAGGAGAGGCTGAGGTTGCGTGGATTCAATGAAGAAAAATGTATCCTTGGCAAGAAAAGTATCAGTGTGAGATAAATATAAACTCCTCAGGAATTTGTTCAGACTTGAGAATAGAATGCTGCATGTGGAATATATTAAAACAAGGGTTAAACAGGGAGTAAATATTGTATACATCTGAAAGTAGCCTAAAAAAATAAGAATCACATGATCCAGGTGCATAGTGGAACAAACATGACAGAATGAGCAGTATATGAGCTTTGTTGACTTCGCACATACAAGCTGGAGGAAAATTAGACAATTACATCAGGATGTTGGGTAGTCATCCCTCAGGTGTTTTCTTTGATTTCTTCCTATAAGAGATCATTTGCAAATCTGCAGTTAACAGTGCAGGAGAAGGAGAAGGAGCAGGGGTGGAAGGCCCAGGAAAAAATCCTTGTTGCTTGAGGAAGAGGAGGCCCTCATCCAAAGTAGATATTTTGTTCATGTGCCGCTGTAGGTAATCAGGAGGCTACTTGGGTACTTCCACTTAAAGTGGATGTAAACCTGATTCATTAAATTTGAGCTGGGCACATATATCTGCAGTATTTTGTTATCTCTTTCCAATGAGCTAAGTCTTATAGCTCTCTTCTGAATGGTTCCTCTGTTATCAGCCTAAGAACTCCTGACATATTTTTTTTACTTTTTAGACAAAAGCAGCCTAAATCTTTTGTCAAAGGAGGTTGCTAAAATAGAATAGCAGAGATCAGGTCCTATTACAAACAGCTCTGAGAGTCTCTGCCTATGATGAGAGGGGGTGTGTGCCTTTCCTCCAATCAGCAATGTTAGCTATCTTAGCTGTATGCTCAGACATCACACTCTGTGTTAAACAGGAAGAGAAAATCTAACACGATCTCAACTTTCTAAACAGTATATAAATGTGAAGACAGCAGATAAACATATAAAACCTAGGGAGATTTGGTTAATCTCTGTGTATCATCTGAGGCTGTTCACTTCACTGGGTGTATGGGGGTTTACATCTACTTTAAATGGTATCTTGTGGTTTTGAAGAGCTTTAGTTATTGTGTGGCAGGAAAGACCAGAGAACGCCTTCTGGGGATGGGATTTTAAAGTGGTTGTAAACCCTTTTGGACTACTACTACCTATAGGTAAGCCTAGAGAAAGGCTTACCTATAGGTAGTGGAAATATCTCCTATATGCCTTCCTCTCCTATTTCACTTGTAGTCCGCCGAAAATCCCTACGGCGCATGTGTCTGAAAGAAACAAAACTAAGTGCCGTTTCTTCCCCAGCCTGTGCCGTGAATTGTGGCTCTCATGCGCATGTGTCGGAGTGACATCACGTGGCTCCGGCGAATCACAGCGCCGGAGTCCGCAGCCTAGAAAGAAGAGAAGGCAGAAGATGGAAGCTTCCTGCAGCTGGCACATCGCTGGATTCTTTTGCAGGTACATACTAGCCCATTATGCTTTACATTTGCAGGCTGTTCATGGGGAAAAAGAGGAAGTAAAACCCATCAGGGTTTACTTCCTCTTTAAAGGTGTGACCCCTCAGCAAATGCTCCACATATAAACATAAAATCTATGGGCCAGATTCACGTACATCGGCGCATTTTTGGACCGGCGTAGTGCAACTCCTTTAAGTTAGACTGGCTTAATTTCGAGGCGCAAGTACCGTATCCTCGTAGTATTTTCGGCCAAATTTGCACCGGTGCAATGTAAATTCCGAGGCGTAAGGCGGTGTAATTCAAAGTGGGAAGGACGTAGGCGTGTTCCATTGAAATGAGCCGTGACCCCGTGCAAATGAAGGGCCGGCCAGACTGGGCATGTGCACATGAAGCAGACTATGGTCAGCACCTCTCTGAGCATGCTCAGAACTAGGCACGGCACAATCAGTTAGATAGGAACTAGGCCCGTCAGACTTAGTGAGCTATGCACAGTGCTTAAATAGACCGAGAGAAATGCCCTTCCATTGCAAAAGTACATCCAATTTTGTGTCGTGTCGGTGTGTATATATATATATAAAATATTAAATAAGATAATTATAATAATATTAAAATTAGTACATTTATAATAGTTAAAAAAAATATATATATATATATGTATTATATTAATTATTATAAAATATATACTAAACAGAAAAAAATTTATATAACATATATATTTACCCATTAGGGTGAAAAGAGCCACTGGCAAGGAAATAAAGTGTTGCCAGTACCTTGCCCAGTGGCGGTGGGCAGATCCTCTCCCGTGTAAGAACAGGGGAGTCCGCGCTATGGGGAATAAAGTAGCTGTTGCCTCCCAGTAGGATCCCTATGTGGGGAGCTAATATAAATATGAATAGTAGAAAGGGAAATGGCGCTGCTAAATTAATACATTTGTCGGGTATATCCGTGGGGTGAGCCCAATGGTAATAGGCCCCCCTTTTGGCTGGAATTAGGGTGCAATTGGAGAGATACCCTGTGTTAATAGGAGGGTAGATGTTGGTTCCTCAGCTTCCACTAATTTCTGTGAAATTGAGTAAAGGTGGATTAATTAGGTCAGGAGCCTGTGCAGGCCAGCAGGCCCAAAGATGGCTAAAGTAAAATGATCCTATGCTGCTATAAGGATGCCAGTTGTGACCGATGCACCCTAAACCATATAAAACAAAGAAAAAAATGTGTCTCTAGAGTCTAATAGGTAAGAATCCCTACTAGTGTGGTTACTAGTGTAATCAACCACACTAGTAGGGATTCCTACCTATTAGACTCTAGAGACACATTTTTTTCTTTGTTTTATATGGTTTAGGGTGCATCGGTCACAACTGGCATCCTTATAGCAGCATAGGATCATTTTACTTTAGCAATCTTTGGGCCTGCTGGCCTGCACAGGCTCCTGACCTAATTAATCCACCTTCACTCAATTTCACAGAAATTAGTGGAAGCTGAGGAACCAACATCTACCCTCCTATTAACACAGGGTATCTCTCCAATTGCACCCTAATTCCAGCCAAAAGGGGGGCCTTTTTCCATTGGGCTCACCCCACGCATATACCTGACAAAGATCCTCTCCCGTGCCCTCCTCCGTGCCCTCCTCCTTCTGCGCTCATCTAAAGTCAGTAGTATAGCTATGAGCAAGGATGCCCGTGGCATGTTGGCATACAGATTAATGTCCTACAAGTGTAGCTGCTCAGCTCGGCCCTAACGGTGTTGCTTTTGCTGACATGTAGACAGATTGTCTAATTTTAAACCTGCTTTTATTTGGTCTAATTTTAGACTGGCCGTGCAGCTGATAAGCACATCGTGTAGACTGCACCGCACAAACTTACTTTTGTGGATCCCCGTAACTCCCGCATTTGCATATTTGCATAGCAAATCAATGGTGTGTCTAGTGCAGTTTTGCACGCACTCTGCGCCGGTCTATCCAAATTACGTCGGTCTAAAAAATGTGGATTTCAGGCGTATATCGTTTTGGGGATACGGTGCATAGATAAGCGTGTGCATTTTTAGACTTACGCGTGCCTAACTCGTGATACTCCGGAGTAAGTGCTTTGTGAATCTGGCCCTATATCTTTATCAGTGCACAGTGCACAGGCACTGTATATCAACGCAAGTGGAGATAATAATGCTGGTATCTTAATAAAATTGTCTCCTACTTAACATGTTTCGCATTGTAGCTTCAGCAGGAGTTGGGTGCTATAAACGAATAAACAATACAAAACATGAAATATTACTTAGGATTCTGTTAGAGAAATTTGCCTCAATCTTGATCCTGCTGAAAATCTTTGACCAGACAGGAAGTGTATATCCTATAACGAGAATGTTTACGATATAAAATTACAGTTAAACTCTTTCTGTGTTGCATTGTACTGTATGTGTTATGCTGGGAAGCTGTTTTAGAGTGCAGTTTTGTGATTACTTCCATAAACTATATTTAAATTATTCATAATTATCATATGTTTATCCAGAACAGATTTAGTGGATAATTCTTTGAAATTGCCAGCTACTCTGTTATCAGTGCTAAATGCATTGCAATGAGTAGTGTGCTTGTTTTCAATTCCTATACAGAAAAAGAAATGCCTTAAACATTAGTCATTGTTTACTTCTGTTGTACAAGATGCTGCAACATAATCAACTTGTTTATTTTTATTGTCTCCTTGTAATGAAAACAAAATTTATGTTATCTAAACTAATTCTTTATAATACGAGAAACAAGAATGTTTTTGTGAGATGTTTCCTTGCCCTAAGGATTGTATTAATATGTGTGAGGTACAAACTGAAAATGTTTATAAAAAACAAAAAACAAAGTTATAATGATTTATATCTCATAGCACACATAACTCTTGGATGCATGCTCTTCCATTATGGATCCTTCTGTTTATATGATTTGGTTTGTTTTATATTTGCTGCATTTTTCCCTACTGTGATGTACCATCTAATACGATGATGTTAAAATGTGATAATGCTGTATTTTTTTTTTTTTTTTTTTTAAAGTGTATTTTTGTGCGTGAACTCGAGAGAGAGGAGCCGGACTGCAGGAGTTGGGAGTAGGCAGACCCTCCCCCCGGAGGCAATCGCCATCCTTCTCCATGCACCTGGTGGCAATGGCGGGTGTGAAGGGGGGCCTCCCACTCACCCTGCCCTACCTGCTCCTCTTGGGAGCCCAACTGGGGCCCAATGGGACCCCAATGGGGCAGAGGGACTCCCCCTATGAGGGAGTGAGGGGGCCTAGCCCACCCAGCCAGCCCCATAGGTCCTTTGCCTCTCTTTTATTTTAGGAGACCGCATGGCCAAAGTGCGTGTGTTTTTAACCAATTTTGTGTGCGTGCAAGTGTGGTGGTTTTTGTGGGGGGGGGGGGTGGGCGTACTAAGCACAGGCGTACCTTGCATAGCACACCCACCGGGAGCCGGGCTGAGACCACCAAACTCAATTCACATGTAGCCGAGACCAGGATCCGAACCCTTGGCTGCAGAGGTGAACAGCTTGTCAGCGCAGTGCCAATCACGTTGAGCCACCACAGTTCCTCCCAAAAAAAAATGTGATAATGCTGTAAAGAAAAATATAATTTTTGTTCTCAGAAATGGCATTCAGCAATACAACCATGCACTTGCACGATAAATAATCAATATAACTTATTTTAAACATTTTTATAACAGTTTTCAAAGTATATTTTCTTCATAGGTAGCTTGATGTAAATACATTTTCTTACAATATATGTTGTGGAACATTGTGCTATGAAATGTAAAAGTTTTCTTTGTAAGCTTCTACAGTTCTTTCTCATACATTTTAGACTGTTACTAATGATTTTGCTACATTTATTGTTATTTAAAAATACAAATTAAAACAACTTTTAATCTATCTATGGCCGAGACTCTTTTTGGATAGCGAAGGGACAGATTAGAAACTCCTTACTGCCGTTGAAGGCCATTATCTTCCACACCACAAGAAGGGGAAATCTCTCTAATGCCATGTACACATGACAGGTTTTTCCATCGGAATAAACTCTGATGGGTTTTTCTGACGGAATTCTGCTCAAGCTGTCTTGCATGCACACGGACACACCAAGTTCAATGCTTCCGAGAATGCGTCAAATTGTTTCCGCTTCAGGCCTATGTGTCCAGTGGTGGGGACGGCCTGCATATGCCCAGGAGTGAAGACATCAGGATTGGCTGGCAAGGTCTGGAGCTTTTGGAATCCCATGGCAGCAGGTTTTGTGCATATGTATTTGTCATTGTTTCCCCCTGGTTTTTCCCTCCTTATGGCGGATACGTCTCCCTCTTCAAGGTGGCGGCTACGATCAGCTTCCTTGGATGCGCAAACCTCGGATAAAACCAAGGCTTGGTTCACATATGCGCACGCGGAGGCCGTGCAGGTGCCTTACAAAGGGTCGCCACTGTGCAGGCACGCACGGGGCATTCCAGTGATGTCATTATGGTGGGGAATTTAAATCGCTCCAAGCCCCTGTCAAATCGAAATTACCTGTGGGCAAACTGCGGCAGTTTACCCAGGCACCAGGCACTCAGGACAAGGTAAACTCCAGCCCAGGACTATTTCTCAGGATTGGGCAAGGGAGAGATGGCTCCAAAAGGGGAAATACGTTCTTGTGCTGCCACCTTGCTCCTTTTCTCCTAGGATGTGGTGTGTTCCTCCAAGTCTGCAGGATCGTCGCCTATTCATCCTAAGGGTGCTATTGACAGGTCACCGCCTTTGTGCGGCCAGCCCTGATGCTCTAGGTAAATGGGGTGTGAGGAGGGGGGCCAGATCTGCTGTTGGATGGACACATGCCCTAATATCATGCTTTTTTCCTACCCTTCTCTTTTTTAATCCTTCCATATCGGACTGCCAGTTCACTGTATGAGATGACATGGACCTTGCTAGGCTGCAACATCAGCCTTCCTCATCCAGGTCCAGACGTGACTCTCTGCCTAGAACCCATGAACAGAGGAGATGTTCCCATTCTTTCTCCAGACACTGCATCCCCCGCCATGACAGCCACTCTGATCGCAGAGCCTGCTGGGTATGTGGGACACAAGTCCTGGAGGGCAAGTCCTTCTGTGTCTCATGCTATGCCCAGGTGATCGGGCAAAAAAAGACTGAAAGCCGACAAATGGAGTCGCTAGTCAAGTGTGTAGTGCAACAATCCATGAAAGAGTAGGGTACAACCTGCACGGGGAGCCAGTCCATCACATTATCAGGCTCCCTGGCTGATGAGGCCCAGGAGGGTCCAGGGCTATCCCAGCCTTATGACACATCTCCCGGGTCGTCAGACAGCGAAATAGAGGGAGATTAATTTGTTGGAGGCTTTGACTTCACCCTAGTTTCACCATTAATTAAAGTGGAAAAATCCTTCCACTCTTCCGGCTAAACAAAATAAATTCTTTAAGCACCTGGGGAAGGAACGCTCCAATTTTCCTCTCCTCTCAGAGCTGAAGGATATTATTGATGAAGAATGGAGCAAAGTAGACAAGAAGACCTATTTGTCAAGCAAAACCTTCAGATTATACCCCTTTAAGGCAGAGGAAGTGAAGCAACTGGAAAACGCTCCCCTGGTAGACTCAGCATTGATGCGATTAGCCAAACATGTCACTCCCTGGTAAAAACCATTTTGCTTCAAAAATGTGACTCTAAATGAATCACAGACAGTAATGTATGAAAACATCTTATCATTTTAATAACATTATGTAATTGTGTAATACCGTATTAAAATGTATTGGTTCCACAAAAGTAAAAAAAGTTACACTTACATTGCTGAATGCCTGATAGTCCTGGCACCCGGCGAATGTAGCAGGCAATTATATAAAGGGTAATTGGCCCTGAATGGATAAGCCCCTTGTTGGCGTCCTGGTGCACAATTCCAGGGGGTATTTTGGTTGGGCGGAAGTAATGCAATGATGCAATATTACCTCAATGTTTCAGCTAACATAGAAGCCATCAACAGGAAGTCCCAATATTATAGATGTCAATTGTAGAGGGTCGTATAAACTCTAGGAGGATATAGTTTACCAGACTGGCGATGTTAATAACAGAGGCAGCCTGCTTATAGGACGTCCAAGTGGTACCGATATCTATTTTTACATCTATTTAGTGCTGATATAGCCCCACCCTTAGAGGGTTTCTGTTTATGTATATATAATAGGGAGGATGGCACTTTACCCACTATAGCCAGATCTACCCTCCAGAGCAGTACCCGGTCCGAAGCTCCGTGACCACAGAAGCGCGACCCGAGGACCCGATTGCCCTGGTGTCCCGCGATCGGTCACAGGAGCTGAAGAAGGGAGAGAGGTGTGTGTAAACACACCTTCCCCATTCTTCATTGTGGCAATGTCAGTGATCGACAGTGATAGGGAAAGACAATCACTGACATCACACGTCCAGCCCCGCCCCCTACAGTTAGAAACACAAATAAGGTCACACTTAACCCCTTAGCTGCCCCTAGTGGTTAGTTCCTAAACTGCAATTGTCATTTTCACAGTAATCAGTGCATTTTTATAGCACTTTTCGCTGTGAAAATGACATTGGTCCCAAAAATGTGTCAAAATTGTCTGATGTGTCCGCCATAATGTCGCAGTCACAAAAAAAAAACGCTGATCGCAGTTGTCAGTTAAAGCGACGCAGTGCCAATCGCAAAAAGGGGCAAGGTCATTAACCTGCATAATGGTCCAGGTTTTAAGTGGTTAATTGTCAAAACTCAATAAACAAAATTGACAAGAAAAAATTGTGAATTTGATTGAATGGCTAAAGTCATCCTAGCTTAACCTCATTCACTAAGCTAAGTACAAATTCACTCTACAAAGTGATTCTAAAATGACTTTAATTATGTGTTTGTGTGTGTAAAAATCATTTATCTTTATTTTTCTTGCACAGTTTGAGTAGTCTTTGCAAAGTGAACTTTTAACCACTTAAGACCCGGACCTTAAGTCAGCTAAAGGTTTTGCGATTCGGCACTGCGTCGCTTTAACAGACAATTGCGCGGTCGTGCGATGTGGCTCCCAAACAAAATTGGCGTCCTTTTTTTCCCACAAATAGAGCTTTCTTTTGGTGGTATTTGATCACCTCTGCGTTTTTTTTTGCGATATAAACAAAAATAGAGCGACAATTTTGAAAAAAATGCAATATTTTTTACTTTTTGCTATAATAAATATCCCCCAAAAATATATAAAAATGTTTTTTTTTTCCTCAGTTTAGGCCAATACGTATTCTTCTACCTATTTTTGGTAAACAAATTGCAATAAGCCTTTATCGGTTGGTTTGTGCAAAATTTATAGCGTTTACAAAATAGGGGATAGTTTTATTGCATTTTTATTAATATTTTTTTTTTTACTACTAATGGCGGCGATCAGTGATTTTTTTCGTGACTGTGACATTATGGTGGACACTTCGGACAATTTTGACCCATTTTTGGGACAATTGTCATTTTCACAGCAAAAAATGAATTTAAATTACATTGTTTATTGTGAAAATGACATTTGCAGTTTGGGAGTTAACCACAAGGGGGCGCTAAAGGGTTTATGCGTTCCCTAATGTGTATTTACAACTGTAGGGGGGTGTGGCTGTAGGTGTGACATCATCGATTGTGTCTCCCTATAAAAGGGATCACGCGATCAATGACGCCGCCACAATGAAGAACTGGTTATTCCCTGGGCATTCCCCAGGTTCTTGTTGTTACACACGGCTCTCCCCATTCTTCAGCTCCGGGGACCGATCGTCGCACTCCAGCGGCGATCGGGTCCGCGAGTCCCGCGCTCCCAGTCCCGGAGCTTTGGACCGGGTCACAGGACATACGGCTGGGTACTAGTACAGGACGTACCTGTACATGGATGTGCCCAGCCGTGCCATTCTGCTGACGTATATGTGCAGGAGGTGGTCCTTAAGTGGTAAATTAGCCTTGCTTCATATACTAAACTAAGCCAAGTGAAAATTGATCGTGCTCAACCATGCTATTATAATATTACTCAAATATGAGTAAAATTATATCTCAGCAAATACAAATTATGTAGTTGATCACCCATATACATTTTTGTTTTTTTGTGGGCAAGAATTTGAACCCTGTCAACTTTTTTTCCTGCTATTCTGAGGTCCATTAGGATAATTATCCTTACTTTCTCTCCTCCTGACAATGTTTTTTTTAGGCAGGAAGTATGAAGAAATCGGCAACAGGTAATATATAAGAAATAATAATCTGAAAGGTTCTCCTGCCTTTTCTTACCCTTTAAAAGAAAAGCATTTTTATTCTGTTTGTGTTGTTGTTTGTGAGTTACCCAACTGTCTATCTGACAAGACATTGTTTGCAGTATAGTAAGAGATAGTAAATATTTCTAATGGAATCTTAGATAGCAATTCCTAACCCAACAACCTGACATTGGTTCTAACCCTTCCCCACTCTATCCAAAAGCAATAAGAAAGTTTTGGATGGCCATACATTTTAACCAATACTGATGTGAAATTTCCAAGCTTTTTCACACTCTGGGCATTACACATAGATTTCCTGGTTTCTCAATGATAATAATTATTATCATAGACATTTTAGTACACTTTAACAACGCACATTAACATATGATGTAATGCATGAACACGCATGTGAGCTTAGTGCATTCTTCTCAAGGCAATTTTTTTTTTTCACTGAGGTCTCATTCATACCACTCAGGACTGTTGCAGTGCACTAAGCTCAATTGTGATTTCATGCATTTCTTCACGTGTTAAAGTGCATTGTTTGATGGCAGCCAACAACAGGCCAAAAATTGTGCATAGAGCATCTTTTGCTGTGTAGCACAGCTCAAAACATAGTAGTGCAATACTGTGTGTTGCAAAGTAATGCAATGCTGGTGTGACATTTGAAATGAAAGGAACCACATAGCACCAATAAACTTTTTTTGTTAATTTGGATTTTAAAACCTTTTAAAACCTTTAGTATTTTTGAGAATCTTTTTATTAGAAAGTTTGAAAGGGTTTGCAATTCTTGCTTTGGAGATGTTTTGGCACAATATGTTTTTTATGTATTTTTATGTAGCAATTCACAATCCATCATCTAGAAATTTAAATTAGTGGCTTGAAATATACTTTTTTTCTTAAACAGTCATTAAAAAGTGACACATTTTTTTGGCACACTTAAAGCGGTTGTATACATGCATATACAATTTTTTTTTTACACCTGCAAGGGAAAAGCCATAATGATCTAGTATGCACCGCATACTAGCTCATTATGAAATACTTACCTCGGAGCGAGGTGAAGAGAACTTACCTGGTCCACGCCGAGCGAGATGTCATCTTGACTTGGCGTGTCTTCCAGGTATCGCCGATCCAGCGCTGTGATTGGCTGGAGCGGCGATGTCATCACTCCCGTGCATGCAGGCGGGAAACTTTAAACTGGCAGGATCCCTCCTGCGCATGCACTGCTGCAATCAGCAGCGCATTGCGAGGGGAATATCTCCTAAACTGTACAGGTTTGGGAGATATTATCTATACCTACAGGCAGGACTGGTGCAAGGAGTTTTGACACCCTAGGCCAGGGATCCTCAAACTATGGCCCTCCAGCTGTTGTAGAACTACACATCCCATGAGGCATTGTAACACACTGACATTCACAGACATGACTAGGCATGATGGGAATTGTAGTTCCTGAACAACTGGAGGGCCGTAGTTTGAAGACCCATGCCCTAGGCGATACCTAATTTTGCCCCCCCCCCCCCCACGCACGCTCTGCCCCTCACTAAAAAGCCTTCCACGCCCCAATTCCTGTATTTTCAGGTCTCAGATCATCACCCCCTCTGTACCCCCCTTCACACACAGATATCTGTTCCCCCTCTGTACCCTCCTGCACACCTGTCCTCCCCATACACATATCTGTCCATCCGTTACCCACACACAGGATGGAGGGATGAAGATGGAGGGAGGGAGGGAGGGAGGGAGGGAGGGAGGATGGGGCTCTGTATAGAGATGGAAGGATGAAGGGATGGAGATGGAAAGAGGGAGGGATGGAGATGGAAGGGAGGGAGGGATGTAGATGGAAGGAGGGAGGGAGGGATGGAGATGGAAGGAGGGAGGGAGGGAGGGATGGAGATGGAAGGGAGGGAGGGAGGGATGGAAGGGAGGGATGGAGATGGAAGGGATGGAGATGGAAGGGAGGGATGGAGATGGAAGGGATGGAGATGGAAGGGAGGGAGGGAGGGATGGAGATGGAAGGGAGGGAGGGAGGGATGGACATGGAAGGGAGGGAGGGATGGAGATGGAAGGGAGGGAGGGATGGAGATGGAAGGAGGGAGGGATGGAGATGGGAGGGAGGGATGGAGATGGAAGGAGGGAGGGATGGAGATGGAAGGAGGAAGGGAGGGATGGAGATGGAAGGATGGAGATGGAGGGAGGGAGGGATGGAGATGGAAGGAGGGAGGGATGGAGATGGAAGGAGGGAGAGATGGAGATGGAAGGAGGGAGGGATGGAGATGGAGGGAGGGATGGAGATGGAAGGAGGGAGGGAGGGATGGAGATGGAAGGAGGGAGGGAGGGATGGAGATGGAAGGAGGGAGGGATGGAGATGGAAGGAGGGAGGGAGGGATGGAGATGGAAGGAGGGAGGGAGGGATGGAGATGGAAGGAGGGAGGGAAGGAGGGAGGGATGGAGATGGAAGGAGGGAGGGAGGGATGGAGCTGGAAGGAGGGAGGGATGGAGATGGAAGGGAGGGAGGGATGGAGATGGAAGGAGGGAGGGATGGAGATGGAAGGAGGGAGGGATGGAGATGGAAGGAGGGAGGGAGGGATGGAGATGGAAGGAAGGAGGGAGGGATGGAGATGGAAGGAGGGAGGGATGGAGATGGAAGGAGGGAGGGAGGGATGGAGATGAAGGAGGGAGGGAGGGATGGAGATGGAAGGAGGGAGGGAAGGAGGGAGGGATGGAGATGGAAGGAGGGATGGAGATGGAAGGAGGGATGGAGATGGAAGGAGGAGGGAGGGAGGGATGGAGATGGAAGGAGGGAGGGATGGAGATGGAAGGAGGGAGGGAGGGATGGAGATGGAAGGAAGGAGGGAGGGATGGAGATGGAAGGAGGGAGGGAGGGATGGAGATGGAAGGAGGGAGGGATGGAGATGGAAGGAGGGAGGGAGGGATGGAGATGGAAGGAGGGAGGGAGGGAAGGAGGGAGGGATGGAGATGGAAGGAGGGAGGGATGGAGATGGAAGGAGGGAGGGAAGAAGGGAGGGATGGAGATGGATGGAGGGAGAGAGGGATGGAGATGGAAGGAGGGAGGGATGGAGATGGAAGGGAGGGAGGGAGGGAGGGATGGAGATGGAAGGAGGGAGGGATGGAGATGGAAGGAGGGAGGGATGGAGATGGAAGGAGGGAGGGAGGGATGGAGATGGAAGGAAGGAGGGAGGGATGGAGATGGAAGGAGGGAGGGATGGAGATGGAAGGAGGGAGGGATGGAGATGGAAGGAGGGAGGGAGGGATGGAGATGGAAGGAGGGAGGAAGGGATGGAGATGGAAGGAGGGAGGGAAGGAAGGAGGGATGGAGATGGAAGGAGGGAGGGAAGGAGGGAGGGATGGAGATGGAAGGAGGAAGGGAGGGAGGGATGGAGATGGAAGGAGGGAGGGTGGAGATGAAGGCAGTGGGAAGGAGGGAGAGTGAGAAGCGGTAGAAGTCCGGGGGATGCAGCGAGAGGAGCAGGCAGAGCCGTGTTGTCTTTGGCCGGGGAAGCTTCCTTCCTGTGTAGCCTGACACCTCTCTCCTCAAGCTCTGCTCCTGTCTCCTCCTCCCGCCGGCTCTCCGCTCTGAAATCTGGGCCGTTCCCCGGGTGTGACACCAGATCCCGGGCGCCCAGGAGGAGGGGGAGCGGATATCACGGCAAGCCCGCCATGGTTACTTACAGTGCATGCAGCTCCAGGGCTTCCATCTTATCCGCTCCACCGATCACGCGGCACCTCCGGCTGGCTGCTCCTCATCCCGGCTCAGTCTCTCCCCTCATCTCCTCACTGCTGCCGCTACTAGGGCGGCACTGCAGGCTGGGAATAGAGCAGTCCATCCGGCATGTAGTCACAGGTGCAACCACCGCCTAGCCTAGCGGCTAGCGCCAATTCGCCATAAAGCATGTATTTTTTTTTTTTAAATGCCGGTATTTTAATAGTGGCTGGGGATCCGGATTTTGTCGCCTCCCCTACCCTGGCGCTCTAAGCAGCCGCTTGACCCGCCTATTGCTAGCGCCGGCCCTGCCTACAGGTAAGCCTTATTATAGGCTTACCTGTAGGTAAAAGTGGTAGTAAAGACTTTACTACCACTTTAAAGATCACACATGTAGATTCTGTAGTTTCAAACTATAGATAATAATTACCTTATGATACCTTGCAACACTTTGGGATTTTAGAACATTTTAACTGATTTCACCGTCATGAGAAATGTTTATAAATTCTTTATTCAGAGACAGAGAGATAAGTAATACTATAAATCTATTGACATATCAGATCAGAAGAAAAAATATGTAGTATACATATGCAGTGAGGAAAACAAGTCAATTACTGTAACATATTTAGCGATACCCCCTGAAGGGCCACTGGTTGATTTGGGATCGGCGTATTAAGTTACCTCTAAGTGTTGTCCAGGGGTGAAGTTAGTGAGCAGAGTAGTAAGCGAATGTCCAATCAGTAGTTAAGGTTTTCCAATGCTTTATTTCTTGGGTCCAACACGACCAGCATTAACAGGAGATAGATAGGACAGGTTGATGAAATGAAGAAAACCTTGCAGTATCAGGCTTTGATGAACAGGAAAGCAAGCCTGCTTCCAGTAACTGTATATTGCGTCGCCACTCTAGCCAGAGTGGGTGAATTGTTCCACGGACAGACCTCTGCCACAAGCCTGGCAACCGGAGTTCCACTTTAAGGTTGCTAGAAAGAACAGGTCCTCGCCATGGATCTGGCTCTGATTTGGATTGAGATGCCAGATGAGGCCTCTGCCACTGGCTCTATGCTGACAATGTGAACAGCACAGCGAATCCTTCCAGTCAATTACATTTGGGTGACCGGTTGAAATGTACCTGTCAGTGTGTCGGTCACCAGATCCCCGATGGTTCGTTCAAGTCTCTCAGATAACCTGCCTCCGGGTTCTCCTTGAGCCAATTCCCCACCGTACAGCTCTCGGCCTAGGATCTCTCTCATAGAAGTGAGGGGACCCAGTAAGTCAAATTTAGAAAAATTAAGAGTGGAAGCAACATAACTCTCCCACTCCCCCACTAACTTTAGCGTAGTGCCCATACTGAAAGTAAGGAAGCGCTACACATACATGAGGTAATAACAATACAGACTGCCCCAATTCAGAGAGGAAAAGATCATATTATCCATTATAAATGGGTTCCCCACAGAATAAAAAGGGGTGACCATTGCATTTGTACAAGACAAAGATCAGATATAACAAATGAGATATTGAATTCTCATTTGTTCAATTATATTTAGCAGGTGAGAAGATAGGAAATAAAAGTAGGTGCGTCAGAGGATGGGGGAAACAAGGGGGAAGGGGGAGTGTGGAAGTAAAGCTTTCCCTTCATGAGAATATTTGAAGGCATTTCAATGGAACCATGTTTTTTTTTATAGGCTTCATGTTGATCGTGAGAGGAAAGAACCAGATCTTCCAGAGACATTTTTATTTCAATATGCATTTCCACTTCTCAAGACAAGAAGATTATAAAGTTTTGTCACTGGGAGCCTGTTCACACCACTAAGGTAAGTTGTGGTGTGCTAAACTTACATGTTTTATCATATGTACTGTCTCACATTAGTGTGCATTGTTTTAAGGCAGTGTTACTTCATTTTGGAGTCTGGAGAAGCTCAAGCTATGGTTAATTAATTGCTATCAAGAACATCTCCACCCTGATTTTCCTCCTTTTTTTTAACAAAGCCCATTTGGACTTTGACGCCCGGTTTACACTGGTGCGACATTGGTTGAAGAGCACAAGTCGCATGATATGTCTTATGTCTTATGTCTTATGTCTCAATGTTTCCTTACGAGAGCCGTCTTAAGGGATCTGACACAAGGTTCCTGCACTACTTTGGTCTGACTTTGATACAACTTCAATGCCACAGAGTGTAAAAAGTCACCTTAAGGCAGATCAAAGTTGGACTGACTTTGCAGGTCAAAGTTTACTTTCAAGTTGGAACAGTGTGAACCTGGGCTGAAGCAGAGCAATTTATCGGATACCATTCTTATGTTGCCACTTTTCCAACATTGTTAAGCTCTTTTTTTTAATTCTGAGGGCAATTTTTTTTGAGAGCCCATTTTTAAAAAAATGTTAAATGCAAAGGGCCAGATCCACAAAATCCGACGTATCTTTAGGCGGGAGTAGCGCATCTCATATGTGCTACGCCGCCGTAAATAAGAGTGGCTCGTATGGTATCCACAAAGCACTTGCTCCCATATGTGCGCCGGCGTAATGTAAATTGGGCCGGCGTAAGACGGCGTAATTCAAAGTGGGCAGGTAGGGGCATGTTGTATTTAAATGAAGCGTGACCCCATGTAGATGCATGGCCAAACGAATGGTGCATGCGCCGTCTGTGGACGTATCCCAGTGCATCGGATAGAATGCCTAAGATACGTCGAACACTGCCTACGACGTGAACACAACTTATGCACATCCCTATTCGCGTACGACTTACGCAAACGACGTAAAATTCTACGCTGTTCCGACGTCCATACGTTATCATGACTTACCCCTGCTTTATGAGGGGTAAAGTTATGACGGTCGTACGCCTTACGTTCACGGATCAGCGTATCTAGCTCATTTACATATTCAACATGGAAATCTACGGAAGCGCCACCTAGCGGCCAGCGTAAATCTGCAGGCTAGATACGACGGCGTACTAATACTTACGTCAGTCGGATTTACACAACATTCAGGCTTATCTGCCTTTTTGGATAAAGAAAAAAAATACGACGGCGCATCTTATGGATCTGGCCCAAAGGGTTTTCTGGCATGATTTATTCACCGTGTGTTTTTAAAGAACAATTCACAAACCAGCTAACTAGAAAACTTAAGGAGTAACTTTTGAAAGCTGAGGGCAAAACTGACCTTTTTTTTTTTTCTTTTGGAAACAGAAAAGAAAAATTCAAACATAATGTGTGAACTGGTACAGAGGAAGAGATGGAATGCTTTTATTACAATTAATAATTATGTATTTTACTGTTAGAGAAGCTTATTAATTCTGAAATATTTTGGTGAATTATTTTTTTTTTTTATCTTTTGAATGTAGCAAATTTCAAAAGAATATATGCAGCATATAATAGGATGAAAAGCTGGAAAACAAATGCATGAAATGGCAAATGTTATTCTTTAATTAGTTCTTTTTTTAAATTAATAATTTTTTTAAATAAATATGTTGTTATAAATGTGTTTTTAAGTCCAAAAATGCTCGAATTAAGTTAACATTGCATTACTGAGGACCGTCAATGATCAGTAAAGATGTTCCTCTGTCAAGAAATTTTAGTGAAGGTTTCCATCATGAGGGGTTTCCCCTTGTGATTTCTATTGTACCCAATGATAATGCCAGCACTGGAGATGTCAAAATAGCTCATATACATCCATGTTCAATTGCCACAAGCATGCACTTGTCTATCACAAATGTTTTAAGAAATTAGCACGTTTTTGACTAATGTTGTATGTTTGTTGATAACTTATTATTTTTACTAAAAACAGTGCTTTGAACATGTGCATAATATACATTATTACAGTGTATTCACAACAAAAACCTTCAAAAAAAGCAGTGGAAGTTGAATGTTCTAAATAAAATAAAACAATTTACCTATGATGTTTTATAAAGATTTATGAGTGTGGTTCATGCATCTGTTAATCAGAATAAATAGCTTTGGCAAAGTACTTATTTATTTATCAGCATGTCTAGACATAGAGATTGACTTCAAGAATGTTTCTTTGGAAACAAAGATATATCTTTAAATTTAACCTCCCTGGCGGTATGATTCTTTCAGATTTTAGGTGCTAAAAGCGGTACCATTATTTGCAAGGGAATTTGGCGTTTTAAATTGCAGGCTTGCAATTCTTAGGAATAACTCACCTAAATCTGTCCAAACCAGAGTCTCTAGTAGACTATGACAAAGTTTGAAACACAAAATCATAAATTATAATATAATAAATAATAACAAATAATAATTTAATAATAACAATACTTTTTATTCAATAATTTTAACAAATAATATATTCATAAACTCAGATTTTTTGGGGGGTCAAAAAAGTGTGCAAAATCATTATTTAGTAAATGTCTCGGGTATGAAATTCTTTGAAGCAAGGAATGGCGCAAAGTCCAACGTCGCAGTCGAGACAACTGAAGCGCGTTTCTTTGCGTATTTTGTTTCCGCTGTTGTCGCGCTTGGAGCAGCAAACCACACACATCCGTGAGGGTGCTGATTTTTTTGCAGTGGGTGGTACATAGTCCATGAAATGACGACCAGTCAGGCGCTCAGGATTTACAACACCAGAAGCCCGTCGTCCAGAACGGTTTACCGCCGTTGGCGTCTGGCGTTTTAGAAAAATTTGTTCTGCCACCTTCCACATAAAGTCTGCATGGACCATAGACCTGGCATTTTTTTTTTCAGCAGGATGAATGAATTCCACAGACATTGCTCCAAGAGATGTCTGAAAATTTTTTTATAATATTTTTTTTGCTGCTTTCGCATAGCTGGATAAAATGTCATGGCCTGGTCAGCCCTGTCCACACCTCCCATCGTGTGGTTGTAGTCCAATACAACTTGGGGCTTTCTCACATCTTTTCCACCTCTGGTATGCACCATGACGGTCGAGGTGTTGTGCACTGTGCTCATCAGGGAAATGTCCTTTTTGTCCCGCCACTTTAGTGCCAACATTTTCCCTTTTTGCCATGCAGCAACTTCTCCTTTATCTAGCTTTTTGTTGTAAAATCCTGCAGGCATGTCCCGCCGGTTAGGCCTCACGGTTCCATAAGCGTCCGTCTTGTTCATAAGCAGGAACTCGTACAGTTCTGGGGAAGTGTAGAAATTGTCTGTAGTGAGACAGTAGCCCTGGTTGAGCAAGGGCTCTATCAATGACAGAACCGACGCGCTTGCCATCCCAAAAAAACTAAATCTCGGGGAGAATTTGGTCCCTTTCCCAGTGTACATTACTGTGTTCCAAATATACCCAGAGCTGGATTCACACAGCATAAAGGATTTGATCCCAAAGCGAGCGCGCTTAGACGCAATAAATTGTATCCAACTGAGCCTACCTTTATAGGCCATCAGACTTTCGTCAATAGTAATGTCCCGCTCAGGAATATAGGTCCGCTGGAAGTTCTGCAGTATCATTTGGTAAACATCCCAAATTTTTTTTAGCTTTGGAGCTGGGTGAGATTGTTCGTCGAATTCCTCATTATTTGCGAAGTGCAAATACTTCATAATTAAAGAAAATCGATATTCGGACATTACCGATCCAAAAAAAGGTGTGGCCAATAATTTATTTGTGGTCCAGTACCACTTTTGGAGTGGTTTCCCCACCACTCCCTGTAAAATTAGGAGGCCAAGGAATTTCCAGATATCATCACTGGTCACAGGCTCCCATTTTCTGCGCCGCGAAAATAGCTGATGGGTAGCAGCTTGCTGATCTTGATACCTGTTAGTCTCCAACACTATTTTGTCGATCACCTCATCCGTCAAAAAAAGCCGGAGGTAATCCAACGGATTGTCACCCTCTATGTCCATTTTTATCCCAGGTGATCCTGTGAAGGGAAACCTTGGGGGCGCTACGTGCTCTGTAGCGCAATCAATTGCGCACCAAGTCCGCACATCGCTGGGCACAGGTGCAGGATCGTCACTCGCATCACTTTCTTCATCCGATGACGAGCTTTCCCACGCGTCGCTGTCGCTCAGCTCCTCCGCAAGGGATTCTGCATCACTGTCGCTGTTTGGCAGCATGTCGCATAGCGATTTGGATGTAGAGGCGCGCTTTGCCATGATTGCAGTACCAGTGTCTGTATACTGAGCAGCAATCTGCAGACAGGTCACTTGAGAAAACACTGGGGGGGGCAATCAAAGGTCACTGTATTTTTTTTTAATTTTTATCAGTGTGTTTTTACTGTGTTTTCATGTTTTTCTATTTATACATTTGAATTTGGCGCCGTTCCCCCCCCCCTTCCGCCCCCCTGCGTCGCGACGCTCGCAGGGAAGGGAATCGGAGGTACACAGCATCAGGCGGACATCCGGCCGCCGTACACTGCGGGGATTCATCGCTGGATCGCGGAGAAAAGGTAAGAAAAAGATTTTTCTGCATCCAGCGAGGAAAAGCGTGTGTGGCACGGGGTTACCGATCGTAGCATGAAAATCTCACCCCGTGCCACACACGTGAAGACCGCCAGGGAGGTTAACACAAGTTGCCTTTTTTATGGCAAAACATTTGTATTTTTACAAAATAAAACATACACATCTCTCATGTTCTTGGAACATTATGTTACTGTTTGGTTTCAGAAATGTTATACTTTTCTCCTTTTTTCAAAAAAGGATAGGTTTTGTGTGCTTCTTATTTTATTTAATTTTCTATCAACAGGGATGAACAAATGAATTGTGCTTTTCTTTTATCACATAAAGTTGCAAATGTGTTGATCCAGGAGAGGAGAGAATGTAAAGATGCATCAAAATGTTTGCAGTCTTACCAAGCTTGTGTGTCCCACTAGGTAAATATTCAATATAAGGTTTAAAGATTTAATTTGCAGATTTTATTTTTCTATTTACCAGATATTTTTTTCTTACATTGTTATCGCAAGCCTTATTTGTTTGAAAAGATCTATTCTTAAATTTTTGTGAAAATAGAAAACGGACATTTAAAATTATTTAAAAAATGTTTAGCTACCATAACTTACTAACATCCTTGTACATGTGTTGCTTAAGAGCCGGTTCACACTCCAGCGGCACGACTCCGGGGGTGGCTCTGCAAGTCGTCCTGAGGCCGACTTCAGAGGCGACCTGCAAAATGACTTCTATATAGAAGTCAATGCAGGTCGCCCCTTAACGCCCCCGAAGTCGTACAGGAACCTCTTTCTAAGTCGGAGCGACTTGCGTCACTCCTATTAGAACGGCTCCATTGCCTTCAATGGGACGCGACTCGTCAGGCGGCTGAGCTGTCTGACGAGTCGTCCCAGTGTGAACCGGGTCTACACCGGGTATGGAAAAAAGCCATACCTCCTCCTTGTCCTGTTCCATGATAGGCGGGACATTCAGTTTCCCAGCAGAGACTCAGTGTTCCGCCTATCATGGACGTCCTCTCACGGCAGTATCTCATGCACCTGGCTCCTTGCCTATAAAGGCATTCACATTAAACAAGAACCTTGTTCTATTATTGTCAGCTATAGCTCAGCCACGCTACACATACTGGTGCTATCGCTCCTCATGCTGCAACAATGGATCAGCCTCCTGCATTAGTGCTGTTGCATTTACTGCAACAGAGTGCCATTGCTGGGGACAACCCTTAAGGCCTTCCTTGCTGAACACCCTACACTATGGAATTCCTATTTACTACACTGAAGCCCTGCAAACGGATAAGTAACCATTGTGTCACTTGTAGTGCTATAGAAAGATCTGCTGCATACTTTTCATGTAAAACAATTGCTGTTATTCATTATGACTTGTGGCTATTAACATACTACTTGGGATAGACTGTTGTGTCTATGACTGTTTGCTAAGGAATATCTTAAAGGGACATCTACTCTCAAAATTACCTGTGCTATATTTGCCTCTCATATGCAACTATCATTACCTGAGTTATATTTGCATCTCATATGCAACTATAATTACTAGAGCTATATTTGCCTCTCATATGCAACTATTAGTTGTCTCTACAACTCCTATTTACTACATGTACTCTCAAAATACCTGAGCTATATTTGTTTCTTATATGCAACTATTAGTTTCTTTACAACTCCTATTCACTACGTGCTTGACATAAGTGTTATTTGCTTATGGGCCTTGTCCTAACTTGCCTAAAACTTTCTATGCTAAGGGTTGACATATTTTCATACCTTCTCCCTTAGTGGCCTAATGCACAACGCTATGTAATACTGATAATCGTTTGCATACAGTTGTGCATTTGAATCTTTAAGTGTATACTAGCATTTTAAACGCTAAAGTCTGGTCGCATGTTGTAATGTGTCCAACCTTGCTAGCTCAACACTTTTCTTTCTGTGAGAGAGAGATGATGTAAAGAACCCCCAAACTTGTGTTTGTGTGGAGTGACGACTGGGGTCTAATACTGAATTCTCACATCAATTTACAAATACCATACTGGTGACCCCACAATCAGGAAAAAAAATTCTGCAGAAGGGAGTTTAATAAGACACACGGCCACTCGTTGAAATTAGAAGAAAAGGGGTTTAACCTTAACCTTCTGTACTGTAAGGGCGGCACGGATGTGGAATTCCCTTCCACAGGCTGTGGTTTCAGCGGGGAGCATCGATATTTTAATTCAACTATTAGATAAGTGTTGTAATATTAATATATATGTGTATGTATTTTATATATTGTGTTATATGTAACCATTCCAGGACAAATCCATTTTACACATCAAAACTGTGTTAAGGTTGTGCAGAGCCACATTGGTAACTGTTAATAGATTAAACATATCAAAGAGGACAGATAGTGCCTCAGTGCTATGTTACTGTAAATATGCAAGAATGCAAATTAGGGCAGTTCATGACTGCAGCTGTTTCCGGCTAGGGGTCATTGTCTGTCACTTTGAAAGACAGAAGCAGATCAAAGGCCTAATGGAAACGGCCAATCAAATTGCTTAGCCCTTCCATGTATATGGCATATAACCTGGCGTTTAGTCTATTCATTCTCCTTGATTATGAAAGCACAGGTCTAGGAAACATGGGATTCTGAAGGCTTGTATTTGTTGTCATATTTACTTAGTTGGATTTTGTCATCTGTTTCAAGACTTTGTTCTGTGTTGGAAGTCAATAAAGTGCATCTCTCTGGAAGAATCGAGTTGCTGCTGGAAAATGACTTACATCATCATACTAATACCTAAATATTAATTATCTACCCACCAAACTATATCACTACAATTAGCACCTGAATGACCACAACATTCAGGGATCTATAATCTAATACTGACATATAATCACACACAAAGGTTGGACTTGATGGACTTGTTTCTTTTTTCAACCTTACCTAATACGGTATGTAACTATGTACCTATATAGTAGTCTTGTGACTTCTATCAGTTCCTAGTAAAGCTTGTAGAAGGAGTTTTAATTCTCCCCTGATACTCTGTCTGGACAGTGCTGATTGGCCTTGTGCTGATCACATGCACCATGCCAAGAAAAAATAAAAACTCTGTAGCATTACACACCAAACTGAGCATGTGTAGCCTGACTCACAAGATGCATTGGAGACAGTTAAAGAAGAGGAGGATCAGAGAGACAGGATCACACAGCCTTTAAACACAATGCAGAGGATTAACCCTTTAGGTTCCACAGGTATGCGTTACTGCATATACAGACTGATTTTACTGTTGTGGGTTTATTAATACTTTAAGCAATATATGCAGAAACGTGCCTGATAATATTGGTTGAGCTATTGAAAATGTTTTGGGAATAGCAAAAAGAGAGTAACAAGTTTGCTGGTTATAAGATCCCATCCAAGGTGACACAATTTATTGATAATGCAATGCATAAAATGTAGCAAAAAAATTTCAATAGTGATGGTATGCTAAAACTGTAGCCTAAGCCCTTTCACTTCATAAGAGCTGGTGTAGGATTTGGCTACACACTATGCAGGCATACTTCTGTACACACTAAATACATAGAAGCAGAATAGAATGATAAAATAGTTAGGTGTTAGTTTTCAATGACCAAACTAATTATAAAATTCTCAAAAGGCTACTTATTAAAGTTTAACTAAACCACTTAAAACAGTCTGGCATCCACAGCTATGTGAAGCAGATTTGCATGATATGCACACTTAACTTGCAACCCCTTCCCCTCCTCCCAAGGGCCACGTACACACGATCAGACCGGTCCGATAAAACTGGTCTTAAGACCAGTTTCATCAGACCAATTCGATGGTGTGTACGGCCCATCGGACCGTTGTCCATCGGACCAAAGTTTTAAAACTTGCTTTAAAATCTGTCTGACGGACACCTGTCCGTTGGACCAAAACGATGGTTAGTACACAAAAGCATTGGACCAAAAACCAGCGCATGCTCAGAATCAAGTCGACGCATTCTTGGAAGCATTGAACTTCTTTTTTTCAGCACGTCGTTGTGTTCTACGTCACCGCGTTCTGGCCTGATCGGATTTTTGGTCCGATGGTGTATACACACATCAGACCACTTCAGCATAGTCCGATGAAAACGGTCCATCGGAACATTCTAATCGGACTGGTCTGCTCATGTGTACGTGGCCTAGGACTTTGATGCCCATGTTTTCCCCAGCACCTTACACATTGTTACACTTTTATTTTGGCTGGCATGATTGTCCAAAATGGCATAATTCATCCTGGCACAAAATTGTGCCTAGCCTGTGCACTAAGCTGCAGATGTGTGGCTCACTAAACACTTCCAAAAAGAAGTTGACAGGCAAGGAGACACATTTCTGAAGAAAAAAAGAGATACATATTTAATTTTTACATAAAAAACACAGAAAATTTTGAAAAAAAAATGTAATTCCATTTTAAATATAACAGAGTAAGTTGTAAATAATTAAGTGCAAAGTACAGTAACCCTAGTGTTTAGTATTAATTCAGCTTGTGCATACCTGACTTCATTAAAGTGATTGATTATTCTTTTGCTCCCTGAAAACTTTTGAACCATTAATATTAAAGTTAAATCCTTATCATGTAAATGTAACCCTCAACTAATGAATTTTATTAAGAGCAAGAAAATCAGATAAACAGAGCACTTTGTTGCATTATAATGATAACAATTTTCTGAGGGAAATATCCTGTCTGATGTGTTTGCCAAACACCATCTGAGTTCTGGAACAACACTAAAGAAACTGAAGTTTTAGGAATTTCTCATAAAGCCACAATGAACTTCGGAAAAGCTTCTAGCACCTATAATTCAGACAGCTATCAACAAATGATATTGAGTTGGGTTTTTAATTGCCAAATGATTAGGACAGTCTAGGAAAAGCATACATAGCTACAGCTTAACCATTAGAAAGTTAAAAGGCACAGGTTCAAGGTCATTCAGCACAGTATAGTGATCTTTTTTATGCTTCTCTCTAAAGTAGAATTGTCAAAATTGTAAAATAATTTGCCTGCTATTATGCAGTCTATGTGATTCTCTGTGGTGTTGTGAACAATTAATTTTAAACTCACCGTATTTATCTGGGTATAACGCGCACCGGCGTATAGCGTGCACCCAGTTCTTGGAGGTAAATTTCCTGGAAAATTCGGTGTCTTGCCCGGCGTCCATTGGCGGCCTTGTCCGGTCCGGCGTCCATCTTCGGCCTTCGTGGTGTCCTCCCCGCTTCTCCAGGGCTGTCTTCGAGCGCCGCTGCTGACATATACCGAGCGCAGTACACTCTGGTACACTTGGCTAGGCTTGGCCATGCTCGGCTCCTCTCGCAGGGCGTGGCCGCGGTGGAGCCGAGCGTGGCCGAGCCTAGCCGAGTGTACCCGAGTGTACTGCACTCGGTATATGTCGGCGGTGGCGCTCAGAGACAGGGTATCGGAGTACAAAGCGCACCCACGATTTTCCCCTGTTTTTAAGGGGAAAAAAGTGCGCGTTATATGCCGATAAATACGGTACATGCTAACAACTGTGATGTTACTGTTTAGATTAATTAAATGCAGCTAAAAGAGAAAAATGTAGCTACATCACGATACAAAATCCTCAAACACAATGTATCAACAGAAAAAAGGTTCTAGTTTATTCGCTGTGTCTGGTGATCCTGCCTGCCTGTGTTGTGTAAATGTACTGTGACCAGGCAGCAAGCGGGTACAAGATTACAAAAAAGAAAATCCCCACAATGTCAATGCACTGTGAATTGGGTCATCCAGTGATGCAGAACCATGAACAATGCCTGCTGGTCTTCCAAAAACAAAAAAAACTCACCCACTTATTCCACTCCCAATAACTACCGCAAACTCTCTCAGCTAAACACAGGTGTGAAGATAGTTGCCATGGTCATATTTTGCCAATGTCATTGCCCAAATTCAAACATGAAACTTTATTTGGGTAATGATGTCAGCCGCTATCTCCCCCTCATTGTTTACAAGGCTTGGAGTTCCACCACCTGTTGCTTCATTAACAACTATTACCAGGGGAATAAGAAAACTGTCATATATAGTAGTGATAGAACAAACACTACTTTAATACGGCTCCTGTCAAATGGGCTAAATGTTCATTTTTCAGACAAATGCTCCAACAATGAAAGTTTGGTCCAAATGCTGTCATGTGGAAGGAATAGGATTGTGTCATATGCTCTCCATACCTAGAAGTGTTGAGTATTCTTCTTTGCTTCCAACAGCTGGATGAGCAGTGAGGAATTGAAAAGAAAGTAAGTATGCACTGCTAGTAGGTCATACATGGGTAAAGTACACCTTTGCTTTACATTTGGTGTCAAATTTCATAGATTGTAAGCTCTAACACGCTGTTTCCTCCTGTATTGAATTGAATTGGAACTGTACTGTCTGCCCTCCTGTTGTATAGGGATGTGCAAACTGTTGGTCCTATATAAATCCTGTAAAATTTTAATAGTGTAATAATACACAGAGATCTCTATGCATCTTAACACTGAGCAAGACTGAGAAGGAGATTATGGCATTACATCATATAGCCAGTAGAACAGGAAAAGAGAACTGCTTTACCTTTTTGGCATGGTCGATGCTGATATCCAAAAATAACATACGTAAGGTCAATCTCAATACACCAGAGCATAAATAGAAATTTGTATATGGTTGTATCTGCAATGTAAACAATACTGCCACAATGTAATTTTTCATGCAAAGTCTGCTATAATTTAAAATAGGTTTAACTATGAAGTATCATGAATATTTATTTGTACGTGAAACGGCAATATTCTATCATATCTAAACATATTTATTGCTTTTAAAAAGAGTGTGGTGAGAAAAAAATGTAAATACAAGTCTTTTCTGTAGATGTAGGCTTTTGTTAAATGATTGATGAGATGAAACACATGGGGTGCAAGAAGGTTCAATAAAAATAATTTTATACAGTTGTTACACTGAGCATAACTGAGCTAAATCTATGTCTCTGAAGAGATTTCTGATTGCATTAGCATGTCTAAAGTTTGATTTTTTTTTGTTATGGGGGTGAGCAAATTCCAGATTAAGATGTATTTTTATTTTTTTAAGCAAAAATAACCCTGATTGCTGAGCTTTATAAATATTAAAATCTTTTTTCAGGTTCTATTTCGGTCATTTGTGGAAACCTATATTAATATCATAACATTTGTATGGAAAAATGCAGTGTATACTGTGTATGCAGTCTACCATTAGAATATTTTTTATGTAAAACATATGTGTAAATCTTTTACAAAATTGTTGACCTGACCTTCAGAATGTCATCAGAATGTTCTATTTTTGATCATTTGTGTCCTTTGTCTCTTTAGTTTTGGATAGAATAAGTAAGGATATGCTAGAGAGATGCACTCTCTCAATATGTCCTGATCATCTTTGCCACATCTTTGCCAAGATAGAAAGTGAAGAAAAATCAATAATGGTAAAACTGTCACCAGAAAAGGAATAGGCAGGAAATCTTTCAAATGGGACACTTCTTTGGGTGACAGCTGTCAAGATGGGAATTTCTCTCTTGTTATAGAGATTTCCAATTATTTCCTTTTTGGTCTCTAGGACATTTAAAAGAATAAATCCGCTCCAATTACCTGAAAGTGATTAACCACTTGATACCCACCCACCATCATATGACATCCAAAACGGGAACCTGTTATCCGGGGTGGACGTCATATGACGGCCTGCACTTTGCGGGGGGGGGGGATATTTCAATGATGCCTGCACCCAGAGGCATCATTGAGATATAATTTTTTAGCGGCAGCAATCGTGCGCACCGTAAGAACGATCATAGCGGCGGGAGGGGACATCCCCCCCTCCCGCCACCATCCGGTGCTTCTCCGGGCTCTTCCGTCCCACCGGGAGCCCGGAGAGATGATCACCATCCGCCGGATTTTTTCCATAGAGATGACTGGTGACCAGATGGTCACCAGTCATCTCTATGACCGTCGGAGGCCCGGGCGCGATGTGATGACGTCACGCCCAGGTCCGCGTAAGTAAACAAATCGCAATTGCGGCTAGTTTGAATGAGATCTGTGATTTTTTTTTCACAATCTCATTCTTTCCAGCCTGGAGGAGACATGTGGGGTCTTATTGACCCCGCCTCTCTCCATAAAGAGGACCTGTCACACACATTCCTATTACAAGGGATGCTTACATTCCTTGTAATAGGAATAAAAGCGATTGAAAAAAAATTTAAAAATAAAAAAATAATAATAATAAAAAAATGTAAATGCCCTGTCCCCGGTAGCTCACGCTCAGAAGCGTACACACACGTTTTCCCCGCCCACGTATGTAAACGTCGTTCAAACCACACATGTGAGGTGTCGCCGCGTGCATTAGAGTGTGTGGAACAATTCTAGCACTAGACCTCCTCTGTAACTCTAAACTGGTAACCTGTAAAAATTGTAAAGTGTCGCCTATGGAGATTTTTAAGAAACAAAGTTTGGCGCCATTCCATGAGTGTACGCAATTTTAAAGCATTACATGTTAGGTATCTATTTAGTCGGCGTAACATCATTTTTCATATTTCCCAAAAGATTGGGCTAATGTTACTGTTCTGTTGTTTTTTAATTTATGAAACCATTTTTTTTACAAAAAAAAGCTGTTTGAAAAATGATTGCGCAAATACGGTGCGGGATAAAAAGTTGCAATGACCGCAATTTTATTCCCTAGGGTGTCTGCTAAAAAAACATATATAATGTTTGGGGGTTCTGAGCAATTTTCTAGCAAAAGAATGATGATTTGTACATGTAGGAGAGAAGTGCCAGAATAGGCCCGGGAAGGAGGTGGGTTTTAAAGCCCTGTATTGAAGTGGTTAAATTCAATAAAATGATTAAATTATTAAGCTGCTCCTCTAAAAGTAAAAAAATAAGATTCTTACTAAGAAGTGATAAGTGAAAAAGGAGGGCGCTATAAAGTGATTATAAGAAACACTCATCAATATTAAATATACTAAGGTAAGAAAAATACAAATTATACAATTCTCCCAAGTGAATAAAACAGTGTTATACAATTAGTGGTGATAGATCTTTAGAATAAATCACCAAAAAGTTTTACACACGTCCAAAATGGGAACCTGTTATCCGGGGTGGACGTCATATGACAGCCTGCACTTTGCGGGGGGGGGGGTATCTCAATGATGCCTGCACCCAGAGGCATCATTGAGATATCATTTTTTAGCGGCGGCAATCGTGCGCACCTTAAGAATGATCATAGCGGAGTAAGAAAGTAAGAAACTATTATAGAATATACTTTTTAAATGCTTTTAGTGCTAAAAGCTCTATACTAAGAATTAATGCACTGAGCTACTATTAACCACTTCCCGACGGCCGTACGACTTTGTACGGCCGCAGGGTGGGTCTAATTCTCTAGAGGGCACTAATAATGAAATATGCCTGGGCCTGCATCCCTTTAGACATGTTCCTACTGGGAGTGTATCACCAAAAATGAAATTTTTGTTGCAGGGGATGCCTGAAATTTGACTTGTATCTTAGGCAGACTTCTGGTAAAAATTGGTGAGCCAATCACACAAGCAGGAAATTATGATTCTGGGGGTGGTCAGTACACTCTGTGTACAGAACACCTCCAGGTACCATATTCTATTGCATTCTCAGAAAATTACAGTGACTGTAGATTGAAAAGGAAAGGGAATTTTTAATATCATTCAAATACAATATGACGTTGTATACACTATATTATTTTTTCTGTATTTGCTTTTTTTTCCGCACATAAGTGGAGTTACCCTTTAATAAACGTCAATGTGTTTTTTTTTGTTGTTCTACTAATGAGACTAACTAATGAACAAAGCCATGTACCACAAAACGTAAGCATGTGCAACAACAACAGTGTGAAAGAGTTACATACTGAACTGAAAGCAAAAAAATATTTTTTAAACTTGCAAATATTTTCTTTGATAGGAGTTATAAAATTCATTGTTAGCCATATAAATGTGGTTTGATAGATTCCAAAATCAAATAATTACTCAAGAATGCATTTTTCCATCTCAGTGTTCGATTGTATTTAGTGCCAACATTTCTGAATTTTTGGCACCAATGTATTGACATATTACAAGCAGGCCCCAGGTTTGGTTGGTTGTTTTAGAGAAAGACATGTAGCTAAAGGAAAATGTTTATATTATTGAAGAAATAAGGAAAGGGATATGGCTTAGGCTGCTATTTATGCTTAGAATTAAGGATTCAAAATTAGAGGGATAAACCCCATATTCAGGCACCCTGCAACCAGCTGACCAACTCTCTATTTGAGTAACCCCATTTATTTTTTATAGTAACCTTTTCCAAATATATTTAGTCCAGCCGTGTGACAATCATTGTTCAATTCCTCTTAAGATCCTCTACTAGAAATGGTAGATTTTTGATGATGCAGTGATGCAGTGAATGCCACTCTAATGCCGCGTACACACGATCAGGCTTCTTCCCGACCAAATCTCATCGGAATTTCCGACGGAATTCCATCAGAAAAATATAGAACATGTTCTATATCTAAAGTCTGATGGAATTCATCAGAATTTACGATGAAAAAACTCACATGAAAAAAGTCCATCGGAAATTTCGATTGTGTGTATGGGGCATTAGCATTAATACACAAGCAGGTTAGGGCATGTAAAGAGCTTGTTTTAGGAGTTAGGTTAAGCATTACGCCTTTAAGTTGGTGAGGATTAGGTTGAGATTTTCAAATAGGCACTCTTTAGAGTAAGAAACTATTATAGAATATACTTTTTACATGCTTTTAGTGCTAAAAGCCCTATACCAAGAATTAATGCACTGAGCTACTATTAACCACTCCCGACGGCCGTACGACTTTGTACGGCTGCAGGGTGGGTCTAATTCTCTGGGAGGACGTATTTAGACATCCTCCGCTCCTCCAGGCCACTGGGGGGCGCGTGAGCGCCACCAGCAGCACGCGCCACCGGCAGCGTGCGCGTGCCCGCGCATCCCCGAGCGTGTGCCTAGCTGCCACAATGTCCGCCGGGCACTCGCGATCGGTGCTTACACAGCAAGGACGTGGATCTCTGTGTGTAAACACAGAGATCCACGTCCTGTCAGGGAGAGAGGAGACCGATCTGTGTCCCTTGTACATAGGGGTACAGCATCCGTCACCTCCCCCAGTCAACCCCCTCCCCCCACAGTTAGAACACAATGCAGGGTACACATTTAACCCCTTCCTTACCCCCTAGTGTAAACCCCTTCAATGCCAGTCACATTTATACTTTAATTAGTGCATATTTATAGCACTGATCGCAGTATAGATGTGAATGGCGCCAAAAATGTATCAAAAGTGTCCGATGTGTCCGCTATAATGTCGCAGTCCCAATAAAAATCACAGATCGCCGCCATTACTAGTAAAAAAAATAGTAAAAATTAATAATAATTCTGCCCCCTATTTTGTAAGCGCTATAACTGTTGCGCAAACCAGTCGCTTATTGGGATTTTTTTTTACCAAGATACGTAGAAGAATACGTTTTGGCCTAGACTGAGAAAAAAATGTTTTTTGAAAAAAAATTGGGCTGTTTATTATACCAACAAGTAAAAAATATTGATATTTTTTCAAAACTGTTGCTCTTTTTTTGTTTATAGCGCAAAAAATAAAAACCGCAGAGGTGATCAAATACCACCAAAAGAAAGCTCTATTTGTGGGAAAAAAAGGATGCCAATTTTGTTTGGGAGCCACGTCGTACGACCGCGCAAATGTCAGTTAAAGCGACGCAGTGCCGGAAGCTGAAATTTCACCTGGTCAGGAAGGGGGTATACGTGCCCAGTAAGCAAGTGGTTAAAATGATTGTAAAGTCTTGTTTTTTGTTTTTAATTTACATAACAAACATGTTAACCTCCCTGGTGGTATGATCATGTCAGATTTTTGATGCTGTAATTTGGCGTTTTTTATTGTAAGCCTGTTATTCTTAGGAATGACTCGCCTAAATCTGTCCAAACCAAAGTCTAGTAGACATCCTGGGTATGATAAAGTTTGAAACACAAAATCATAAATCATAATATTAAAAATAACTATAAATAATAACAAATAATAATATAATAATAATAATAATACATTTTATTCAATACATTTTAGTCAATAATATAATCAAATCAAAAACACAGATGATTTTTTTGTACAAACAAGTGTGCAAAATTACTAGTCATATTGCTTCAGTAAACATCCCGTGTATGATACATTTTTAAACATGGGACTGCACAAAGTCCGATGCCACAATCAGGACAATAGAACCTGGTTTCCTTTCAAATTTTCCTTCCACTGTCATCATGCTTTGAGCAACAAACCACACACATCCTTGTGGGTGCTGACTTTTTTTCAGTTGGTGAGATGTGGTCCATGAAGTGACGACCAGTCAGGCGTTCCGGGTTGACAACGCCAGCAGCACGATGTCCAGCTCTATTCACAGCCATTGGTGTTTGGTGGTTCAGAAAGTTCAGTTTAGCAACTTTCCAACCAAAGTCAGCATGAACCACAGGCTTGTCACTCTTTTTTTTATTAGAATGTAGGCATTCCAAAAGAATTGCTCAAGAACATGTCTGAAGATCTTCTTGTAATATTGTTTTGTTGTTATCTCATTGCTGGATAAAATGTCATTGCTTGGTCGGCTCTGTCAACACCTCCCATGGTGTTGTTGTAGTCTATCACTACCTGTGGCTTCATGATGTCTTTCCCACCTTTTGTGCTTACCATGACAGTGGAGGTGGATTGTACTCATTAGGCACACATATTTTTTGTCACGCCATCGCAGTGCCATCATTTTGTCTTTCTCCTAACGGTTCCATAGGCATCTGTTTTGTACTCTAAATGGAACTTATAAAGTTCAGGAGATGTGTAGGCTCTGGGTTTCCACTAATAGTACTGAAATTTCCCCCCCCGATCCACACTCGGGAATACCGCCAAGAAGGTTAAGCTTACCTACTCTGTGCAATGGATTTGCACAGAGCAGCCTGGATCATCCTCTTCTCAGGTCCCTCTTTGCTGTTCCTGGCCCCTCCCACATGTCAAGTGCCTCCACAGCAAGCAGCTTTCTATGGGGCACCTGAGCCAAGCTGGATCATCCTCTTCTCAGGTCCCTCTTTGCTGTTCCTGGCCCCTCCCACATGTCGAGTGCCTCTACAGCAAGCAGCTTTCTATGGGGCACCTGAGCCAAGCTGCAGTACTCTGTGTCCATTCAGACACGGAGCTGCAGTTTGGCCCTGCCCCCTCTATCCTGATCAGCTAACTGACTTTGATTGACAGCAGCGAGAGCCAATGGGGTTTTTGCTGTGTATCAGGCAATCAGGAGGAAAAGTACAGCCGAGGGATTCTTGGTCAGTGCTGAATAGAGATGGGGCTCAGGTAAGTAAGAGGGGGGTTGAGGGGGACTGCTGCACACAGAAGAATTGTATCTTAATGCATTTACAACCCCTTTTAATTAACTATTTTATACTTTATTTAAGAATACAGATGGTATCAGGTACACATTATGTCCTTGGAGCTGGGGCCAGGAAGAGAGTGACTGATGATCCCTGATTAAGAGGAGAGCTTAAGGCATAACACACCATTCTTATCTGGTGAGTAAAACACCTTAGGGGGGATTAAGTTTGAAGGACTGTCTGGACACACCAGGATTGACCAATATAACTATCCCAAGCTAAGGAAGCATTTTGAACAAGAGACTATTTGATGTTCGACATTAATTAGGATTTGTTGTGGACTGTTTTATTATTACTTTGTCATTATTATTAACTTTTTAGTCTGTTTCTTGTTAGGATCACAGGGATTTACTTCCCCTTTGTAGACCACTATAACAGATTATAGCAGAGTGTGAACATTGGGTTCAGCTGAAATTTTACTTTCACATAGCGCTGTTAATGTTTCTATGAGACATATTATAATTTATGATTTTGTTTTTCAAACGTTTTCATACCCGAGATGTCTACTAGACTCTTGTTCGGACAGACTTAAGTGAGTTATTCCTAAGAATTACAGGCCTACAATGTAAAATGCCAAATTTCCTTGCAAAATAGAGGTACCGCTTTCACCTAAAGTCTGAAATAATCATACCGCAAGGGAGGTTAATACCCAGCCCGGGCCTTTGGTACACACAGCAATGGGCTCAGCATCTTCCTGGATAGCACCACTAAAGGGTACATATTGCCATACAATCCCTGAGAATATTTATTTTGAATATGACTATTGTCAGGAATAATCCCAGTCCCTAACAGCACCATTAATAGGAGTATTGGCCCCTAATTACCTTAATTTCAAGATGTTATTTGAGAGGTTCATATTTGTGTTACGTAATATTTACTTAATGTGTTAAATAGGGATGTTACTTTGTTTATTGTTCATTTAATTTCTGAGACATGGTCATGAATATTAGTAAATACAGTCCATTAGACCATAACTATATCCCTACATGCTGCTTTTACGTCTACTTTGATTACAAAAGACAAACTATTCATCAGGGCTCTACTTTTACATCCTTATCTCCTACTGAAAAACACCTTTTTTTCCATATACAGTATATGTAATGATTTAACTCAACTTTGAAAGACACAAGCAAGTTAGGCATACACATGCATTATCAAAGCATCTTGAAAAATATTGTAGTCTAATATTTTCAAGTAAAACTGCGAAAGTTTACACTGACTTTATTACCTGTGCATACAATTATTTAAGATTATGTCCAAAATAAAGTTTTGAGTAAAAACACAATAAAGTCCAAATAGAAGCTGCACTCCTCACAGTGGCTGGCCTTGTAATGATGGGTGCTTGAAGTGAATGCCATGGATGGTGCCATGCTAGAACCAGATACAAAAAGCAAAGTCAATAGCACTCCAAAATATTCATTTCTTGTGTTGTGGTCAACACAGCATTAAAGAAGGTATAAGAAACTGATGTTTCAGTGCTTCACAGGGTCCCTTTCTCAAGGCAACAAATTGACAGTAAGAATATGCTTAACACACATACAGTACACATAATGGTGTAATCCTTTCTTGTTATAAGAAATGTTGGTTTCTTATACCTAATGTGACACTATCTTCACAAAAAACACGTAAATTGCATTTATTTGGAGTCAGGTGACTTTGTATCTTTTCTGTATATGAACCTAGACCATTATTTTCTAAAGTGGTTAATGATATGTATGTGGTGTTCAGTTAGAAATTGTTGTTATTATTATCATTATTATTATCAATGACGATCATTGGGCTTATTTACAAAAGAAGTTGAGAACCTCCACTCAAAACAATCTAATCATGAAAAAAAAAAAGAAGCAAATTATTGTATAAATACTTAATTTGCACATGATTGGTTATTTAAAAATGAGCAGGAATTCACTTTTCTCCTGATTAAATAATTGAAGTAAATATTCACATAATATTTGACAATTCTCAACTTCTGTATTATACAGTATATCAACCACCAGTGTAAAAATCCATACAATTTTCAAGGGCCAAAAACTTTTTTTCAGAGCCAAAAAAAAAACTGTACCCATTCACTCTGCTAAATATAGGGTAAAACATATTATCTATTTTAGAATAGTGCAGAGAAAGTTTAAACTTAAGTCATGCCTAAAAATATTGGAAAGTGCATGTCAAATTTTAGTATTTTTTTAGAACGGTTTTAATGGTATGCTTTGGCTATTAATGTGTTTTATGCACAAGTGAGTCAAAGAACTCCACATGTTCAGGATCTTGGCTATGGTTACTGGAATGTTTAGAAGAAAATATAATAAGGGAAAGCTTTCCTCTGTTATGAACAAATTTATTGAAATTCCTTAATTAATTTTACATTAATTGCATTACACAATGGTATGTATTATACTATTTTAAGAATAGCATATTTTAAATGTATGTTTCTTGTTTTTTGTCTAACTGTATTTTGTGTTATGAGTTAAAAAATCTCTCTGGAATTATGTATTACTCATATATTGGCTTTAATTCATTGGCAGCAAGAAAAGTTATTATTAGGACCACAGATCTCACAAAATGTAATGTGTTTCAGCAATAAATGATTAAATGAAAGGGGACAATGCTAAGAATTTTCATAAAGGTTTTCTTATTCTTTATTTGGACACGATTTGTTACAGTTACATCAGTTTCATGCAGAAATATAGCTATATAATATAAACATTTTTTTTTGCTAAGCTATTAAAAATTCTGTCATCAAACACGGCCTACTCAAAGTGAAAACGTAAAAATTCACATAGAGGCTGATTTACTAAAGCGAAATAGACTGTGCACTTGCAGTTGCAGTCATTTTACCCGTTGCTTAGTGAAGGTGATGAATTTCTGCTGATTTCCATAATCCAATTATGTGCATGCAAAAGATGTTTGTTTTTTTTGTTTTTGCTATTTTCCTCGCACATGATTGGTTATTCTTTACAAAGAAAGCTTCACCACATTCACTCAGATCTGAGGGAAATGAGTGCAGCTGCATTTGCAAAGTGTAAAGTCTATTTCACTTTAGTAAATTAACCCCACAATGTACATACACATGTGCACACACATATGAACACATGCACAATAAAATCAGTTCAACATTTATGTTTCAATTTATTGCATTTAAAATAGTTTTCCAGGTTGTAACAGAGGTTTAGAAATATTGGATTTTTCTTCTGTTTTATGAAATTGACAGTCTCTGATTTAGATGCAGTGTGTTACAAAGTCAACTTATCTGCATAGTTTGGTTTGTGAGTTCTTGTGTCCCCAAAGGGGGTAGGACATGAGGCTGCACTCAGTAGATAAATTATTGCATTTTGTACCAGGATAGCGCCAGACACCTCAGCACTGCCTAAATTTGAGGTAAGGTCTCTGGCTGAATTCAAAGTACCCAGATAACAAAGAAGCATGTCAGATGGTTGAGAACTACTTCAGTGATGGACAGAAGATCTGGTGGCTGCAGGTCTCACTAGGAGGATAGACGGTGCATGGAACTGCTGAGACAGATGGGCTGTGCTTTGCTTTCTGCACTACTGGGACTTGTAGTTCTGCATTGTCTGTGTGGAATTCTGGACATGATGGGACTGTGATGTGTATGTGAAGGACCTCTTACCTCTGGACCCTGCCATTCTGCCTGAACTTCCTCCATTGAGGCTGATGCTGGCTGGTGATTCCCTTGACTCTGGCTGTGCCCCTGTGCTAAAGACTTTACCCTGGCTATGCCCCTGTACTAAGAACTTAACCCATGCTGTAACAGATTGTGGCCTGCTACCCACTGCATGGATATATGCATGGACCAAAAGACGCACGGGACATATTCGCACTGGAGCTGCTGCGGAGATGTGTGAACTGGCTCCATAGAGAGCCAGTCACAATCTTCTGACATGTTTTTTTCATTGATACATGTCCCCCAGGGTACAACCCAGATCCCATGCCCTTTGTATGCCAAATACCTTGCATATAAGCCTTCAAAATTGGCACTTTTTATGTTTCCAGTTTGGGTCCCACAGACTTCAATGGGGTTCATTGTTCAGCTCTGAACTTTTGCAATGGTCGAACCTTCTTGCACAAATCAAACCGGGGTGGGGGGGGCGTTGGCCCATCCCTATTGCTAATATATATGTATTTTTTGTAATTGGCTAGTTCACGCTGTGGCATAATTTGCTGTAAATCTTTTTTGTGGTGAGTCTCTACTATGATATACACATAGCCATATTAGAAAATATTTTGGAATGTAATTTAATGTCAACTATGTACTGATTTCTGACATTAATGTTCACCTTATGCTGTGTATGGACCTTGTCCTGCAATACGGCACTGTGCGATTTAGCTGACAATTGCTGTACCCAAACAAAATGGATTTAGGGACTTTTATTTATTTTTAGCCTACTGGCACCTGTGTGTGATCATCCTCATTAGACTTACAAGACCAAACAAACCTATACTACTACCCTAATTATTGTACAGGTAAATTATATTATCCTTCACTACATTTTTACTTTTGTGTCAGTCTTTGACAACACTACTTCTGGTCACTCACCAGCATATAGCTGGTGCACACCCTGACGCTAGAATAAATGTTTCACTTACCCTAAGGCATTTCTTTAATCCTCAACATCACTGAGCACATATTGCTTTGTCTGACTGTATACTGTCAGTCTTTCTGGACTATTATACCACTATATTACTTTAACCAAATACTTTTAACATTGGCTAGTTATGCCCAATGGGACGCCAATGATACCTAGAGGATTCAGCAGATCGGCAATTGTTATTTGCTGTTAGTCCTTACTTATACCTATATGGGCATACAAACATTCAGAAACATTTATAATTAAACCTTTACTCTGGCTTAATATGCTTGAGTCTACCCTTGTAATCATTTTACCAACACATGGCTAATACCTGGGTGGTCTTCACAGGTACCGACTCCTCCTCCTTTCAGTGGACAATTTTTGTGTGGCTCCTTGTAAGCCCCTTGGGGCAGTCCTCCTTTTCCTTCGTTGGTGCTTTGGGGGGATGTGGGTGGCAATCCAGCCCCCTGGATTCATCAACAGTACCTCTGGTCACATGAATAGTTATTTCACTGTTGAGTAGTAAATATACCATCATGATTTATTTAATAACATGTATGACATGTATTTCTAAACTTTAAAAATATGTAATGTAATGCAAGGTATGTATATATTTTTTAGAACCAATTGTCCCCCTGAAGAGACCGAACAGAGGTCGACACGCGTCGGGACTTGCACACCCCATAGCCCATGCTATGTGACGATGTGCACAATTTGTTGTTATACTGCATTAAATTGTAATTGTACTGTACTTATACTGTATCATTGGACCAGATCAATTCTACTGTATTTTATTCATGCTACTGGATTATTCTTCCATTAAACAACTTTTTACTCTATTATTTGATTTTGTAACCTAGCTGTCTAAAGCCCCATTGGGGAAACTTTCCATTTTGTATTACTTTCGGGGTGTGCAGCTCTTTCGTCTATGTTATATGTGTCTTTTCCATATACATTTTTATTGTTTTTATTGGTAATGGCGGTGATCTGCAATTTTTAGCGAACTGCGACATTTCGGCTGACAAATCTGACCACAAATTACACTTTTTGGACATCGGGTTTGTCAGTTTGCGCAGGAGAGCCATTCTGCAGATGTATATGGGCGTGAGCCGGTCAGCAAGTGGTTACCAGACTTGTACAAAACTCATGGAAGTAAATTAAACAAGACAAATTTTATAGAGCTCCCTAAAATATTTACTAAAATAGTTATGGGTGAGGAAAGGAATTTCTTGAATCTGAGAAGGAGAAGACAGAGAAGCAGTAACAAGTAAACACCACGAAACAATAAAATGCTCGGGGGGGTAGCAAAATAAGCCATTCACCTTGTAAACACCTGCGCAAGCCACAGATGCATACAAACACATAGGCCCAGATTCACAATGGATTTACGTCGGCGTATCAAAAGATCTGCGCCGATTCACAAAGCTAGATACGTAGAAAAGCAAGGCTTCAGCTGCCCGACGTAACTTGCCTACGCCGCCGTATCGTGGGCACATCGGCTGGACGCATTCGGCGTTCCCAATTTTAATATGCAAATGAGTAAGATACGCAAAACGTAGATGCACCCGGCCGCTTCATATACGCAATTTGCATAAGGCTTACGTCCGGCGTAAAGTTACCCCTCATATAGCAGGTGCAGGTAATGCAAAGGTATGGGCGAGGGAACGACACCGTCTAATTTTACGTCGCGTACGCCGTTTACGTAGTACTACGTGAATAGGGCTGTGCGTAGGTTACGTTCACGTCGTAGGCAGTGTTCGACATATCTTAGGCAGCTATTTTAACGTAACTGTGAGCATGTGCACTGGGATGCGTCCAAGAGACAACGAATGCGCAGTTCGTTTTTTTAAAGCTGTGGCCATCATTTGCATGGGGTCAAGCTTCATTTAAATATATCACGCCCACTTCCAGCCCACTTCCACCTACTTTGACTTACGTCGGCTTACACCGACAACTATACGCTACGCCGGTGCAACGTGGAGCGCATATTCTTCGTGAATAGCATGCTTTCTTCTCTACATTGTGCCGGCGTAGCGTAAAGACGATACGCTACGCCAGCATAAATATACGCCGCTCTACGTGAATCCGGGCCATAGTGCCAAGCTCGACAACCCCATTACAGGTAGGGTTCTACTACAAACAATCAATTGATAGTCCATTTATAGTAATAAAAATGTTTTATATTTTCATTAAAAACTAAATATAAAGAGTAAAATTAACAGAAAAACGGATAATGAATAATCAAAAACAATACAGTAATAGCTGTAACCAATATTGTCACTAACCTACAGCAACAGCTAACTTATTTTTAGTTTTGTAACTGAGTACTCAAGCAGCTCCAGACAAAACTTTTTTGTAATTAGTGTAATGGAGACTGGAGTAATTATCTATTTAGGTTTCCCTGAGGTGGATGGTCTGGTACTTTTAACTCAATTCACTTATCTGGTCTCTTAGGAATGTTCTATATGCAGATGCCATATGTTTTGCTCTGCAGGAACCTATTGAAGAACAAAGCTAGATCTTCTTTTCTGACATTTTTACAGATGCTAAATAAATGCAAATTATCCCTTCTAAAAAGTTTTTTTATCAAGTTAACTTGTTTACCTTTCTTTGTATCAGCTTGTGAGTTTTCATTTTTTTACTTCAGTTAAATGTCAGCATATTTATTGTATAACAAATGAACTAAATGTCATATTGATGGATATATTAATTTCATGCAGAATAATATATAAAGGAAATCATTAACTAGGTTCTGAACATGCAGTGAATAGTGTAAGCAATGTGAAATTCCCTATCTTTTCCACGGCTTTGCAGAAATCATGGAAAAAGTTATCTTTGTGAAATTACCCACCCCTCCCTGCCTGACATGTTCTTATGGGGCCATATGGAGAGTCAATTAGAAATAGACATTATGGGGCTGATTTACTAAAACTGGAGTGTACAAAATCTAGTGCAACTCTGCATAGAAACCAATCAGCTTCCATGTTTTTTGTCAAAGCTTAATTGAACGAGCTGAAGTCAGAAGCTGATTGGCTACCATGCACAGCTGCACCAGAGTTTCCAGTTTTAGTAAATCAACCCGTATGAATTCAATCAACTTCTGCTGTGCTAAAAACTTGTGCTCAATGCTCTGCAAAAACCATGTCATGGGTGCACATTGTATCAAATGTAAAAATAAATAGCATTTAACCCAGTGCATTAACTAACACTTTATTTGTAACATTAATAGGTTAAAGCGGAAGTCCGCCCTAACAAAATAGATTAAAAGCCAGCAGCTACACATACTGCAGCTGCAGGCTTTTAATAAAAGGACACTTACCTTTCCTGGAGTCCAGCAATGTCAGCACCGCAGCTGATGTTTCCATCAGCTGTCGGGGTGCTGCCGCCGCCATTTCGGGTAGGGGAACCCAGAAGTGTAGCCTTACGGCTTCATGCCGGGAACCCTACTGCACACACGCCAAGGCCTTGCTTCTCTCTCCTACTGGCCTGGCGACAGGGGGAGGAGGAGGGAAAGGGAAGGGAGGAGGAGGGAGCCCCATGGTGACATCAGTGGCTGTGGCACGGATTCCCTAAAGTGGGAACAGGATACCTGTCAAAGACAGGTATCCTGTCTCCCCTCCCCCCGAAAGGTGCTGATTGTGGCACCAGAGGGGGAGAGGAGACAAATGAGCGGAAGTTACACTTCTCGGTGGAACTCCGCTTTAACCATTTTAGTTTTCACACTCGATGGAACACATGACAAATGTAGATAATTGAGTAGAGGAGATAATAACTACTAAAGATTTTGTGATTGGGAGTTCAACTAATAACTATCTGCAAATAATAATATCTATAATATATATAATATATCTGCATAATAACAAAATAATTTAGTGATGCCATAGGGGAAATTAGAATATTTTTTCAAGGCAAAAACAATTGTAATTTTGTAATGGCGATAAAATTGATATTCTACCTCGTTTTTTTACCTTAATCAAATGTTACCTATAACACTCCAGAGAACGTTTTTCCATTCGCTACAGTCTTGATTATTAAAGTGGTTGTATAGTAATTTTTTACACTTTTACCTACAGGTAAGCCTATAATAAGGCTTACCCGTAGGTAAAAAAAATATCTCCTAAACCTTTACGGTTTAGGGGATATTCCCCTCGCAATGAGCCGCTGACTGCAGCTGTGTATGTGCACAGGGGATTCTCGGCTGAAGGCCCAGCAGATGCCGGATGTTGCCGGGAAGAAGTCTAACGGGCATGCGTGGGAGTGACGATATCGCGGCTCCAGCCACTCACAGTGCTGGAGCTGCGATAACCGGAAGACACGCAGAGGCAACATGTCATCTACCTCGGCATGGACCAGGTGAGTTACCGACGCCTTGTTCTAAGGTAAGTATTTCACAATGAGCTGGTATGCGGTGCATACTAGCTCATTATACCTTTTCCCTTACAGGTGACATACATTTTTTTTTTAGGGGCTATACAACCACTTTAAGGTATCTCTGGATGAATATGATATCTTAGTAAAGCAGAAAACAGAGGGGGGAGCAGGTCTACCAGGACTATATCATATAGTCATATAGCATCCGTATTGACTAGAATAGTGGATTGTTTTTATCACGGTAAATCAAAAAAATGGTTAACTATTCAGCAACAAATAACACCTATCCCCTTGACCTCTCTTCCATGGAATATGCCTAAATCCCATACCTCTAGACAAGCACTTTCACCTTTGACATTATCATTATTAAAAGTTTGGGATTCAACTATTGAAAAGTTTGGTATCTTTTTAACCCCTGCTCCATTTAATTCAATTATGGGTAACCCAGAATTCCTTTCAGGTTTTTATTTGACCAGGTTTCTACGATGGACAACTTTGGCCTCCTAACCAATTAAACAAGCTTACAAATAAGGGACTTCAATTTTACAATAGCAACTGCAGAGTGTAACAATCCAGGTCGTTAGCTACATTATTTACAGATTTAGTAATTTATATAAAATTATATAAAATTATCAAATAGGGGTTCACTCTATAGAGATTTAAACCCATTTGAATCTCTCTGCAGTACAGAAAAGAACAGAATAGCCTGTGTAAGTCAGCTCACATTACATTAAACTCAGTGGGGGTTATTTACGAAAGACAAATCCACTTTGCACTACAAATGCAAACTACAAGAGCAAAGTGCACTTGAAATTGCACTTGGAAGTGCAGTTGCTGTAAATCTGAAGGGTAGATCTGAAATGAGGGGAAGCTCTGCTAATCGATCATCGAACCATGTGCAAGCTAAAATGCTGTTGTTGACTTTCCTTGTATGTCCCCCTCGGATCTACAGTGACTGCACTTCCAAGTGCACTTTTAGTGCATTTTCAAGTGCACTTTGCACTTGTAGTTTGCACTTGTAGTGCAAAGTGGATTTGCCTTTAGTAAATCACCCCCAGTGAGTCAGTGAAACAGAGAGAAGGAGGGGGTGAAACAGCCCATGCAGACATGACAGGCAGCTTTCTCCCTCTTTCAGGCTAGAAAGACTTTGTACATCCAGTCAGTGAAGAGAAAAAGGGAGGAAGGGGGAATAAACTCCTCATAGCTGCAGACACACTAAACGTTTCTCTGTCAGCTTATCTGTGTTAATGTAAGCCTCAGACTGCAGAAATTGCGGGGCACCCACTACACCTATAAGTAAAGAACTATAACATATTAACCAGGTGGTATAGATGTCCTGTAAGGCTTCATAGAATATCCTCAAACTATCCTGAAACGTGTTGGCGCTGTGGGGGGATAAATAAATCCATATGTAATGGACTTTTTACCGGATTATAACATTTTGGGAGACTTTTTTCCAAATTTGCTATTTTATTACTGGTATGCTATATATCAGAAATCTCAGAAAATGTATATATTCTCTATATATCTAGGCTCTAAGCCTAGGTTCACATTGGACCGATTTATCATGCGATTTGAGCGATCAAATTGCATGACAAGTCGCAGCCTATTAGAGGTAATGGCACTGTTTCAATTGGTGCAACACAGATTTTGCAGCGCTGCATCGATTTGCAAAAGTAGTTCCTGCACTACTTTTGCCAATTTCAGGTGCGACTTTAATAGACATCTGTGCATGAAGCCACAGATGTCTAACAAGTAGCACCTGAAATTGCGCTGACCTTGCTACTTGGAAATTGCGCTACTTCAAGTGAAGTTGGGCAATTTCCAAGAAGCATCAATGTGAACCAGGACTAAGGGAGAGATTAAAAAAGGTCTGTTTGGCTTTCTCCTTTCCACAGCGTGAATACTCATACCTAGATACTGGAATACCGATCTTGTTCTTACAACTAAAGAGTGGATAGTTGAACTATACCACTTAAGAAGAATGGAGGAATTAATGGCAAGCACACATGAATGTTATCTTAAATATATGGCTGCATGGTCTCCTTGGACTTTTTGGGCTCTGATGTTCTGGGATTTTTTTTATATTTTTTTTATAAATAGTTTTTACTTTATGACGCGGTTCAGATAGACTTTTAGGCCGCGTACGCACGATCAGACCGGTCCAATGAAACTAGTCTTTCATTGGACCAATTCGATGGTGTGTACGGCCGATCGGACCATTGTCTGTCGGACCAAAGTTTTAAAACTTGCTTTAAAATCTGTCCGACGGACACCTGTCCGTCGAACCAAAACGATAGTTAGTACACAAAAGCATCGGACCAAAAACCCGCGCATGCTCAGAATCAAGTCGACGCATGCTTGGAAGCATTGAACTTCATTTTTCAGCACGTCGTTGTGTTCTACGTCACCGCGTTCTGGCCTGATCGGATTTTTGGCCGATGGTGTGTACGCACATCAGACCATCAGACCACTTCAGCGTGGTCCGATGAAAACGGTCCGTTGTACCATTCTCATCGGACCGGTCTGATCGTGTGTACGTGGCCTTAGAGAAATGGATAGATTTGTTTGTGAAATTTTCTCCTCTTTTTTTCTTTGTTTCTCTTATTTTGTCCCTCTTTTTATTTATCTTTTTCGTGTTTGGTCTGTTGTGCTTTTGGGCAGATTCTTGCCCAAGTGAAATAATGGTAACTTACATTGATCTTCAATATACAGTCCTGATCAAAAGTTTAAGACCATTTGAACAATGGCAAACAATCATATTTTACATTGTTGGATCTTAACAAGGTTCCAAGTAGAGCTTCAACATGCAACAAGAAGAAATTAGAGTGAGACAAAACATTTGTTGAGCATCCAATTTAATAAAAACAATGAATAAACTGAAACAGGCTGTTTTTTAGTTGATCAAAAGTTTAGGACCACACCTCCAAAAAAAACTAAACCCCCCCAAAACAGAAATCCAACTTCCAAACATGAACTCAGTAATGAGTAGCTCCGCCGTTATTGTTGATCACTTCAAAAATGTGTTTCAGCATGCTTGATGCAAGCGTTTCCATGAGGTGAGTGGGAACATTTCTCCAAGTGGTGAAGACAGCCACACGAAGGCCATCTACTGTCTGGAACTGTTGTCCATTTTTGTAAACTTCCCTTGCCATCCATTTTCTTCCACCTTTGAATGTCCCATGTTTGGTGCTCTCTTGCTAAGCCCAAACGAGCAGTTCTGTGGCGTTTAAGGAGACAAGGTTTTTGAAGAGGTTTTATGTTTTTTAAGCCCTTCAGTCTCAGATGCCATCTGATGGTTATGGGGCTGCAGTTAGCACCAGTAAGGGCCTTAATTTGGGTCGAGGATCGTCCAGTGTCTTGATGAGAGACCCTGCTTATGCTGTTCAGCAACCCGACCACGTTCGAAAAGGGAGAGTTTTTTTGCCTTTGCCATCACAACGTGTGACTACCTGACAGACAATGACAATTAATCCACATCTTTGCACAGATTTGGCCTTTTAAAGGCATGTGGTCCTAAAATTTGGATCAGCTGAAAAACAGCCTGTTTCAGTTTAATCGTTATTTTCAATTAATTGAATGCTCAAAAAATGTTTTGTCTCACTCTTATTTCTTCTTGTTGCATGTTGAAGCTTTACTTGGAACCTTGTTAAGATCCAACAATGTAAAATATGATTTTTTGCCATTTTTCAAGTGGTCTTAAACTTTTGATAAGGACTGTATTGGAAAGGATTGTCTTTCTTAAGCTCCACATTATGTCTTGATGTATGGGATCGAGGTGATCCAGACTATGGGCTTTCTGAATGTAACTTTGCAAATTATTTAATACAAATTAATATTTAAAAAAAATTGTAATGGAGATAACATTAGAGAGTTCACTATCTGGTAGTAAAAAAAGCTGTTATTAATCTATTAAGTGTTCTTACAAAGTGAAAGAAAATTTAACCTGATTATTCTTTCTCTGTAAGGAAACATCAAGCTTTGATTGAGCTCCCTGGCTTGGTTCAGTGTTGTTTCTTTTCCCAGTAAATGTTACCTTTGATGTTACATGACTGCCATTATTAAAATGTGGGTTTAATGGGTTTTGTGATGTACTAATACCAAAATGACAAACGGGCTCATATTTCGCAACATGTGTTCTTTTAAACATTATAGCCTTAATGGAATTCTTTGAAAAGCAGTAAATAAGTTGTTTTTTTCTGCAAAAAAATAAAAAATTTAATGTCAGTGCCATATGATGTTAAGCCAAAGTAGTGAAAATGAAAAGTACTGGAGCATGTGGGGAAAATAAACTCATCGACAGACTTAGAATGACCCTTAGCATGGATTTACTTAATTTAAATAACAGAACCTATTTGTGCATAGTCACAAAAGTTAATTGAGCAATGCCTTTGATGTTTAAATCATGAGTGACAGATGCCTTTTGAATTGGCCTCCAGCCTTTACATCATTAAAAGATTAAAAACAAAATATTACCATACTCTGGAGAAATATTAAAACCTGAGCTATTAATCTACCCTAAATGCATGGTTTTTCATTATGTACTTTATGTTCTAAATTGACTACTGTACTAAGAGTACAGTATAAATGGTATTCTACTGTAAAAACACTAAAAAGGTAATATTTTATACTTTTGATGCTTAGTTTAAATACATTTTAATATACAATGCCCATTTCAAGATCATAATGAAACTATTGTTTGTTTTTTATTATTCTCTTTATAAGTTAGTCAGAAGTGTATTTATGTTGTAGTGCTTCCATTACTAGAAGACAGCTCAATAAAGTAACTCTAATGATAACATAAAACTAAAATAAAGGCTTCCCTGTGGAGAACACATTTAATACTCACCTCTCCTCACCGCTTATGCCTTATCTGGATTCCTGGTCCCTCATTGTACCCAAAATGGCTGTATCCTGTAGTGGCACAAGGGTCAGAGTGTCAGAGATTGTCCTTGACTTCTTTTCTAGAAGTAATTGTCACAGTTACAGGAAATAAACAGAAATCTCTCAAAATGGGATCCATATGACGCCACCCTTGGGGCTGCTTTAGCTGATTTCCTGTTAGTAAAAGACGATTTGCGATTTTCTGTCTGTTACAGCGTGATAAATGTGCGTACTCCATTATGAATGGTAGTTTTTAACGAGCGCTCCCGTCTCATAACTTGCTTCTGAGCATGTGCGGGTTTTTAACGTCGATTTAGCCCACACACGGTAATTTTTTCCAACCCGAAAAACAAGATTGTTTAAACGTTGTTAAAAAATGCAGCATGTTAAAAAAAAAAAATTAGTTTTTTAGAACCTGAAAAATGAGGTGAATGACACACAATCATTTTAAATGACATTTTTTCAAAACATTTTTTTCATGCCAAAATATTATAGTGTGTACGCAGCATTACAGTTTTATTGACCAGTGGCACAGAACAGGAAGTAAAGGAAAACTAAAAACATAATACATTTACAGGAAAGCGACAGAGATTTTATTTCCTCCCTAATCTGCCCTAAACAAAAAAATATAAATTAGGACGGAGTTGGGAATCATGTTATCAATATGTAATTTGCAAACCTGTCCAAAGATAAAGGCTGGCATTGCAGACCTCTCCTTCTGAACATGCTAGTTACCTGGCTTTTGTGCTAACCCTGTTTCTTCAAATGAGTTGGAACAAATATGCAAGTGATAACTTTTCACCAATGTTATTGATATTCATTCTACAACCCACTGGGTTCTGGTTTGAAGATTTAGAAAGGATTTGGGTCCCAAGCTCAGATTAACAACTTTTTAAAGCATGCCAGCTCTTATATTTCTTGTATACGACAGTATTCCATGGTTTTAAATCCATTTTATGCTTTTTTTATGTTCTTTAACCACTTAAGACCCGGACCAATATGCAGGTTAAGTACCTTGCCCCTTTTTGCGATTCGGCACTGCGTCGCTTTAACTGACAATTGCGCGGTCGTGCAACATGGCTCCCAAACAAAATTGGCATCCTTTTTTTCCCACAAATAGAGCTTTCTTTTGGTGGTATTTGATCACCTCTGCGGTTTTTATTTTTTGTGCTATAAACAAAAATAGAGCGACCATTTTGAAAAAAATTCAATATTTTTTTACTTTTTGCTATAATAAATATCCCCAAAAAAGATCAAAAAAATGTTTTTTCTCAGTTTAGGCCGATACGTATTCTTCTATCTATTTTTGGTAAAAAAAAAAATCACAATAAGCATTTAACGATTGGTTTGCACAACATCTATAGCGTTTACTAAATAGGGGATAGTTTTATGGCATTTTTATTAATATTTTTTACTACTAATGGCAGCGATCAGCGATTTTTTTCATGACTGCGACATTATGGCGCAAACATCAGACAATTTTGACACATTTTTGGGACCATTGTCATTTTCACAGCAAAAAGTGCGATATAAATGCATTGATTACTGTGAAAATGACAATTGCAGTTTAGCAGTTAACCAGTAGGGGGCGCTGTAGGGATTAAGTGTGACCTCATATGTGTTTCTAACTGTAGGGGGGGCTGGACAAGTGACATCTTTCCCTATATCAGGGAACAGAAGATCAATGACAGTGCCACTGTCAAGAACGGGGAAGGTGTGTTTACACACACCTCTCCCAGTTCTTAAGCTCCTGTGACTGATCGTGGGACAATGGTCCGCATGTCACAGAGCTTCAGACTGGGTCGCGTGCTAAATAATTTTTTTTTTAATGAAAAATACATAAAAAATGTGTTTATATTGGCCCTACATTGTTATACAGATATAGATTGCATCTGATGAACCATTCCTCTCATAGTAAGCTGTGTTGAAATTTCTCCACAGTATGTTCTGCTTTATGTTCTGCTTTATTTTAGGTCCTCTTTCTCGCTTCCTCTGGTGGAATTCAGGTACCCACTCTGATGCCTAGTACACACGATTGGGATTCCCAACGGGAAAAGTTCCGCTGGAAATCCCAAGGGGAAAACCGAGAACCTGCTTTCTACCTTTCCTCCATATAGACAATCGTGTTTATGCTCCATCTGAGTTTTTTCCCACGGGAAAACTGCCAAAAATTGCCAGGTTATGCTACACACGGCCGGGTTTTCTGGCGGGAAAAAGTCAGTCGGGACCCCGGCAGGAAAAAAGAGAGCTGGTTCTTTTTTTTTGTCTGGCGGGTTTGGCAGTTTTCCTGTCTGAAAAACTGCGAGGGAGCATACACATGTCTGGGATTCCCGGCCAAAAGCTCTCCTCACAGTTTTCCCAACTGAAAACCCAGTCGTGTGTACAGGGCATTACCCTGTTTAAACATGAATAGAAGGAAAATCGTTCTATGGGGACACTTGTTCTGGTGACAATAAAAATATATGTAAACTTTTACCTTGCAAAACAACCAATTTTAAATAGTAAAAGGCAAACTTGTTGTGTATACACATAAAGAAACTGTATTTGTACTCAGAGTCTCAGGTAATCGTGCTGGAAACAGGAAAATTGACCTAAGGTGGGAAAGTGACCTGAGGTGTGCCGGGGTCACGTGGTCAGTATGCCTAAAGGGGGGCATACCCAAGTAGAAGTAAAAGAAGAAATAGCAAGAAAAAAGGATTGGTGGGTGGAACACAAGAAAACCGTTGCCCAGGAGGAGGAAGGAGGGCGGGTTTAAATACCTCCTGACTCCTACAAATACAGGCTGGCCTGCGGTCAGCCTTTCACTTGTACTCAGATTCTCAGGTAATCGTGCTGGGAAACAGGGAAATTGACCTAAGGTGGGAAAGAGACCTGAGGTGTGCCGGGGTCACGTGGTCAGTATGCCTAAAAGAGGGCAAAAATAAAACAGTAGAATGGGCTAGCAAAGAGATTAAAAAAAAAGTAACTGTATGAAACCTCAAGCCCCCCAACGCAAGAAGGCCTGTGACAGACATGTGGATCTGGGATATGTCCGGAAAAGAAAGCCGTGAGAAGCGGATGAGGGGTTTTGCGACCGCACAAGCCAATTAGAAACGAACATCTCAATCCGACAGTACCCGTAAACGTGACAGGTAACCAGCAGTGGAGAGTGGCCATGAACTAACATGTATGCACAGACTATGGAAATGAAATGTAGGTAAGTGTAGGACTAGTGCAGCTGGACTGAGAATGTGACAAACCCATGAATTGCAAAGGCCGAGCAACCTGAGGCGTATCAGGCAAATTAAAAACGTACACTCAGGCCCGATGAACCTGAATACGTGTCAGGTCAATATATGAGAAATGAAATATCAAGATGCATGAAACGTATGAGAAACAGATGAGGAGACTTGCCACCATACAAGCCGATTTAAAAAGCTTATCTCAATGCGTAAGCACCCATAAACGTGATGGGTTACGCCCCCCCCCCCCCCAGTGGTAAAACGCCATGAATCTAAAATGAAGATACCAAAACTACCATCTAGAAACCATCACGACTGAAACCTGCATGAGAAACGTAAAGTTGCATGAGAGACGTAAAGTTAATGAGAGACATAAACACTCGAGCACATGAATAGCATGAGAAATGAAAAACATGAGAAACACGAATAGCATGAGAAACGAAAAACATGAGAAACATGATTAACATGAGAAACATAATTCACTTGAGAACATAATACCAAGAGAAGTGTAATCGTATGAGAAGCATAATCATATGAGAAGTGTAATCGTATGAGAAGCGTAATCATATGTAATCATCAAAAGTGTACCGTATTTATCAGCGTATAACACACACAGGTGTATAGCACGCACCCTAACTTTGAGGCCTCGTACACACGAGGGGATATGTCCGCTGAAAACGGTCCGATGGACCGTTTCAGCAGACATCTCCGCTCGTGTGTATGGGCTAGCGGACAGATTTCTCCACCCGACAGATTTCAAAGCATGCTTTGAAATCCATCCGGTGGAATCTGTCCGCCCGACATGTCTGCTGGTTAGTACACTTACCAGCAGACATGTCGTCCCCCACCGCCGCCGCGCCGCCGCCGAATGGATTCGGCGCATGCGCGGAAGTGTTTTACTTCCTGGTGCGGTGACGTGGCGGTGACGCGGCGGCGTCAACGTCACCGCCGCGTCACCGCGCCGTCCGGCGGCGGGGAATTTGATCCGATGGTGTGTACACGCCATCGGATCAAACTCCCGATCGGACATATCCGATGGAAATGGTCCGCGGACCGTTTTCTTCGGATATGTCCGATCGTGTGTATGGGGCCTAAGATAGAAGTTTTAGGAAAAAAACGTTCCATGGCCCTCTGCGTATAACACGCAGGCAGAGTTTATCCTCTATTTTCGAGTGAAAAAGTGAGTGTTATACGCCAATAAATACAGTAATCGTATGAGAACATGAGAAAAAAAATACATAAATAATTGCATTACAACTGAAACCTGCAAGAGAAACGTGAATACCAGAAAACATAAATAGCATGACAAACGTAACATAAAACGTAAAGTAGAAATGTAAAATTGCATGAGGAACGGAAAAAAAACATGTGACATAATTGAATGAAACAATGAAAAAATAGCATGAGAACATGAATCGCATGAGAACATAACTGGCCTGAGAAACGCAACATATGAAAGTACAATGCATGAGAACATGACTAGCATGGGAAACGTAATCGCATGGGAACATGACCAGCATGAGAAACGTGATCGTATGGGAACGGTAACTAGCTCGAGAAAAGTGCACATGATAAATGTAACCGCATGAGGACATGACTAACATGAGAAACGTAATCACATGAGTAAATAAACCATGAGAAACGTAAATGCATGAGAAACGTAAACGCATGAGAACATGATACCATGAGAAACGTAATCGCATGAGAAACGTAAACGCATGAGAAAAAAACCATGAGAAATGTAAACACATGAGAAACGTAATCGCATGAGAAAAAAAACATGAGAAACGTAATTGCATGATAACCGTAATCGCATAAGAAACATAATCGCATGAGAACATGATACCACGAGAAACGTCATCACATGAGAACATAATACCATGGGGAATGTAATCAAATGAGAAACGTAATCGCATGAGAAACGTAATCGCATGAGAAAAACCATGAGAAACGTAATCGCATGAGAACATAATACCATGAGAACATAATACCATGAGAAACGTCATCGCATGAGAAACGTCATCGCATGAGAACATAATACCATGGGAAACGTAATCGCATGAAAAACGTAATCACATGAGACCATGATACCATGGGAAACGTAATCGCATGAGAAGCGTAATCGCATGAGAAAAACCATGAGAAATGTAATCGCATGGGAAAAGTAATCGCACGAGAAACAAAAATCGCATGAGAAACAAAAATCACATGAGAACATAATACCATGAGAAACATAATACCAAGAGAAAAACCATGAAAAACGTAATCACATGAGAAACGTAATTGCATGAGAAACGTAATCGCATGAGAAACAAAAATCGCATGAGAACATAATAATACCATGAGAAACGTAATTGCATGAGAAAAACCATGAGAAACGTAAAAGCATGGGAAATGTAGTCGCATGGGAAACGTAGTCACATGGGAAACGTAGTCGCATGAGAAACATACCCGCAATGGAAATGTAGACGCATGAGAAACATAAAAGCATGAAAAACATAAAAGAAACCAGAATCCTGAGACAGGGGGAGATTCATGACAGATGACACATGGACAGTAGTGAAATACAGAGCTGAACGTGAAATACAGAGTGTATATATATATATATATATATATATATATAAAGTACAGACCAAAAGTTTAGACACACCTTCTCATTTCAAGAGTTTTCTTTATTTCCATGACTATGAAAATTCACACTGAAGGCATGAAAACTATGAATTAACACATGTGGAATTATATACATAACAAAAAAGTGTGAAACAACTGAAAATATGTCATATTCAATGTTCTTCAAAGTAGCCACCTTTTGCTTTGATTACTGCTTTGCACACCTGAAATGGTCTTCCAACAGTCTTGAAGGAGTTCCCAGAGATGCTTAGCACTTGTTGGCCCTTTTGCCTTTACTCTGCGGTCCAGCTCACCCCAAACCATCTCGATTGGGTTCAGGTCTGGTGACTGTGGAGGCCAGGTCATCTGGCGCAGCACCCCATCACTCTTCTTCTTGGTCAAATAGCCCTTACACAGCCTGGAGGTGTGTTTGGGGTCATTGTCCTGTTGAAAAATAAATGCTGGTCCAACTAAATGCAAACCGGATGGAATAGCATGCCGCTGCAAGATTCTGTGGTAGCCATGCTGGTTCAGTATGCCTTAAATTTTGAATAAATCCCCAACAGTGTCACCAGCAAAGCACCCCCACACCATCACACCTCCTCCTCCTCCATGCTTCACGGTGGGAACCAGGCATGTAGAGTCCATCCGTTCACCTTTTCTGCTTCGCACAAAAACACGGTGGTTGGAACCAAAGATCTCAAGTTTGGATTCATCAGACCAAAGCACAGATTTCCACTGGTCTAATGTCCATTCCTTGTGTTCTTTAGCCCAAACAAGTCTCTTCTGCTTGTTGCCTTTCTTTAGCAGTGGTTTCCTAGCAGATATTCTACCATGAAAGCCTGATTCACACAGTCTCCTCTTAACAGTTGTTCTAGAGATGTGTCTGCTGCAAAAGGTGGCCACTTTGAAGAACCTAGAATATGACATATATTTTCAGTTGTTTATCACTTTTTTGTTATGTATATAATTCCACATGTGTTAATTCATAGTTTTGATGCCTTCAGTGTGACGCTACAATTTTCATAGTCATGAAAATAAAGAAAACTCTTGGGCCGCGTACACACGAACAAATCTGTCTGCTGGAAACGGTCTGCTAGACCGTCCCAGCAGACAGATTCGATCGTGTGTACGGGCGAGCCGACGGATTTGGCCACCCGACAGATTTCAAAGCATGCTTTGAAATCTATCGGGTGGGAACCCGTCCGCCCGACATGTCTGCTGGTTAGTACACTTACCAGCAGACATGTCGTCACGCACCGGCGCCGAATGGATTCGGCGCATGCGCGGAAGTGTTTTACTTCCTGGTGCGGTGACGTGGCAGCGTCAACGTCACCGCCACGTCACCGACACGTCAGCGCGCCATCTGCTGACGGGGATTTTGGTTTGCTCGTGTGTACACGCGAGCAAACCAAAATCCAAACAGACAGATTTGTTCAAATCGGTCGGACAGACCGTTTTGAACAAATCTATTGCCTCGTGTGTACGAGGCCTTGGAATGAGAAGGTGTGTCCAAACTTTTGGTCTGTACTGTATATATATATTAGGGCTGTGGAAATTAAAAATTAATTAATCGATTAATCTTTAATATTTTTGATCGATCAAAATTCTTTTGATTGGTACTAGTGGTGCAACAGATCGTAAATGATCGAATGGGTCACCATATGCGGATCGGCACACCACGTGACCCTTCGGTGCCTAGAGATGTCATCACCCGGCCTCAACTGCTTGTGTTCAGCTGGCTTCTCTGGTAAGACTAAGCAAGCGCTAATCTTTCTATACAGTGGGGGAGATGTGGACCATATTACAGTGGGGGAGATGTCTGTGGATATTACAGTGGGGGAGATGTCTGTGGATATTACAGTGGGGGAGATGTCTGTGGATATTACAGTGGGGAGAGGTCTGTGGATATTACAGTGGGGAGAGGTCTGTGGATATTACAGTGGGGAGAGATGTCTGTGGATATTACAGTGGGGAGAGATGTCTGTGGATATTACAGTGGGGGAGATGTCTGTGGATATAAAAGTGGGGAGAGGTCTGTGGATATTACAGTGGGGGAGATGTCTGTGGATATTACAGTGGAGGAGATGTCTGTGGATATTACAGTGGGGGAGATGTCTGTGGATATTACAGTGGGGGGAGAGGTCTGTGGATATTACAGTGGGGGGAGAGGTCTGTGGATATTACAGTGGGGGGAGAGGTCTGTGGATATTACAATGGGGGGAGAGGTCTGTGGATATTACAGTGGGGGAGAGGTCTGTGGATATTACAGTGGGGGGAGAGGTCTGTGGATATTACAGTGGGGGGAGAGGTCTGTGGATATTACAGTGGGGGGAGAGGTCTGTGGATATTACAGTGAGGGAGATGTCTGTGGATATTACAGTGGGGACTATCTACGGTGGTAATCCGAAAAATGTATGTGCTTTATAATTCATCAAAAATTGGTCGATTAATCGATTAAAATAAAAATCGATTAATCGAACACGAAAATTTTAATCAGTAACAGCCCTAATATATATATATATATATATATATATATATATATATATATATATATATATATATATATACAGAGAGAGAGCTAAACATGTAGTATAAGGAGTATATATATATATTGCTAGTATGCTGCATATGGCTAGAGCTGGTAGCCACAGATCCTACCCTTCCCTCTGATGCCATGAGGAGCAGACCTTACTCTGCCCCCCCGCCCCCTAAGTTACTCCAAGAACTAATGGACCTTGTACTGCCCCTCCCCCCCAACTGGGGAACCCCCACAACCACTCAGCCAAGCCCCCTAGCTACCAAGAGCAAACACACGCTCCCCCTGCAAAATCTCCACCGCAGAGAGTGGAGCGAACCCCCAAACCGTAAGGAAGGAGGAAGCGATTCCGCTCTGAAGAGACCTCCCATGATGCAGCCATCAGTAGGCGGGGAGTGCGACTCCTGGAGCACCTGTCGGCGCTCTGGAGTCACAAACCGGAAGTAGCGTCTGTCCACTCAGTGGGGAGCTCTCCAGCCTGTAGATGCTCAATACAGACCAGATGGAGGTGGCCGTCCGCTTGTGGCCACCCGACTGACTCCTGAATCCTGTACATAAAAATGGTACACATGGGGTCCCCTCTTGGAGCCTCACATCCTGCTAACAGAGACGAAAACCTGGAAGTGATGTCAGACGGTTCGCACCATAAATGACGGTAACAGGCACAGCACACGAGAAAACCGTCGCCCAGAAGGAGGAAGGAGGGCGGGTTTAAATACCTCCCGACTCCTCCTACAAAATACAGGTGGTCAGCCTTTCACAAATACATAGATACATAGTAGGTGAGGTGGAAAAAACACCATCAAATCCAACCTATGTGTGTGATTATACTGTATGTCAGTATTATATTGCATATATATCCCTGTATGTTGCTCATTCAGGTGCTTATCTAATAGTTTTTTGCAGAACAGTTTTATCTCTGTTGTGGGGTCACCAGTATGTAAATTGAAATTATATCCCCTCTCAAGCATCTCTTCTCCAGAGAGAATAAGTTTAGTGCTTGTAACCTTTCCTCATAACTACCGTATGTATCGGGGTATTGCGTGCTCCGGCGTATAGCGCGCACCCCTAATGTGGACCCGAAATTCCTGTAAAAAAACAACATTTTAGTACTTACAGTTTTGGTGTCTTGCGCGGCATCCATCGGCGGTCTTGTCCAGTCCGGCGTCCGTCTTTGGCTTCAGTGGTGTCCTCCCGGCTTTTCCCGCGCTGTCTCCGAGTCAAATCCCCGCTTCCCGTGCTCAGTGTAAACGCCTCTGCCGACATATACCGAGTGCAGTACACTCGGGTACATTTAGCCAGGCTCGGGTTCGCTCGTGCTCACGCTCTGTAACGTTTATGTAACAATCCGAGCCTGGCCGAATGTACCCAAGTGTACTGCATATGTACATGTACGGTATATGTCGGCGGAGGCGTTCAAACTGAGTGCGGGAAGCGGGAAGCGGGTATCGGCGTATATTTCGTGCACCCCCACGATTTTCCCCCTATTTTAAGGGGAAAAAGGTGCACAGTATAAGCCGGTAAATACGGTAATACCCTCCATTCCCTTTTTTCGTTTTGTTGCCCTTTTCTGTACTCGCTTCATTTTCAGCACATCCTTCCTGTGGATTGGTACCCAGAAACTGGACAGCATACTCCAGGTGAGGCTGGATCAGAGTCTTGTAAAGTGGGAGAATTATTGCTTTATCTCTTTTTAATGCATGCAAATATTTTGTTTGCCTTGTTAGCAGCAGCTTGGCATTGCATGCCATTGCTGAGCCCAATCATCTACTAGGACCCCCAGGTCCTTGTCCATCCTTGATTCCCCCAAAGGTTCTCCCCCAACGAGTAGATTGCATTCATATTTTTGCCACCCAAATGCATTATTTTACACATTAAACCTCATTTGCCATGTAGTTACCCACCCTATTAATTTGTTCAGATACCTTTTTCCCTTTTTAGAAGTGATCACATACCTTCTGTTCTCAGCTGCAAAATGAGCTCAGAGAGAGAAAGGGGCAGAGAAACAGCAACACACTGGTCTTTACAGTGAATGGCTATGCAGGGTGGCATGTCAGCACAAGTTTATTTATTGAGAGAAATCAAGATGAATTTGAAACAATGCTAAAAAACTGATCATGCTGTGTTCTCATGCATATTGTTGATCAGTTTTTAATAGGAAAGTGGGGACTGGCAGAAGCATCACATATTTCACACAAAGGATGAAAGAGAACAGGATATATTTTTTTTTCATACAAGTACTGTACATGGTACAGCAGGCACATATCAGGAATATGAAGTGTTGGGGTAACATAGTATTTAAATAAGAAGCCTTTCTCCTCGCTTTAAAGAGGTTCCCTTCCACTTAGTGTTGTATATCTGGAACAGGAAGTAAAATGACATTTGCCCAACTGTACACAGACACTAAAAAAATCACAGAGGTCATGCTTTAAATAAATGATTTTAAACAGAGCTACCAAATAACATTGAACAATGCTTTATTCTATATTATCAAAGTATTACACAACCATTAGCTTATAAATATTTGAGCATGACTTCTTTGAGCTAAATTTAAAGGTTTTAGGTCCATGGTGTTTGCACATTCACAGCCATCCTTCCAAAGCAGGCATAAAAGCACAGCATGATTAAGGAACAGAAAATGCTGTGAAATCTAATGCCGCGTACACACGGTCGTTTTTTGCGATGAAAAAAAACGACGTTTTTTGTGAAGTAAAAAACGACGTTTTTTGTGAAGTAAAAAACGACGTTTTTGAAACGTCACTTTCAAAGACGATGTTGCATACACACCATCGTTTTTTTCACAAAAAAACAGGTTACGTTCACCACACTTTTCCATTGAAGCTCGCTTCATAACTAGCTTCTGGGCATGCGCGGGTTGAAAAACGTCGTTTTAAACGACGTTTTTGCTACACACGGTGACTTTTTGTGAAACAAAAAACGACGTTTTGAAAAACGACACAAAAAATTCAAGCATGTTGGAATTTTTTTTTGGTCGTTTTTTTGAAGACAAAAAACGACGTTTTGCCCACACACGATCAATTTAAATGACGTTTTAAAAAACGTCGTTTTTTTTCATCGCAAAAAACGACCGTGTGTACGCGGCATTAGGCTTAATGGCAATGAAAAGTAAGGTATTGTTTCACTCAGAAAGAGCATGAAAGGACAACCTAGAAAACAAATTGTAAGGGCACAGTATGGAAGAAAAGAGAAATTGTATTGTGTAAGTAGTACAGAACAAGGCAGTAAAATAGAGGGAGGAGACACTTTAAAAATATTAGGAAATGGAGGTCGAGAAAGAAAAAGAAGATGACAGCAAATGCTGGAGGCATGATTTAATAAAAGATATGCTGAGCTTCAGGAAAAGTGGACAGCCCTTATGGGAAAAAGCTACTACTCACTAAAGCACTTTGTAATCAACTGTTGAAACTGGACAAATCAAAGTCCGTAATACTGTTTGTGGTAAAATGCATTAATAAAGGTTGGACAGAATCCTGGGTGAAGGAGGGGGCAAGGCTAATAGCAATGCATACAAAAGACTTTACAATTGCTGTACAACTATGGCAAAGATAAAAAAAATATCCCTGCATTGGTGGTGTCACTGAATGGAAAGAAATGTTCCTGTGTCAGTGGTGTTGCTAAGTGAAAAAATGGCACTGCATCAGTGTCGGTGGGGAAAAAAATGACACTGAATTGCTGATGTTAGTTTGAGGAGGACTGGTAGTGTGGATTAGGAACATAGGGGAGGTGGGCTCTTAGAGGTGCATATAACTAAAGGGATCTGGGGGACTCTGAGGAAGGGGGTGGGCCGCAAGGGCTCATTTAAACATGTGGCATTGCTCACAACATTGCTAAGCCTTGCTTATCTGTTTGCTCATTATACATGTTCCATTGTATACTGTTAAATGGTGATCCCAGCATAGGAAAAAAACGATTCAGTCTCATGGAGTTTAACTGCTTGCCGACCGCCCACCGCAGTTATACGGCGGGACAGTGGCACTGCTGGGCGAGAGCACGTAGCTCTACGTCCTGCCATTAGCGGCCGCTAGGGTGCGTGTGCGCCGCCAGCGGCCCGCGCGCCCCCGCTCGTCCCCCGAGTCCCATGCGCATGCCCGGCAGGCGCGATCGCCGCCGGGCACGCGTGCTTGTTCGTTACAGAGCGAGGAACGAGAGCTATGTGTGTAAACACATAGCTCTCGTTCCTGTCAGCGGGGGAAACGCTGATCTTCTGTTCATACAATGTATGAACAGAAGATCAGTGATTTCCCCTAGTGAGTCCACCCCCCCATACAGTTAGAACACAAGCAGGAACACACTTAACCCCTTCCCTGCCCCCTAGTGTTAACCCCTTGACTGCCAATGGCATTTTTATAGTAATCCAATACATTTTTATAGCATTGATCGCTATAAAAATGCCAATGGTCCCAAAAATGTGTCAAAAGTGTCTGATGTGTCCGCCATAATATCGCAGTACCGAAAAAAAAACACTGATCGCCGCCGTTACTAGTAAAAAAAAATATTAATAAAAATGCCATAAAACTACCCCCTTTTTTGTAAACGCTATAAATTTTGCGCAAACCAATCAATAAACGCTAATTGCGTTTTTTTTACGAAAAATATGTAGAAGAATACGTATCGGCCTAAACTGAGGAAAAAAAATGTTTTTTTATATCTTTTTTGGGGATATTTATTATAGCAAAATGTAAAAAATATTGCATTTTTTTCAAAATAGTCGCTCTATTTTTGTTTATAGCGCAAAAAATAAAAACCGCAGAGATGATCAAATACCACCAAAAGAAAGCTCTATTTGTGGGAAAAAAAGGACGCCAATTTTGTTTGGGAGCCACATCGCACGACCGCGCAATTGTCAGTTAAAGCGAGCAAGTGCCGAATCACAAAAAGTGCTCTGGTCTTTGACCAGCAATATGGTCCGGGGGTTAAGTGGTTATGAGGACACGTGGCCACACAATGAGATTGGATGGGAAGGGGTTTAATCTTAAACTGTGCTGGGGGTTTTCACTGTCAGGGCAGTAAGGCTGTGGAACTCTCTTCCACAATTGGTGGTGGCAGCGGGGAGTATGGATATTTTTAAAAGACTTGGATGTGCATCTTAAAGAACACAGCATACAGGAATATGGGAAATAATTGTATACACTGACACACGTATACCTACACAAGTTGAACTGGATGGACTATTGTCTTTATTTTTATATATATATATATATATATATATATATATATATATATATATATATATATATATTAGGGCTGTGCAAATTAACTTTTAATTAAAACGATTAATCTTAAATTTTTTTGATCGATCAAAATCTTTTTGATCGATTAAAATTCTTTTGATTTGTACTCACCTCTCTGCCGGCTTCTGGGCCTTCAGGGAGTTCTGTCGGAGATCCAGTAACGTCACGGACACCGGCGGGGCTTGCCGTGTCCTTCTGAAGGGCTCCTTTGCTGTGCCTTCATATCTGCATGCCGGCGGGACCTTACTATCTGCCACACACAAGGGCTGTTACACTTCCCTCTATCACTTCCTTCTATCAACCTGGCATTCTACAACCATCCACTGGGAGTTGTGATAGTTCCCTTCATGGGACATCTACGTGCTGACGGACTGATGTTAACCCCATACCATCTGGATTCAGCAGTGGTATCGTTGTACACATTTGTATACCAGTATCATACTTAGCTACATGTTTTTATGACTGCTTTTGCTACCCTTTGGTATTACTCGCACCATTTTTACAGTTTATGTAGCTACATCGATTTTATCTCCAGTGCAATATTTATTTTGTTACCTACTTGAAGACTATAAAAGTTTTAATGCTATTCCCATCGAGCGCTGTCTTTGTGTGTTTTTTGTATCCTGCTATCTATTTTTCCAGTTGTTGGTAGCTGCACTGGGAATCAGCCTGATAGGAGATCAGCTAAAAGTAGTTGGATCTGTATGTGCGTTATAATTAATCGAAATTAGTCGATTAATCGATTAAAACAAAAAACGATTAATCGAACACAAAAATTTTGATCAGTAACAGCCCTAATATATATATATATATATATATATATATATAGCAAAACAGTGTATTTACAAGGCCTATAATACACTCCTCAGCGCCCAACAGACAATAACTTTAAAAAAGGAAAAAATAAAAATAAAATTATATATGAAACACACTAGATATCTCCAAATTGAAATATATAGGTGTGTATAAATAAAAGCAGCTGTTAAAATGGTGTATCATAAAATAACAAAGAAGCATTCAAAGTCCAAAATAAATCATTTAAGAGAAAAATGCAAAACAGCGCTAAGTATGGATATAAGTGTCCAACTCCACCATAAAGTAGGCAAAAAGGATGGAAAATCTTGATATAGTCAAAGTCTGTGTGTTTATCCCAAAAATAGTGTCAGATACAGAGGAAGGAAGCGTGCACCAGCCTGCCCACTCTTAATCCACCACGTGTAGGAATCAAAGTCCCCGCAGGGGTTCAAACTCACCGAACAGACAATAATATCAGGCACTTCATATATAATCGGTCACTGATCGAATTTCCATCCAATGGGGATCACTTGCATGGAGTTAACCTCATAAAGGTGGGATATTGAAACAAACAGAGGAAACAAATAAAGTGTAACTCAATTTATTAAAAAGCCCCTTTCTATGAGTGATAGCTGCATGCTACGCCTGGTATGTTATGTTATCCACGCCACACTGCAGGAACCAGGAAGAGTTGATCTGCTGGGAAACCTTTCGGTGATCGCGTTGAGGACGCCTGACTGGTGATGTGATACATACATTGTCCATTGTTAATGTTTTTCTTGTACGTAGGACTTTTTTGGGATACTTGCTGGAAAGGGGCTTTTTAATAAATTGAGTTACACTATATTTGTTTCCTCTGTTTGTTTCAATATCCCACCTTTATGAGGTTAACTCCATGCAAGTGATCCCCATTGGATGGAAATTCGATCAGTGACCGATTATATATGAAGTGCCTGATATTATTGTCTGTTCGGTGAGTTTGAACCCCTGCGGGGACTTTGATTCCTACACGTGGTGGATTAAGAGTGGGCAGGCTGGTGCACGCTTCCTTCCTCTGTATCTGACACTATTTTTGGGATAAACACACAGACTTTGACTATATCAAGATTTTCCATCCTTTTTGCCTACTTTATGGTGGAGTTGGACACTTATATCCATACTTAGCGCTGTTTTGCATTTTTCTCTTAAATGATTTATTTTGGACTTTGAATGCTTCTTTGTTATATATATATATATATATATATATATATATATATATATATATATATATATATATATATATTTATATATATATTATATTTTATATATATATATACTGTATATATATATATATATATATATATATATATATGTGTGTGTATGTGTACCAAAGTTCAAACACATACACACAGTGCAGCGCTACTGCAGTGATAAATTCAATTCTATACTTAGACCATATAGAGGTCGATACATGTTCAGAGGAGAGGATCCGAGCCTGTGATGTCACGCATCCACGTGGTGAGCGAGCGGATGCTCTCAATACATGTAACAAGCAAATTTTATTTTCATCTAGTAGGCGTCCTTTTTTAGCGGGGTTTTAAATACAAGTTTTATATCAGAGAGCACTATGTCGGCTGTGTTTTTGATTACATGACACCGGAGTCCCTTGAAGTTGAGGATCAACCCCCTATCTGTGAGGGACACATTGGGTGCAGTGGAGATCGTGAAAGGGAGGAATTGAACAGATGAATCCTGAGAGAAAAGAAAAGACGTTTGGGGAGTGAAAATAGAAAGTTCATTTGAGTCTTCCTGACTCATCCTTGAGGTGAGCAGATAAAATAGCTGGTGGTGGTATGCACAAGCATAAGAATTATTGAGAAGCACAGTGATATGATAATAACACTGGAGCACTACTATCAAGATTTATATTGATTTATGGGACATTTAATATATATTTTTTATGAATAAGAATTTTATCGCATGGTAGGTCCTTTTTTTCAAGCTGATTTTATTGTTGCTACAGATTTTTATTTTTTCACGGATGCGGCGGGTTCCAAAGGCTTTGGTGCTATTTGGCAGTCTCATTGGTGCTGTGCGGCCTGGCCGGAGTCTTTTTTTTCTGAAGGCCCAATGTAATTTTGCTGTTTTATTGTTCTAAACACGGAAAACATGCGTTACTTTACAGGCATACTAAGGACACCCCCAGGCACGATATTTAAAGGAATATTTCATTTTTATTGTTTCACTTTAAGCATTATATTAAAATCACTGCTCCTGAAAAAACTGATGTTTTTTAAACAGGTCCCCAAACACTTTTTATGGCAATAAATTGCATAGTCTTTAAAATGAGCACTTTTTATTTTTCATGTTCATTGGCCCGTAGACTTTAATGGTGTTCGCTTTTCCTTACAAATGTATTGCCTGTTCGCATGTTTGGGGGGTGTTCGGCTCATGCTTAGAAAATACTAGATAATTTCATAAAAAATCCCAGCCAGCAATAGGCTGCTTATAGAACAGTCAATGTGACTTTCACCAAATATTCACTGGTGGTGATTCAATCACTGTCATTTAAAACACATGCACCTAGAAGCTTTACCTTCAGTAAATGTTTAGTGAATGTCAGTTTCACACTTTCATAGAATACCACTGTTACTGCTTTTATTTTATTATTTTGATGATGATAATAATAATAATAATAATAATTATTATTATTATTATTTTGTACTTATTTGATATTATATATTTTTTTTTCCAAAATAGTTTATTAAGGTTGCATAAGAATATACAAGCAATATACAACTTCAGATCGTCTAGGAAGAGTGCAAATAGAACATCCAACAGAAGGCATTATCAAATGACATGTTGAAACGATTCAGCAGAGAAACAGACCCTATAGAGAAGAGAGTATAGCAGGTGAGAAGAAAAAGCAGAGCAAAAGATCACAGGGCAGGAATGTGGAGAGAATAGAAAAGGCGGAGACGAGTGGAGGGAGTAAAAGTATAGATTGGGGAGAGGGGTAGAGGAGTGGGAGGTAGCTGAACATAAACAGTACCTGAAATTGCTCCTGAGTTAATGAAAATAATTGTAACATAAAAGGTAAAGTACACATATTGCACAATATAAAGTTCTCGGCTCCAAGGGAAATGGATTGATTTTAAATAGTGGTGGAAGTCAAGGCAATCATCAGATCAAACAACAAGTGGTGTTCTCCCATCGTGATCAGATTCATAGAAAATAAAGTGGTTGGAAAGAAGAGATTTTTGTTCCTCTGCCGACAGACTATACTTGATGAAGCCCAGCCACTTCTGTTCAACTTTGGCTTTAGAATGTGGGGAAGAGGTAAGCACGTCAATATTTTCTTTGTATAGCAGCAATTTAAGATCTCTTATTGTGGCTGAAAGGGAAGGGGGGGTGCGCGAGATCCATTGGTGCAGTATAGTCCTTCGGGCCACAAGTAGCGTAAGAAGTATCCAATGACGGGTGTTTTTAGGGAGTAGGTTGAAAGTTGAGGATTGGTGGTCATGTTGGGGGGGGCATCCAAATAGCAAGAGTGCAGGGTCTGTGTCTAGGGGGTAGAGTGTGACATCAGTTATAAAGGTTGAAATCGCAGACCAAAAGACAGTAATGCGGGGGCAGGTCCAGAGCCGATGTAGAAGGGTTGGTCTAGTGGTCAGACACCAGGGGCACGAGGGGCCTATATCGGGCGATTGTGTCATGGAGAACGGGTAGTAAGCCCTATGGATGATTTTGAATTGGGTTTCCCTCCAAATTTCACACTGTGTGATGGCTCTAGTGATCTTGTATCCCCGAATGATGTCCTCCACTTCCAGGTGGCCCAATAGATCTTTAGTCCAGGAGGACATGGAAGTGTCTCGAAGAGGTCTTGCATACTTTGCATTTAGAGGGGTGTAGATTGCCGAAATGGAGTGTTTGGTATCCGCTAATAGTTCATCAATGAAGGAAGATTGGATTCTAATGGTTTTCTTAGGGCAAATTTTACTGAGGAAGTCCATGTACTGCATAAATGAGTAGAAGTGAGTAGGGGGGAGCGAGAATTCATTCGACAGCTGAGAGAACGACTTGAAGTTCCCTGACTTGTCTTGGAAAAGAGAACAAACCGTGACTAGCCCTTTGTCCTTCCATTTGGAGAAAGGTTCATATTGGAGGCTGGGTGTAAACATGGGGTTTCCAACAATTGGAAGATGGTTAGAGACATATGGGGACAGGCCTAACTTTTTACGAATTTCCCTCCAGGCCACAATAGTATCTCTGAAGAGTGAATTTTGCCTGATAGCAGCAGGTAGTTTTTGAAGTGAACTATGCAGAAGAGCCGCCAGATCCACAGGACTAACCATAGAGGATTCCAGGTCATAGTTAGAGTATCTAGAGGAGCGTAGTATTCAGTCTAAACCCACTCTCAAAAGACAGACCAAGTTATATATAGTGTTGAGCAGAATATGCCATATTCGATTTCGCGATATATCTCGAATATATAGTCAAATATTCGAGATATATTCGCTAAATACGAATATTCGTGATATTTTTTGGAAATGAAATTATTGCGAATTTTCGCTATTGCGAATGTGAATGCGAATTGCGAATGCGAATGCGAAATTTCGAGAAATGCGGAATGGAGCACTCTGATTGGCTCAGAATATTCGTGATATTTTACAATACAAAATAATTGCGAATATTCGAGAAATGCGGAAGGAGCACTCTGATTGGCTCAGAATATTCGTGATATATTACAATACACAATAATTGCGAATATTCGGCAAATGCGGAAGGAGCACTCTGATTGGCTCAGAATATTCGTGATATATTACAATACACAATAATCGCGAATATTCGAGAAATGCGGAAGGAGCACTCTGATTGGCTCAGAATATTCGTGATATATTACAATATAAAATAATTGCGAATATTCGAGAAATGCGGAATGGAGCACTCTGATTGGCTCAGAATATTCGTGATATATTACAATATAAAATAATTGCGAATATTCGAGAAATGCGGAATGGAGCACTCTGATTGGCTCAGAATATTCGTGATATATTACAATATAAAATAATTGCGAATATTCGAGAAATGCGAAATGGAGCACTCTGATTGGCTCAGAATATTCGTGATATATTACAATACAAAATAATTGCGAAATTTCGAGAAATGCGGAATGGAGCACTCTGATTGGCTCAGAATATTCGTGATATATTACAATATAAAATAATCTCGCGATATCGCTATTGCCGAATAATCGCATTGCGATTTTTCGGCAATATAAAATGAGCGCTGCAGCTACTCGGCCCAAGGTCTCTAATCATACCAGCAATGCTTTTAGACATCGATGGGGATCTCTAGGATGTGATCTGTTCTAAAAAAAAAATTGAAAAAATTTGAATATTCGAAATAGCGAATATTCGCCGCGATATTCGTGTTATTTGCGAATACTCGAATATGCAATATTCGTAGCGAATATTCGCAATGCGAATAGTCGTGAGCAACACTAGTTATATAGCCTGATATTGGGAAGGCTCACACCACCCTCGCCCGTCGGGAGATAAAGTTTAGTCAAAGCAATTCTCGGCCTCGCCTTATTCCATATGAATTTTGTTACAGCTTTGTTTAAAGTTTGCACGTCTTTGTGCTTCAGCAGTAAAGGTAAACTTTGTAAAGGATATAACAACCTGGCGAAGCTGATCATTTTAAACAGAGCACATCTCCCGAAGAACGAGAGCGGCAGAGCCGCCCAACTATCCAGTTCACCTACTATCCTATCTATCAAAGGAGGGTAGTTCAGGTAGTAGAGAGACGATGGGTCCCTGCCAATCTTTAATCCTAGGTAGGTGATAGATTTCCCCGAGATCTTGAGGGAGGAGGGGGGAAGACCAGAGCATATAGTGCGTGTGCCTAGAGGAAGAACCTCACTCTTGGAAAAATTAATTTTAAGACCTGAGCACTTACGAAATGTATCAAAAATTGTTTGGATAGTGGGGATGTCAGAGCGCGGGGAAGAGGAAAAAATTAGTATATCGTCCGCGAATATAGCTACCCTCATATCCTCGCGGCCAATAGGCAAACCGTGCAAAAGGGGGGATGAAGATAGAAGACGTGAGAGAGGCTCTACTGCGAGATTGAAAAGCAAGGGGGAGAGGGGGCAGCCTTGCCTCGTTCCCCTGTGTAGACGGAAAGGGGGGGATTGTATTCCCGCCGCAGTGATTGTAGCAGAGGGGGCCTAGTACATATTATGTACAAAAGTACTAAAAGGACCAGACAAGCCAAAACGCTGCATAACCAGGGAGAGCCAATGGAAACTAACGTTGTCAAAGGCTTTCTCAGCGTCTAGCGTAACTATAACTGTGTCGTCAGAGGGATGTGCTTTTGCGTATTCCAGAGCCGTCAGTACTTTACGTATGTTGGCAGCCGCCGATCGACCCTTGGTGAAGCCCGATTGAGCGGGATGTATAAGGGAAGGCATTATGTCGCCCAGTCTGGTGGCTATTATTTTGGACAGTATTTTAGAATCAACGTTTAGTAACGATATAGGTCGATATGAACCTGGGTCAAGAGGGTCCTTTCCCTTTTTGGCAATGAGCTTAATGTTGGCTACATGACCTGTAGGAAGGTAAGGACCCCCCTCCCAGATGTGGGTATATACCGAGCGAAGCGTAGTTGTAAGATTTGGTAGTAATAATTTGAAAAACTCGGAGGTAAAGCCGTCAGGTCCCGGGACCTTCCCATTAGAGAGGCCCCTAATGGCATCACTAATTTCGTCCAAGGTGATAGTCGCATTTAGGTGGCTTAGGTGGGCTGGGTCAATTAGTGGTAGGGTGACATTTCGTAACCAGTCCTCTGCAAGGTCCGCATCTATGGGTTCCTCACTATACAATTTAACATAGAATTTTTGCAATGTTTCATTCACTTCGTTGGGTGACGACGAGAAGGACCCATCAGGATTACGCAACTTCGTGATATGTGTCGGGGTATAAGTGCCCTTGGTCAGCCTCGCGAGGAGTTTCCCCGCTTTATTACCAAATTTGTGGTAGAGTAGTTGTGAGGCAGACAACTTCATCTGTTCTACCTTCTCTGCCCAGGTATCAAAGTGGTCCTTGGCTTCTTGCCATATTTTAAGATTAGCATCTGAGCGAGTGGTATTGAGAAGAAGCTGTGCTGCCCTAACCCGGTCACTAGCTTCTAGATATTGTTTCTGAGCATTCTTTTTATACGCCGACGTGTATGATATGATTTTTCCCCTTAAACATGACTTTTCCGCCTCCCAGAATAAGTTGGGATTATCTAAATGTTGGATGTTATTTTGTGAGTAATCCTCCCACGCTTCTCGCATCATTGTTTGAGAACCTTCGTTTTGTGATAAGAAAGCCGGAAATCTCCATTGTCTAACAGAAGAATTTGGCCGACGATAATTAAGCGAAATCGAGTTGGGAGAGTGGTCGGAAATCACCAGATCATGGATTTCTGTGTGGTTAATCCGTGGTAATAGCGAGTGCGTACATAGAAAATAGTCCAGTCTAGCAAAGGACTTATGGACTGGGGAGTAAAACGTGAATTCCGAGTTTATAGGGTGGTACAGCCTCCACGCATCGAGAAGATTTAGAGCCTGGGCCATGCGAGAGAAAGGAGTGGGGCTAGTTACGCGGATTGGAGAAGAAAGGGTTTGGGGTTTTGACCTGTCTTCCTGCTCACAAAGCGTTGAGTTAAAGTCGCCCCCCACCAAATGTGGGATACACTCATCTGTCGATAGGGCAGGTGCTAGCTGTGTGAAATACGATTTGCCAGGGGAATTAGGGGCATAGATATTGGAGACCCTCAGATCTCCCAGCGGGAACTTTAGGTGGATGGAAATACGCCTTCCATCGCCATCTTTAGTGACCGATAAGAGCTCATATACTAGGTCCTTATGTAGTAGAATTAGTGTGCCTGCCTTACGTTTGATTGATGCTGAGCCTAGTACTTTCCCCACCCAGAGCTTCTGCATGTGGGAAAAATCTGTGTCCTCTAAGTGTGTCTCTTGCAATAAAGCGATATCGGTTCTTAGTCTTTTGAGATGTCGGAGAACCTTCATACGTTTGGCTGGCGATCGTAGGCCCTTGACATTCCAGGAGACTACGTTAACTTGGGACATAGTGTGTAAATATGGGTAGTGGTGGTGCTAATGTCGACGCGTCGTTTACCTGGGAGCGGATGATTGTTAGGAGGCCGAGATATGATATTGTACCTCTGGAGTAGGAAGTAGATTGGCAAGTGCATCCCCTCAGTGGGAAAAGAAGGATAGTGCAGGAAACAAGACGAAAAAAAGAAAAAGAAGAAGTTAGCAACCAAAGAAAAATATACCACAACATATGACTTCACTTTTTTCCACATGCATTACCCCCACCCGACGTACCACTGTACCGCACGAAGAGGTATCGCCGATCCCGGCAATGTCCCAGTACTGAGATCATATTACATACACCACTCTGGACAGATGGTCCAGTGTAGGTTAAAAAAAAAGAAAACAGTGGCCAATGACCGAGTGGCAGGAATGCATGATCTCCCCCCTAAGGAGGGTGGTGAAAGCAAACAGACCCCCTGAACATAACATTAACAGATAAACCATTCTCTGAGTTAGCTAATACAGACATGTTAAACGGCTAAACAAAAGGAACATAAACAAGATTAAAGACCTGCACTAAGGGCAAAGGCGGCACTGGGTGCAGCAGCAAAAGTGTAAAATTGGCTGGAGTCAGCGGACAGGTATGGTAGACACGTCACTATTCATCTCTGAGCCAAGCAAATACAAACCAAAATTTTAGTGAGGGCCTGGTAGGGCATAGAGAGAATGAAGAGAGTGAGGGTAAACTTCCGTTGTATCCAGCACACATAGAAAATGGAAAATGGTGGCGGTGATGAGCCTTCAGCCAGATTCTTGATATACCAATGCTGATGTATGTTTAAGACGCTTGGGAGGATCCTTGCGAGGGCTTCTTTGGTCTCTTGGGGCTTGCTTCGTTCGGTCGGCGTATGTTGCAGAGGGTGCCACTTCCGTGGAGAGGGATTGAAGGACTGCCCGGGCCTTGTCCGTGGACTGGATTATATGTTGTTCCCCATCCGGGGTTTGTAGGCGTAAGACTGCCGGGTAGGCCAAGGTGAAGCGGATGCCTCTCTTGTACAGCTCTGCACAGATCGGTTGGAAGTCCTTGCGTTTGCGGGACACCTCCGCCGAGTAGTCAGCAAATAATAAAAGTTTGTGGCCCGCCAGCTCCGCTGTGCGTGATTTCCGAAAGGCTTGTAGTATGTCGGTACGGTCGGCATAATTTAAATATCGTGCAATTACTGGCCTAGGACGGGTTCGGTCTTCCGATAGGGAACCTATGCGATGAGCCCTTTCCACAACGCACGTGCGACCTAAGCCTAGAATTTCAGGCAATGTAGCTGAGCAAATGTCCAGCAAGGAGCCCTGTTTGTGCGTCTCAGGGAGGCCATTTATCCGTAAGTTATTCCTCCTGGAGCGATTTTCGAGGTCTTCCATACGATCATGCAAGTGCTGTTGATCTTGTACGAATCGCTCCAGGGCACTATCAATGTTATGCTGGTCATCCTCTAATGAAGAGATGCACTGTTCGGCCGTAGACAGTCTCAGGGAGTGTTCCCCAATCTCCTTACGGAGCTGTTTAACCCCTTCTGCTACTGCCGTGTCCACTGCAGCCGTGATATTAGGCAGGAGCAGTGCTGCTACAGCCTGAGCGATCCGCTCAAGTGTGCTGACCTGTTCCTCAGCCGGGGGGAGAAGCGTGTTCATAGCCTCAGGTGATGGCTGGGTGCCCGATGGACATCCTGATGGAGCTGGCAGTGCGAGTCCCTAAAACGGAGGAGCGCCACGTGTGATGTCTGCAGCGGCCATGTTAGTGGGAGCCGCGTCTCCTGCCGCGGTGTCCGCTGCGTCAGATCCCCACGGCGTACGGGTCTGAGTTAAGTATGGATCCATGCACGGCAACACGAGCAATGTGCGGTGGTGAGAATTGCCGTGATCCGGGGCACTGCCGGGGCTTTGTATGCCGTTTTTCGGTGCTGTGGTCACGGAGCCTCCGGAGTCAGCGTCTCCTACATGTGGTGCCGGAACCGGAAGTATATTTTATTTTTAAATTGTTTTTATGTAGTAATACTTAGATTCGCATCATAACATGTTGTTTAGTAATATATACTATATATATATATATATATATATATATATATATATATATATATATATATATATATATATATATATATTAGGGCTGTGCAAATTAACTTTTAATTAATCGATTAATCTTAAATTTTTTTGATCGATCAAAATCTTTTTGATCGATTAAAATTCTTTTGATTTGTACTCACCTCTCCGCCGGCTTCTGGGCCTTCAGGGAGTTCTGTCGGAGATCCAGTAACATCACGGACACCGGCGGGGCTTGCCGTGTCCTTCTGAAGGGCTCCTTTGCTGTGCCTTCATATCTGCATGCCGGCGGGACCTTACTATCTGCCACACACAAGGGCTGTTACACTTCCCTCTATCACTTCCTTCTATCAACCTGGCATTCTACAACCATCCACTGGGAGTTGTGATAGTTCCCTTCAGGGGACATCTACGTGCTGACGGACTGATGTTAACCCCATACCATCTGGATTCAGCAGTGGTATCGTTGTACACATTTTTATACCAGTATCATACTTAGCTACATGTTTTTATGACTGCTTTTGCTACCCTTTGGTATTACTCGCACCATTTTTACAGTTTATGTAGCTACATCGATTTTATCTCCAGTGCAATATTTATTTTGTTACCTACTTGAAGACTATAAAAGTTTTAATGCTATTCCCATCGAGCGCTGTCTTTGTGTGTTTTTTGTATCCTGCTATCTATTTTTCCAGTTGTTGGTAGCTGCACTGGGAATCAGCCTGATAGGAGATCAGCTAAAAGTAGTTGGATCTGTATGTGCGTTATAATAATCGAAATTAGTCGATTAATCGATTAAAACAAAAAACGATTAATCGAACACAAAATTTTGATCAGTAACAGCCCTAATATATATATATATATATATATACCTTGTACAGTATATATATATATATATATATATATATATATATATATATATATATATATATATATATATATATATATACAGTATATATATATGTGATTTACCTTTAACGATTAATACAACACACAGTAGACAGCACCCGCAGGTGTCTTTGTGGTCTGCTACCCCAGCAGTTAGAATAAGTAATGGGATCCAATTGAATCGTGAACAGCACCTGATAGTCCATGGTTTGGAAAAGTCACCTTCAAGCCAGTGCTTCTTGTACATTATGTTTTATGTTTCTGGACACTGCAAATATATATTTTTCATTTGTCTTCCTAGGTTACACCACTGATGTGTATAATGTTCTGTAGGTAGCTAAATAGCATACTGTAATTGTTTTACAAAAAAATATGAGTCTATCCAACCTGGATTCACTTGGTCAAACTTATCTATAAATTATTGTGAGGAATATAATTCTATAATACAACAGCTTCTTTCTTAACCTTCAGTATCGTATGCTAGTGCAACAGAGCGCGAATGAGGAACATTTCGTTTAAAAGGTCAGCATAGGGCTGCATATTCTATTCTGAGCTATTGTGTATTCTTACAGGATATATATATTACCGAATTACACACTCCCCTCCATTAACTCTAAATATTACAGTTATTATTGTGAAGATTAGATCTAATTTTGCCTCTGTAAAAAAACTATTAACATATATCTGACTCAAATCAACACCTCATATAGAGTATATTATACCAGATTGCCGGTTCAGTGCAAAATCCCATTTCAGAGCCGGGTGTGTTTCTTGCATGGCTTTCAGTACATTTTATTTCAAACTGACTAATGCTCTGTACACACGATTGGAATTTCCGATGGGGTAAAATCCAATGGAATTTGTAATCAGAATTCCATTCAAGCTGTCTTGCATACACACTGTCAGATAAAATTCCGACTGTCCAAAACGCAGTAATGTAAAACACAACGACGAGCTGAGAAAAATTAAGTTCAATGCTTCCAAGCATGTGTCGACTTGATTCTGAGCATGTGTGTTTTTTTTCCTCCGTCGGAGTTCCACACAGACGATCAGAATTTCTATTTCTAATCGCTGACAAAAAAAAGTACGATGGGGCCCACACATGGTTTGAATAGCTGATGAAAAAATGTTGTCTGATATTTTTCATCGGAAATTCTGTCGTGTGTACAAGGCATCAGGCTAAGCTTACACATGTCTAGGTGCAGGTTTTAGTCAGTTTTTAAAAGGAGTCTAATGCGGTTTTGTTCACCAGATCAGGTGCGATTCAGGTGCAAATGTTTATATAATAGTGAAAAAGAAATTATTCAGCGCTGGAACCCACACAACAAACTAGAAATACAATTATTATTAAATATATAGTGAGTACAGGTGCAAATGTTTACCTGAATTTGCACCTGAACCAGACCCAAAATGACACAGGACTTTTTTTTTAAATGGTCCGCGGCTGTCTTGGACCTTTGAACCGACTCTGTTGCAAGCCGATTAAGTTCACATATTATGCAAATCAAATGCAGTTCAAAATGCATTCACATATATTTGAACCAAGCCTAAGTGAGTTCTAAGTGGAAAGGGTCTGCCTACTATACCCCCACAATAAGTCATAATGCTGTAATATGAAACAGTGTACTCCAAGCATCTCTTATAATAAAAACTTGTTTTGTATTATTATGATGTGGCTCTGAACAGTTAATCGTTCCAATAGTTCAGTTGATGCTAGTTAATGAAGTTAAGGGCCTACTGAAGAAGTCCAAAAGGGGACACAACATGTCTAGGAGAGAGGAGCCGAATCTGTAATGTCATGTCACCACTGCAAATGTTTCCATAGCTGGTTGATAGGAGATTTTATATGTGCATTTTTTAAAGTGTTTTTGTAAGTATTTTTTATCTAGTGGGGGAATAATAAATCTTTAAAAACAGAGAACACTATGGTCTTGTTTTTATGTCCCTTATAATCACTGGGTGGATCTTGGGAGATGAGGTAGATCTGTCCACACACATGGGAGAGAGCAGAGTCGAGCTGTACGGAGAGAATGGAGCAGCGGTCGGATACATTAGACGTTCCATCTACTCACCTGTGGGAGGTGAATCTCGGGACAGGAGACAGATTTGATCCTTTGAGCAACACAGGGGGTAAAGGAAAGCTGTGCAGAGCTTAGAGAGCATAACATTGGTTGAATGTACCAGATGAGCAATTTACCCATGTATATGTTGGGCTGAATACAGATATATAATTTTTGTTTAGTACATTGGATCTATGGACTTTTAAGTTGATACCGCTTTCTTAGTTTGTTTGTTTTTGTGTTGCACTTCACTTTTACAATAGAAATATTCATGCAAGGGTGAGGTGAAACACCTAATAGTGTTATAGTCAGCGACAAAAAGAAAAGTTTAATGATATTTTTTTTTTATATAAATGTATCAGTATTTTATTAGAATTTATTAACACGAGGTAGTGCAGATTGATTTAATATAAAAACAACAACAAAAAGTACCTGTTATTAATGTGGACCTAAAGTCAAAAAGTGAAGATTTGCTTTGTTGTAGGAAATATCTAGAAATGTAATCCGTACCTTGACAACTGTATCTTTATTATTATTATTATTATTACACCAGAAATTAGTCATTGCAATGCAATGCAAGGCAATTCGGCACTGCGTCGCTTTAACTGACAATTGCGCGATCGTGCGACATGGCTCCCAAACAAAATTGACGTCCTTTTTTTTTCCACAAAAAGAGCTTTCTTTTAGTGGTATTTGATCACCTTTGTGGTTTTTATTTTTTTGCGCTATAAAAAAAATAGAGCGACAATTTTAAAAAAGCAATATTTTTTAAATTTTGCTATCCCCAAAAATATATTAAAATTTTTTTTTTTCCCTCAGTTTAGGCCGATTCATATTCTTCTACATATTTTTGGTAAAAGAAAATAGCAACACGCATTTATTGATTGGTTTGCGCAAAAATTATAGCATCTACATCAGCAATTTTTATCGTGACTGCGACATTATGGTGGACACATCAGACACTTTTGATGCCATTTTGGGACCATTGGTATTGATACAGAAATAAGTGCTATAAAAATACACTGATTACTGTAAAAATGTCACTGGCAGTGAAGGGGTTAACCAGTAGGGGGCGCTGAAGGGGTTATGTGTGTCCTAGGAAGTGCTTCTAACTGTAGGGGGGATGGGCTGTGTCTGACATGACACTGATCACCGCTCCCGATTACAAGGGGCGGTGATCAGTGTCCTTTCCCTAGGAAGAATGGAGAAATGCTTGTTTACATCAGCATTTCCCCGCCCGCTGGACTCTGAGCTTGCAGCAGGCTTGCTAGTAATTGCTGATAGAAACTTTTTCACATCTTATACATCATTGCCTCCTCAGCAAAACAATCAAAATACATAATTAAACAATCCCCATACCATATATAGAATACATTTTCCCCTTATGCTTCTTTCAGGTGGACAGTAAGTTATGGGAATACTGCATGTTAGGAGCACTAGGGGAGACAGCCTTTTTATAGCAACAAAAAAGAAAGTTTTGGTTCCCAAAACGTGTCAGAGAGGCAAATACAAAATGATAAATCCTGTGGATTCCTAGACATCCAAGGAGAACTGCAGACTGAGCATATTTTCTAAAATATCTTTAGTTTTATCAAACTAAACTTCAAATGATGTTTTAAAATTGTGGTGCTTTAATGATATATATTAACGGGTACAATTAGAAACTCCGCCTGCACGTTTTTTTTTTTACCATGTTTGATGTCCTTAGCATATAGAAAATAATTACATGCTTTAAAATAATGTTATTATAAACAGCTGACAGCTTGACATTACCTAATTCATTTGTTGACCTAAGATGGAATAAAATGTTAGGACATCAATAGCAAGGGAAATAGCTTCTAAGCTTTTATTATCTTTTTATATTAAATTTTTAGTTTACTGGAAAATCATTGATGTTATATTATGTGGTCTAATAGTTTAGTGTTTACCCAGCTTGAGTTGTACAGAGGTTCATTGTGGATTATACCTGCTGCTGAGAAATTTATGGGTTATAAGACATCACAGTAAATAAATGAGACATCTCACTGTTGACAGCCAGATGGGTATCAGGTTTTTAGTGTTTCATACAACTCATAACCATTACACAGATATTCTTATTAGTAGATATGTAAATCAATATGTGTAACATGCTTCATAAAGATCCGTTCTTTGTTTTGCTGCAACAGTCAAATATTGGGAAAGAAAAGTAAAATAAATATATATAAAAACATAATATGTTTGCTTTATTGATCATTAACCCGTTCCTCCTTTCATTTGCTATATTTGGGTTTCTAAGCACAATGTTCCATGGTGATGATAAATGATAAACATGTTTTTGAAAGATAGCAGATGAAGCTCTGTGTGGCTTCTGCCAGCCAAATCCAGCTGGCACTAACAGCTCAGGTCGCCACTAATAATCAGAAACCAATGAGAATGCTTTCTGATCATGTGATCACAATCACAGCTAGGATGTAGTGGTCAAACACAGGCTGGAGAGAAATATGTCTTCAGCCCTATGGCTACTACTGCAGCCTGAAGGGGGCAATGTGCATATGTTTAACCACTTAAGCCCCGAGCCTGTTTTTCAGATTCGGTGTTTACGAGACTCATGGCATGGCGTCAAACTTTTACCCTTAAAAATCTCAATAGGCGACGTTTAACAATTCTATAGGTTGCATTTTTTGAGTTACAGAGGAGATCTAGGGCTAGAATTATTGCTCTCTCTAATGATCACAGCGATACCTCACTTGTGTGGTTTGAACACCGTTTCCATATGCGGGCGCTACTCGCATATGCGTTCGCTTCTGCTCGCGTGCTCGTTGGGACGGGGTGATTTAAAAAAATATTTTTTTTGTTTTCGTATTTATCTTAATTTATTTTACAATTTTTAACACTGAAATAAAAAAAAATATCACTTTTATTCCTATTACAAGGAATGTAAACATCCCTTGTAATAGAAAAAAGCATGACAGATCCTCTTAAATATGAGATCTGGGGTCAAAAAGACCTCACATCTCATATTTAGGCTTAAATGCAAAAAAAACAAAAAAAAAAAATTGAAACTGTAATATTTTCAAATGACAGAAAAAAAAAAATGTCCCTTTAGGACGCTGGGTGGGACTGATGTTTTGACGTCACTTCCGCCCAGTAGAGCTATGGGGACGGGTGAGGGACATTTTTCCTTCACTCGCATCCCCACACAGCAGACGAGTGGACCCGATCGCCTCCGCCACTACCGACGGCTCCGGTAAGCGGCGGAGGGCTCGGGAGAGCGGCGGGAGGGGGGCCCTCTCCCGCCACCGATTACAATTGACAACAAAAGTATAAAGGAAATAGCAATCGAGGAGTGGGGTGACAAGTTTTGTGCTACACAAGTACCTACTTATAACAGACTCAACTACTGCTGTTAGACATACTCATCTAAAATATCTCACGGGTGAAAGTGACAGGGCAATGCGGGAGCTGTGGTGGCTCAATGTGATTGGCACTGCGCTGATAAGCCATTCACCTCTGCAGCCAAGGGTTCGGATCCCGGTCTTGACTACATGTGAATTGAGTTTGGTGGTCTCAGCCCGGCTCCCGGTGGGTGTGCTATGCAAGGTATGCCTGTGCTTAGTACGCCCACCCCCCCCCCCCCACAAAAACCACCACACTTGCACGCACACAAAATTGGTTTAATACGCACGCACTTTGGCCATGCAGTCTCCTAAAAAAGAGAGGCAAAGGACCTACGGGGCTGCCCACAAAGGTTGCACATGTATAGGCTAGAAACAAAATAAAAAATAAGAAAATATACATCTATCAACTTACCCAGAACTCTCAAGAGAGTAATAATATACAAACTTTCAATACAAAAAATGAGTGATATCACACTCGAAAATTCAGGCCCATGGGTCTCCTGGTTTGCATCTCGAAAATCCAGAATACCTCTCTTTTAAAGATAAATGTGAATAAATCACCACCTCTCTTTAGGCACCCCATGACATTTATTAAAATGCTTAGCAATAGTAGTAAAAAAATGTTTTCAGTATAAAAAAATGGTTAAAGTTTGTCCGACTGACAATGTACCGACAATGTCACCCACAACAATATGTGGGTAACAACGGCACCTACATATATTATCATTTTGCAACACTGGTAAGTATATGAGGACTTTAGACTTAAAGGGTATGTAAAGGTTCGTGTTTTGCATTAAGGTAAAAAAACACCAGCTAATGAACGCTCCCAATCCAGCCCCCCATTTTACTTAACTGCTAGGCGCATCCCCGGTGTCCTCTTTTCCACAGATCCACAGAGTCCTGGCATTGATTGGATAGATAGATAGCAGCGCAGCCATTGGCTCCCGCTGCTGTGAATCAAATCCAATGATGTGGGCATATCGGGGGAGGGGTCAAGTCATACACTCAGCGTCTATGTGTGCAGAGTGTATAACACAGGAGCATGCCCGCAAGGTAACCCCCTCAAGATAGAGCTTCCCAGAGGGGGTAATCTATTGCGGGGAGGAGCCACGAGAGCCACCATGGAAACCCCAGAAGTCGAGGATCGGGGCCACTCTGTGCAAAACAAACTGCATAGTGGAGGTAAGTATGATATGTTTGTTATTTTAAAATAAAAAAAAGCAAACCTTTAGAGTCGGTTCACACTGGGGCGACACGACCTCCAGCACGACTTTCAGAAGCAACTTCAACACGACATGAGCATTAACCACAGGGCGATCTGGGGCGATTTACAACACGACTTGAAGTCCTTTTCAGGTCCTTTTCATTCCCGTGGCCAATAAAACAACAATCAGCTCTGGGAGAGGGAAGGGGAGGGAGGGGTTTGCCTGAGAAATGTATGTTATCTTGCTGGAAAGTAGCTTCAATTAAAACAGTGATCAGACTTGGAAGCGACTTCCATTGAAATCAATGGGTACAAATCGCCTAGAAGTCTGATTGAAGTAGTACAGGAACCTCTTCTGAAGTCGGAGCGACATGAGTAGTGTGTATTAACACCGCTCCCATTCACTTACATTGCTTTTCTGGACGGGACGACTTCAAGTCGGATCCCAAGTCGCCCCAGTGTGAACCGACTCTTAGGCCTCATACACACGAGGCAATCAATCTATCTATGTTCAAATCGTTCAAATTAGCGTACTAACCAGCAAACATGTCGGGCGGACGGGTTCCCAGCCGACAGATTTCAAAGCATGCTTTGAAATCTGTCGGCTGGCCAAATCCGTCGGCTCGCCCGTACACACAGTCAAATCTGTTTGCTGGGACGGTCTAGCAGACTGTTTCCAGCAGACAGATTTGATCGTGTGTACGAGGCCTTAGAGTCGGTTCACACTGGGGAGACTTGGGATCCGACTTGAAGTCGTCTCAAGTCGTCCCAAGTCGTGCTGTCCAGAAAAGCAATGTAAGTGAATGGGAGTGGTGTTAATACACACTACTCATGTTGCTCCGACTTCAGAAGAGGTTCCTGTACTACTTCAATCAGACTTCTAGGCGACTTGTACCCATTGATTTCAATGGAAGTCGCTTCCAAGTCTGATCACTGTTTTAATTGAAGCGACCTTTCAGCAAGATAACATACATTTCTCAGGCAAACCCCTCCCTCCCCTTCCCTCTCCCAGAGCTGATTGTTGTTTTATTGGCCACTGGAATGTCTCCTGACCTGAAAAGGACTTCAAGTTGTGTTGTAAATCGCCCAGATCGCCCTGTGGTTCATGCTCAAGTCGTGTTGAAGTTGCTTCTGAAAGTCATGCTGGAAGTCGTGTCGCCCCAGTGTGAACCGACTCTTAGTGTCACTTTAATCTTGTTGAACTCCAGGCTGTTAGCAGTGGAAAAGACTAGTACCAGCTCATTGTGTTCCTTGCTGACTTTATCAACAAACAATTCCTCCGTAGGCTATTCAAAATAAAGACTGTCAGGATGCAGAAGCTGGGAGTCCAGATATATGTAGCTACACCAAGAAACTGGTACCAGACCAAGTGTTTAAATCTGTGAGATTTATTTACAGTGAACAATAACCACATGCTAACAGCAATAAATATGAGAATGTACGGAAATCAAAACTAAATGACAAAATGCCTAACCAGCAACCCAACAAACTAACTTTATACAAACAAATTTAAAATTAAATAAAGAAGGCAGTGGAGAGCAGGGAGCAGATGCGAAGGGGGAACAACAACACTGCAATGGGAACAAGGCTTCATCATTAGCTGTAAGCTAGGCTGGCACCTGTTTAGTGCTATAATGGCAGTGTGTGGCTGGTAGACATGGAGCAGTGTTTTCTCTCTTGTTTAGCCACCTGAATCCAACATAACACCTGATCAGTAAGTGCCAGCCTCTGCCTGTATTGAGGTTTTTCATGCATTTAACTGTGGATTGGTGATGAGCATATGACCCACTTGGAAAATAAACAACGTACATCCAGTGCAGCGGAGGGCAGGTTTAGCAGAACCCTGAGTACTCCACAATTTAATCCATTGAGAATGGATCCTTCTGGTCAGTTACAGATGTCAGTGGATGACCATTCTGAGTCAAATTACAAAGATTGATGATAAAGGAGATCAGATTTTTTGTGATGTCCACACTGTTTCATAGTACCATTCCAGGAAACAAATTCCCAGGGGATTAAGAGTGAATTAATTATCTGCTTTCGATCTGTTTAACAAAGAGTCAAAGCAAAAAACTGATGCACTTACTGCCCGTTCATTTAATCTGATGCACATCATTGTTTGCTCAAAAACAAAGGAAGATGACAAACAACAGAATGATATTATGTTTATACAACAGGACTTAAATCATTGTAATAATATATATGAATTATCAGCACTCCATTTTGTTCACAGTGCAAATACCTGCCTGTTTGGACTGTATATTTTCTCTGACCAGATAACCTTGTATAGAATCTGTATGGTATTTAGGAATGTTTGTATAACACCACAACCCCCATCTATGTTGTTGGTCAATGCCTGGAATCCGGCCTATCAACCTTAGGCAAACTTTATGACCAGTTATCCATCTTCTGTTAAGTGATGAACAAAACCTGTTTTGTTTCATAGTTATGTAATTATAAATCAGCCCCTCCCCTCTCTACTGTTCTGTAAACCAATAAATACTGAATGACTTTTTCAGTAAATTCAGATACCTTATGAATGCACAAACTGCCTTTCGTGTGTCTGTTATTGAGATATCTCCAGATATATGAAAAGGGTGCTGTTGGTAGACCTGTAAAGAAGGATGGTTTATCCAGAATAACTAATACTTCCTTTCAAGCTCATTAAAAAAATGTTGCTGGATTTGAGGATTTGGAAACCCACTTGACTGATAAGCTGGATACATTTAATCAAGTGATTGCTGGCAATAAAGAGAAAATGTTACAAGATCATTTTAATTATGAATTATGTATATACAGTATATGGAAGAAACTCAATTGGTGTTAAAAACATGTCAGGTTTTCTGACAAGGAGGGTGAAATCTTGAATGAAATTTTGCTACAGCAAAAAATTCTTCCCCTGATATAGGAGGTAGATCGGTTGTTCAGTCTTCTTTAAACGTGGAGGCTTGCAAAACAAAAAAGAAAAAGGAAATAACCACTTCAGCAAAACAAGACTTGATGGGAAAAAAACAAATGGAAACAACCGTTATTCCCTCAGGTGTAAACTATGTGGAAATAGGCGATAATGTGCTGTATGTGTCCCAGAAACATTTATCAAGTAAAGAGAAATGTCTTCATTATTTTTCAAACCTTCTCAAAGATTTGAACTATTGTCCCAGCAGATCGTTCATCTTGTTTCACACAACTCTAGATGTAAATACATTTGTTCCAAGCATTATTTTTAAGCAGCATTATTTTGGATGTGATAATGTTGATGGTGAGGTTGATCAATGTAGTGCCAGCAAGCAGGTCCCTGATGTACAGATGGACTCCCAGGACTGGTGTGGCGTGTGTGTTCTTGAAGACTTTGATCATAAGACAGATGAATGTATTACTGCTAATACCAATATATCGGTTAGGTTGAGATCTGACTTTTAACCTGTTCATTCCAGGGGAAAGGAAATGGACCAGTATCAGAGGTTGATCTAACAAGATCAAACAAGACCTTATATGTGTGGCCGCTAAAGTACTTAAGGTTTTGTGATAAGGAATAACTTGACCCCTGAGGCACAAAAAGCACCTAAAACTCTTTGTGCAGACTCTAGTATTGTGATTACAAACTTGGACAAGTGGTGTGTGAGCTGTTGTTTTAGATGCAGAAAAGTATACATCAGAGGCAATAGACACTTATGTTAGGCTTAAGGGCAACCCTATTGAAGCAATAAAAAGTGACTTGCAGTGTCTTATAGATAGAGGAATGAGGGGTGTTTTTTTTCACAACAGAAGATGTGGGTATGTTTGTACCTACCTCCCCTAATATGCCTGTGTTTCACCACCTCACAAAAACTCTTATGCCGCGTACACACGATCATTTTTTGTGAAGTAAAAAACGACGTTTTTGAAACGTCACTTTTCAAAGACGATGTTGCATACACACATCGTTTTTTTCACAAAAAGCGAGGTTACGTTCACCACTCTTTTCCATTGAAGCTCGCTTCATAACTAGCTTCTGGGCATGCGCGGGTTGAAAAACGTCGTTTTAAACGACGTTTTTGCTACACACGGTGACTTTTTGTGAAACAAAAAACGTTTTGAAAAACAACACAAAAAATTCAAGCATGTTGGAATTTTTTTTTGGTCGTTTTTTTGAAGACAAAAAACGACGTTTTGCCCACACACGATCAATTTAAATGACGTTTTAAAAAACAGCGTTTTTTTTCATCGCAAAAAACGACCGTGTGTACGCGGCATTAGGCCTCGTACACACGATCAAATCTGTCTGCTGGAAACGGTCCGCTGGACCGTTTCAGCAGACAGATTCGATCGTGTGTACGGCCGAGCCGACGGATTTGGCCACCCGACAGATTTCAAAGCATGCTTTGAAATCTATCGGGTGGGAATCCGTCCGCCCGACATGTCTGCTGGTTAGTACACTTACCAGCAGACATGTCGTCCCACACCGCCGACGCACCGCCGCCGAATGGATTCGGCGCATGCGCGGAAGTGTTTTACTTCCTGGTGCGGTGACGTGGCGGACACGTCAGCGCGCTCTCTGCTGGCGGGGATTTTGGTTTGCTCGTGTGTACACGTGAGCAAACCAAAATCCCAGCAGACAGATTTGTTCAAATCTGTCGGACGGACAGATTTAAACAAATCTGTCTGCTCGTGTGTATGGGGCCTTAGGGGTCTTCATTCTTTATATCGGAGACTGATTGTTTCAGTCATAGAGTCCCTGAACAAATGACTCAATGGGTTGATTATCAGCTCCAACCCTTGTTCACTGCTCTACCTGGATATCTGAGGGACAGGAAACAGTTACTTAAATCAGAGTTCCGATTGGGTAATTTTTTTTTTTAAGTCAACAGCTACAAATACTGTAGCTGCTGAAGTTTAATATAAGAGAACTTACCTATCTTGGGAGCCTGCAATATCGGCACCCAAAGCCAAACCGTCCCTCCGCTATGGGTGCAGGTGCCGGCATCATTACTAAGGGAAGCAGACTGTTTCCTACTGTGCATGTGCGAGTCACCTTGCGCTTTCTTAATGGTCCTGCTGTATTCTGGGACCTGTGTGTCTCCCAGAAGGCAGTGGGGGAGGAGGAGTGGCTGAACATTACATACTGTAGTTCGCCGCACAGCGTGCAGCGATCTTTCCCCGGAAGTCAAATCCAAGTTTCTGCTGCCCACTCCCCTTGAAAGGTGGCAAATGTGGCACCGGAGTGGGGAAGGAATCAAATTAGCGGAAGTTCCATTTATCGGTGAAACTCCCCTTTAACAAGTTGAAATGCTTTCCCTGGAGGGACGCGTATGTGTCGGTTACAAGTAATGTTTTAAATGTATATTTGTTTATTCTGCGTACACTAGGGATCCAGGCAGTTTCATGCTTTAAAAAAAACACAATTATAATTTTTTGGTGCAGAAAGATTTTATTTTACAAAGTTTGGATTATTTTATGACTCAAACTTTTTTGTTTTTTAATAAGTTTGCTATCTTTAAAGGTGCAAGGCAGCTGTAAGGGCCATATGTTCCCCTCTCTTGTCAACCCATATATAGGTTTTTGGGAGAGAACCTGCTTTTTTTTTAGATGGAATCCCCTTCAGATCATGTATAAAACTGTACATCGATGATCTGCTGTTGGTTGTTCAACCAAATGGAAGCGGTCACCGAACCTCTAGCAACCACCAACCAGACAATTTTTAAGGCTGCATTGCATTTGCAGTAATACATGATGACCAGTTTAATTAGGAGACTAAGTCTATGTGGGTATGTTTCCACCAGTGGGGCTATCCAGTGTCTATTTTAACCACTAGGGGCCTGCGCTATAGCCAAATGACGGCTACAGCATGGACCCAAATTGCCGGGAGGATGTCAGTAGACGTCCTCCGCTTTGCACACACAGGGTGCGCGTGGCACGTTCTATGTTTACTGAGTTACTGAGACTCGGGTGATCACAGATCCGGTCCCATCCCCTTACCATGTGATCAGCTGTCAGCCAATGGCAGATGATCAGGTTATGTAAACAATGCTCGGTAATAATTTTTTTTCTCCTTGCACTGACAGTGTCCAAGTGTGACCACCGTTTTTGCATGTATTCCCAAAATATAAAACATATCTTTTAGCAGTGAAATACATACTTACCACTGTCAAAAATGTATGGATATCAACAGGTTTGTGACCTTTACCAGACATCTTGATGGCAGCTTTTCATATACTGCAAAAGGTTGCAAAAAGACATAGGGGTGAAATACACTTAAACTGGAGAGTGTAGAATTGTGTGCAGCTGAACATGGTACCCAAGCAGCTTGTTCAGTTAAGTTTGACAAACAAACCTGGAAGCTGATTGGTTCCAGTGCAGCGCTGCACTTGATTGTACACTCCCCATTTTTGGAAATCAACCCCATAGTTAGACACAAAGCAAAGATTATTCAATCTGGCTCACATGAACTCATCAAAATCAAATTTTAGTATTTACATCCTTAGTTTTCCTGTTCTGGCATTCACATGATCTTTGCTTAAGATCTTTAAAGTCTCCCAGGCACATGAGAGCGCAACCTCAACTCTCTGATCCCTGCCTTCAGCAGAGATCAGAGATTACAAAAACAATGCTTTAACCAGAACCAGGACACGTGTTTCAGCAAGAAAGTTATTTTATAATTTCAATGAAGTATAACAGATGGAAAGGGGGTTGTTGTAAGTACGTTTTAACAGCCTCTTAAAGCGTAACTTTACCCATGACAGTTTGATAACAATGAATGTTCTTTAACAAAAGAACATACATTCCACAATAATAATTATGCTACTTGTTAGAAATTCTGTACATAACCCTACAGAACAAACCGTGCACAGTCCACATGTAGTTGGCTGCTTAACTGCAGACATGAAACAGGAACTTTATTACAGAGAAACCACATAGATCACACCATAGGTGGAGCTAAAAACATATAATCACCACCATCTACTGGTTTAGAGCTATATTTCTACTAAATACTGATGTACAGTAGTTGTTGCACAAAATACAATTCACATTCTAGCACTACCAAAATTGGTGTGTGTAAATTTTCTCCAGCATTGCTCCTGTTTCTTCTAGCTACTTTTTGTTGAAGCCTGGAATACTCACTTCCTTTTTAGAAACTTCCCCCCTCTCCTTGGTCTCAAAAACGTTATGCTACTTCCAGCAATTCAAATATGTACATTTCCAGCCTTGATCGTATGTCTTTGCTCAGATAGAGGGGAAGGCTGCAGAAGCTTTAGGATGGGGGAAAAGGGAGAAACTATAAGGCCGCGTACACACGATCAGTTCATCCGATAAAAACGGTCCGAAGGACGAAGCTGACCGATGAAGCTGACTGATGGTCTGATGTGCCTACACACCATCGGTTAAAAAAACGATCGTATTAGAACGTGGTGACATTTACGTGTTTTAACACAACAACGTGCTGAAAAAAAAAAAAGTTCAATGCTTCCAAGCATGCGTCGACTTTTAACTGATGCTTTTGCATACTAGCGATCGGTTTTGACCCATCAGTCAGGCGTCCATTGGTCAAATTTTAAAGCAAGTTCTCTTTTTTTTTACCGAAGGATAACTGACCGATGGGGCCCACATACGATTGGTTTGGACCGATGAAGCGGAGCTTCAGTCCGTTTTCATCGGTTTTGACCGATCGTGTGTACACGGCCTTAAAGAGAAAAGATAAGACACTAGCCTTGTAAGTTTGAGTCTTTTGTGTCTCCCTCGCAGCAGAGTTTGTCCTGTAACCTATTTTGCTTTTCTTTTTTCTCTCCCTTATCTGTGTTCCCTCCCCACTGCGTCTGTGTCATTCCTGTTGCTTTCTTTCCCTTTTAGCAACAGTGAGGCTTCATTTCCATGGACGTTTTTACAGCCACTTTTTTAACCTTTTTTACAGCTTAAAATGCCTGTCCATGTTTATTTTTAAAATTATTATTTTTTTATTTATTTTTTGGAGCTGGAGCTCAAAAACGCAGTGGTAGAGTTTTTGAGCGTTTTTGAGCATGTTTGCGCGTTTTTGAGCATTTTTGAGCGTTTTTTAATGTCTGGCGTTTTTACAGCTCTATTGCTGGAGCTTCAGAATGCACTGGTTTTTTTTTTTTTTTTTCAGCTTAAAAACGGCTCAGCCATCTACAGCTCAAAAACGTCATGGTGGGCATGAGGCCATAGACTAACATGGAGAGCCGTTTTTAAGCTGCAAAAAACGCTCAGAAAAGTGGCTGTAAAAACATCCATGGAAATGAAGCCTAAATCTCAAATCTGTCACCTGATCGGCCTGTGATTTTAGGCACAGTGCTGAGAATAGAGAGCAGATGAGAATGTGCAGATCAGGAGGAGACTGTGCATTACTGTATTTTAACCACTTCCTGCCCGGCCAATAGCAGATTTACGGCCGGGAAGTGGTTATGAAATCGTGACTAGCCGTTCTCAAACGTCTAGGACGATTTCAATGCCGCGGCGATCGGTGATGCGGGGTGTCAGTCTGACACCCTGCACCTCCGATCTCGGTAACGAGTCTCCGGCGGAGCCTCGTTACCACGTGATCAGCCGTGTCCAATCACGGCTGATCACGATGTAAACAGGAAGAGCCGCCGACGGCTCTTACTCACTCGCGTCTGACAGACGCGAGTACAGGAGAGCCGATCAGCGGCTCTCCTGACAGGGGGGTTTCTCGCTGATTGTTTATCAGCGCAGCCCTCCCTCGGATCGCCACACGGACCACCAGGGAGTGCCCACACTAGACCACCAGGGTACTAAAAAAATAAAAAATAAAAAGGACAAAAAAAGGACAAAAAAAAAGGGGGCAGTAAAAAAAAAATGATGCCAATCAGTGCCCACACATGGGCACTGATTGGCAACATTGATCCATCAGTGCCACCCCTCAGTGATCATCAGTGCCACCCCAGTGTCTGTCAGTGACAATCCATGCCCAGTGCCCACCTATCAGTGCCCACCTGTGCCACCTATCAGTGCCCACCTGTGCCACCTATCAGTGCCCACCTGTGCCACCTATGAGTGCCCACCTGTGCCGCCTATGAGTGCCCATCTGTGCCGCCTATGAGTGCCCATCTGTGCCGCCTATGAGTGCCCAGTGCTGCCTATGAGTGCCCATCAGTGCCGCTCATGAGTGCCCATCAGTGCCGCCCATGAGTGCCCATCAGTGCCGCCCATGAGTGCCCATCAGTGCCCCATACCAGCGCCGCCTATCAGTGCCCATCAGTGCTACCTAATCGGTGCCCATCAGAACTACCTCATCGGTGCCCATCAGTGCTACCTCATCGGTGCCCATCAGTGCCACCATATTAGTGCCCGTAATTGAAAGAGAAAACATACTCATTTACAAAAAATTAACAGAAAAAAATAAAAACTTTATTTTTTTTTCAAAATCTTCGCTATATTTTTAGTTGTTGCGCAAAAAAAAAAATCGCAGAGGTGATCAAATACCACCAAAAGAAAGCTCTATTTGTGGGGAAAAAAGGACGCCAATTTTGTTTGGGTGCAGTGTAGCATGACCGCGCAATTGTCATTCAAATTGCGACAGTGCTGAAAGCTGAAAATTGGCTTGGGCGGGAAGGTGCGTAAGTGCCTGGTATGGAAGTGGTTAAACACAATAGACACTATAAACACAGATTATGTATGTTTTTATAGCTATACCTGCAAAAGGAGCCAGCCGGAATTGATCTATCAGGACTTCATTATCTATTTAAAGTTCCCCTTTAAAGAGCGTCTTGTCAAAAGTTTTAAACCCCACCTCCACTGCATTTTATCTCATTACAGCAAATCCAGAATCTTGGGTTATGATCTGAAATAAGCTTGTGTCATACAAGAGTACAAGAGGGATTGATTTAAAGTCTGAAGTTTTTAACAAAATGTTAACTCTAATTGCTTCTATTCCAAAAAATAAATGTATTAAGCAGTATGGGCAGGTTAACTGATTCCCCTTGAAGAAAATGTGAATTAGACTTTTTAGCAAGTTGTTATCAAGTTATGTATTTAAAGTAATATTTTTGAAGTCAAAACTAAATTTGACCCTATTAGACCTTTATTGTTTAGTTTCCTTTTAAAGCAAATTGTTTATTTGACTATAAAATGTGTACTTGAGTCGTCAATTCTTGCAATCTATTTGTTATAATATGCAATCATATTCTAGATTGAAATGGAAATCATTTTCAAAAACACTGCCAATTTATTTGCTGTCTGGGGATGTTAATAACATTAGATGTGTACTTGGTTTGCAGTGAGGGCTGAGGAAAGTTATTGTGGTAAAGCTTGCTGAAGTACTGAATTTTAATAACTTGAATCAATTGTGATTACCCTTTGTGACAGGCTTTCCATTTATTGACAAATTAAAGTATTACATGAACAGTTTGATGGCTTCAGCGTGAGATGACATCTTTATATTACTTTGAGTTTGGGATGCTAATATTTGATCATATTCTTGACATCAGGCATTGTCGCTGTAAGTTTTCAGCACTGTGGAGCAAAATGCTTCTATGGGCCAGATTCATGTAGATGCACGCATATTTTATCCGGCGTAGCGCAGCGCATATACATTACGCTGACGCGAACTAGTGAGTCAAGTACAGTATTCACCAAGCATTTGTTCGTTACTTTGCGGCGGAGTAACGAAAATGCGATTGCGCAACCCGACGTAAGTGGAAGTGGGTGTGACCATATTGCTGAGGTGGTTGAGGAGGAGCCTGTCGTCACAGATCAGGAGTTTGTTTTATTTTTGGAGGAGTCCTCCCCTTCAGCAAGGCCCTCTCAAATCCCCTCCCCCATCATGGGAAGCCCCTCAAGGGCGACTCCATCCCCCTGGGGAATACCATCTCCTGGCCCCAGGAAGGCGACCCGGAAGACCAGGGGGGTGTCTGATGTGGTCCATGACCAAATGGCGAGGGACCAGGCCAGGCAGACCCAGCAGATGGGGGAGATAGCTGGGCACCTGGACCGTGTAGCTGACAGCCTGGGCTCCGTGGCCCAGATGACAAATGCAGTGCAGGATGTCAGCTGCAACTGCGCTGCAGTGGTGAACAGCCTGGGGGAGGTGCAGGCTGATCTTCGGCACCTCACTGCAGCCATCCAGGCAAACACAGCAGCCATCCGGGACCAGGGGAGGCAGAGGCAGCGGGCCCACCAATACCAGGTGACCCGGCAGCTGAGGATGCAGGCCCAGACTAATTCCTTCCTCAGCCGTGGCCTTGGAGGGCATGCAGGCCACACCTGCTAGGAGTGGCCCACCCGGGGATCAGCCACCTCCAGATGCCCCCCCACCCCCACCCAAGACTCCCTCCAGGCAGGAGGAGGAGGAGCCAGAGAGGGCCCACCAGGAAGAGCCCCCGTCAGCCCAAATGATGGCTTTTTGGGTTGTTCGTTTATTTTTGCAGTTTTTGTTTCTGCTCAGATTATGAGCTTTTTATTTTAATTTATATTTTGTTTAGATTATGAGCTTTTCATTTTTATTTATATTTTGCTCAGATTATGAGCTTTTTATTTTTATTTAAACTGCACACGGTCAGTAGTGCAGGGGACAGTGTGAATGGTGTGTGAATGTGAGGGTGACACTCCTGCCAGTAAGGGGTGTCACCCTCGGCCGTTGGGGAGAAGTTATCCCCACGGCTGTGTGAATGACGTGTGAATGGACAGCGACACCATTGGGGCCTTGACGCAGCGTTGCTGCTCCCAACTCCTGCATGTTGGACTTGGGCTAATCCAATGTGATGTGGATGTGGTGTGTGTGATCTAGGGACCTCAGTGGTGTGCATGCGTGCATTGTCCGTGTGATCAATGTATTTGTTTATTGTCCAAAGATGCTAATGGTGAGGACCCTCCTGACTGCTCTTCTATCAGCTGAATGGGTAGTCTCTGCCAGGTGGGGACTGTGTGGGTCGGGGGTCAGGTCATCACGTAGGTCAATCTGCAGGCCCTTTCTCATGGCAAAGTTGTGCAGAATGCAACATCCACCGATGATCTGACACACAAAGGTAGGGGAATACAAGAGGGCCCCCCCAGACTTATTCAGGCATCGGAAACGGGACTTCAGGAGCCCAAAAGTTTTCTCCACCACTGCACGAGTTTGGATATGTGCCGCATTGTATCTTCTCTCTCCTCTGGTTTGGGGGTTCCGGAAAGGAGTCATTAGATGGGGTCCCAGTGCATATGCAGAGTCACCTGGAAGGGAAAAGACAGGAGGATATTAGTCATCCATGTGCCCCTTGTGATGTCAGCATCATGGGGTCGGACAGTCATGCCTGACTCCCATGTCACTCACCAACCAACCAGCTGTCCTTGTACAGGTTCTGTTCGAATTCCGTTGGGATGGGGCTTTGACGGTATATGAAGCTGTCATGGCTGGGTGTTTGGCACGGACGTACCATATGAGGCGTTGGGCATCGGCTATCACCTGTACGTTGATGGAATGCCAAAGCTTCCGATTGCGGTATATGTGCTCTGTGGCACTGGGGGGCTGTAGGGCCACATGTGTGCAATCAATGGCCCCCACGGTGTGTGGGAATCCTGCAATGCTGTAGAAATCTGACATTGCTTTCTGCCGCAGGTCCTCAGTGGTGGGTCTGATGATGTGGTGGGACATGCGTCTGAGAATTGCAGGAACAACCTGGTGCACACATCTGCTCATGGTGGACTGTGACATCCCAGCCAAAACTCCACTTGTACGCTGGAATGATCCACTGGCAAGGAAATGAAGTGTTGCCAGTACCTTCACCAGTGGCTGCACTGCTTGTCAGCGGTGTGTCTTGCTGGTGATTAGTGATGAGCGGAATACGCCATATTCGATTTCGCGATATTTCGCGAATATTTTGAAGAATATTCGCGAATATTCGTTAATATCGAATATTCGTGATATTTTATAAAAAAAAAAAATTGCGAATTTTCGCCAAAAAAATCACGAAATTTTGCGAATTTTGCGAATTTTCGCCAAAAAAATCACGAAATTTTGCATTAGCGAAAATTCGCATTGGCTAAAGCCAATGCGAAATTTCGCTAATGCAAAATTTCGTGATTTTTTTTGGATAAAATATCACGAATATTCGATATTTACGAATATTCGCTATATTTTATTAAAAAAAATTGCGAAATTGATTGCGAATGTTTTTGCGAAATTTATTGTGAAATTTGAAAAATACGAATATTCGAAATAGCGAATATTCGCCGCGATATTCGAGCTATTCGCGAATACTCGAATATGCAATATTCGTGAGCAACACTACTGGTGATGTCATCCTGCAGGGTTGTGGTTAGTTCAAGGATTGCATCTGGGCTGAATCTGAAGAGGCGATACACCTCCTCATCACCCATGCCAAAGAGGCTAATGCGCGTGTGGTATATCCTTTCACGTGCCCGCCTCCTCCGTACCGGGGGACCCAATAGTAGTGCTAGGACCACGGCTGCCCCTGGCATGTTGGCACACAGAGGTGTTGTCCTGCAAGTGTGGTTGGTCAGCTTGCTATTTTCGTCGGTAACGCTGCTGCTGTAGCTGCTCTCCTGCTGACCTGTGGCCGTCAGGAGTAAAGATAAAGCAGCTATTTGTAGGAATAACTTTGCGCCAGACGTACGACGTACGAGCGGCGCACGTAGCCAGCGTCTGGTGCTAATCCATTCGCGAATCGGCATATCTCCCTCATTTGCATATTTGAATGGGAAATCAATAGGCGCGACGGATGCGCCAAGCGAAAATATGCGCATACGATACTCTGGCGTAGGAAAGTTAAGCCGATCGGAGAAAGCACGTTTTCTGGCGCATCTAGTTTGGTGGGTACGGCACATAGATACTACGGCGCATCTTTACACTTACGCGGCGCATAGCGATATACTCCAGCGTAAGTCTTTCTGAATCTGGCCCTATGCATTGACTGTGTTCAGAGTATCTTAAAGAGTAACTAAATTTGTTCGCAGTTTTTTTTTTTCTGTGTGTGAAACAAAGCAATATAGGAGCCTTCGATTTTGGGTAGGACTTTTACCATCCCATCATACCCATTTTTATTTTGATAGCCATGCTGTATATTTACAGTGACTAAGCTTGACAATGGACTGGCTGCATAACATAAAATTGTCTAGTATAGATAAATGTATATTACTGTAGATAAACAACATTTTTTTTTTTTAGTTTTGATGATTATGACTTACAGCTAGTGAAAACCCAGTGTCTCAGAAAATGTGATTATTACATAAGACCAAAGTAAAACGTTATTTTTTGGCTTACTGAAAAGTACATCATGCACTCAATAATTGGTTGGGGCTTCTTTTGCAAGAATTTTTGCTTCAATGTGGCGTAGAATGCAGGCAATCAGCCTGTGGCACTGCTGATGTGTAGAAGTCTAGGTTTTTTGATAGTGGCCTTCAGCTCATCTGCATTGTTGAGTCTGGTGTCTCTCATCTTCTTCTTTTTTTATTGCACAGTTTGCAATCCAGGGCATAAAGAATATTGTTGGTGCCACAAAAATTCCTGATTTACAAATTTACCAGTGGTGCAAGAAACAACTACAGGTTTGTATAGCTGTGGGAATAATACCTGCCATGTTTGTGATAAACATTCCCAACAGCATAATAATGCCGTTTCTTGCGCCACTGGGAAAGATTGGGTCTTTATCAGTTGTGGCACCGACAACGTGGACTGCAAGATGTGCAAATAAACAATATGTGGGATGCACATCAAATCTTCTCAGACCCAGAATCAGTGAACATTTCCATGACGCCTCATACAGTGATGACAAAAACATGTCTAATGTCTCTAAACACTTTAAATTTGTTAAATGTGGCAACATGGCATCTTTCGCTTTCCTGGGTCTAGAAAGAGTTAAACTTTCTCCAGGAGGAGGAGATATCCACAGCAAGCTGCTTGAGTGGGAGCCGTTGTGGTGGATAGTTAACCTTTAAACTTGAATACCTCTAGGTATGAATTACCGTTACGATATGGACCTTTTTCCTAAATACATTTTTTGATAGACATGCACATATGTATGCAGGTCTTTCACATATATAAACATTATTCTATCTCTTCTATATGCTTCTGTTTTTCCATGTTTTTATTATTTACACTGGGATTTATGTATGTCTCCAATCCTCTCTTCAGCATCACACCTACCAGTTAATTTTCAGTAATCATTTTGATTGATGAATTAATAAATGGGGAGGTGGAGACTTTTATATATATATATATATATATATATATATATATATATATATATATATATATATATATATATATATATATATAGAATATATGTTCTGATTATATTTTTATATGTGCTTTGACCAAGGCTTATAGGCAAAATGTGTTAGCCACTGTTTTTTACTCGCTGATATACAACAATAAAGAATTAAAGGATTTATGCAGTTGCCGGCTGTTGCCTTTGCTCGACTAATCTGTCTATTGGTGTCTCAGCCAGAGCACCCGGACGATTGCCTCTATTAACTTTTGATACCTGGTGGTTCCACTGCTCAGAGTGATGCACCTGCTCTTTCACAAAGACAAATATAAGGGGAATTTCTCTTGGGAAGATATAAACAGCAATAAAATCTTGAACAAAGGCCCCTTCCTTACTCTACTACTAAAACTAAAACTGAACAAATATTGCATTTACTAACATTTTTGTATTTAGCTGATGCCGGGTACTGCCCTGGGGGGACATGTATCAATGCAAAACATTTTTTTTAAAACAATCGTTTTTTAGGAGCAATGATTTTAGTGAGGCTTAAAGTGCAACAAGAAAAATTAGAAATTCCTTTAAATATAGTGCATGGGGGTCCCCTTAGTCTGCCTGTAAAGTATCGCTTCTTTAGCAGGCATAGAACATGCTGCAGCAAAAATAAAATTTCTAATGAAAAAAACTAGTCAAATCACATTTAAATAGACTCATGCTGCGTACACACGACCATTTGTAATGGTCTAGAAAAAACCGACAAAGCGCGGTGACGTACAACACTATAAAGGGGAAGTTCCATTCGGATGGCGCCACCCTTTGGGCTGCTTTTGCTGATTTCGTGTTAGTAAAGGTTTGGTGAGAGACGATTTGCGCTTTTCAGTCTTCGTGCTTTTCAGTCTGTTACAGCGTGATGAATATGCCATCTCCATTATGAACGCTAGTTTTACCAGAACGAGCGCTCCGTCTCATAACTTGCTTCTGAGCATGCGTGTTTTTTTCATGACGTTAAAGCCTATACATGACCATTTTTTTCAACGTGAAAAACGACAATGTGAAAAACTATGCGAAAATTTAGAGCATGTTCTAAATTTTTAATGCCCATTTTTAACGTCGCGAAAATGCTCTGTAGCCCACACACGATCGTTTTTAATGACATTAAAAAAAATTCACATTGTAAAAAATGGTTGTGTGTATGCGGCATAATGGTTGCAATTCCCAACACCCAGCTATTAAAGAAAAAGAAAGAAAAAAATGACATGCCCCCCCTCCCCAGTCCATATCACAAAAAAAGTGTCAAAAGTAATAAAAACACAGAGACGTTTTTTTGACAATTCTTTAATAAAATGTAATTAAAAAACAGTATCCCCAATGTAAATCCATCATCAATCACGCCGCCCACTGCACCCGAAACAAAAAAAAAAACTCTCAGACTTAATTGATGGCCGATCACCCAATGTCTCCTCCACCATTTGACAGTTCTTCTATAGGTAAGGGCGGGTCCACCTCACGATGTCACCTGGTGGCACCGCCCCCCTTGTAACATCACTGATTAGTGAATGCTGGGTCAGTGGCATCACAAGGGGGTGGTGTTACTTTTTTTGTTCATTTTCGGGTGGGGCGCGGGCATTTTGTTTTATGAAGGAATTGTCCTTTTGACACTTTTTGGTGAATAAGTAGGGGTAAATAGTAAATACACTGCATACAACCCTGCAGGTCAGGTAAGTAATGAGATGAGCGAGCCCCCCTTCTTAACCATACCAGGCTGCATTTCCTCAACATAGGGGGTGCTTTGGGGCGGGGGGCTCTGCCTCTGGTTATGTCTTCTTCCTCCTCTGATGTTGGCTCCCTCAATTATGTCAGCTCCACCCTCTGTCAGTTCTTATAAACCAAGGTGGTGTGGCCACCCAGTGCCGTCACAAGGGGTGGGTTCTCTAGGTGACATCACCGGATGCCCACTCCCTATGGCTATATAAGAACTGGCAGACAGCAGAGCAGACACAATGGAGGGAGCCAGCATCAGAAGAGGAACTTTTTTTTATTTTTATCGGGTCAGCAGTGGTGGAGGAAGACATCACCAGAGGGAGAAGAAACCACTGGAGGGAGAAGACAGCAGAGAGAGAAGACACCACTGGAGGTAGAAGACAGCTGAGGGAGAAGAAATCTCCAGGAGAAGACAGCGGAGGGAGAAGAAACCATCAGAGGGAAAAAACAGTGGAGGGTGAAAACACCTGAGGGAGAAAAAGCCACCGAAGGGAGAAGACATAGGTGGCAGTAGGAGGCCCTTGTCCCCACCCCAAAGCACCCCCCATGTTGAGTGCATGTGGCCTGGTATTGTTCAGGAGGGAGGGTGCTTGGTCGTCCCCTCTTTTTCCTGACTTGTTGGGCTGCACGCTCGGATAAGCATCTGGTATGGATTTGGGGGGGACCCAACTCCAAAATAATAAAAAGGGGCCCGGTGGGACAATTTTTTTTTCCGGCAATTGTCTTTTCTACACTTAATTGTCAGCGGGGATACTGCTGACAGATGATGACTCGTCGGTTGTTAGGGACACGGCGGCCAGTTTCCCGCCTTGCTCCTTAGCAACCAGGCAAATACAGTTTTTTTAAGGGAAAACAAAAATCACAAAACGCCAAATGCATCAAAAACACTTGCATTTATGCTGTGATTCCATTGAAGTCTAACGTGGGGAAAAGGTCCCCAACACTTTCCAAAAACGTACCGGCTGCAAAACGCATAGATCTGCAAACTGAAAAATGCACTAAAAGCGCATAGGTGTGAACGTAGGGTTAGTGGATCACAGATATCATTAAGGGGAGTGACTGTATAACAAATATAAATGCTTGTGTGATGAATAAAGTGTGAATTATAGGATTTGACTCATTGTTTGTCTTTTATAACATTTGAAAAAATTATTTGAGCCTTAAAAGTGCTTAAAAGTAAATAAAAATATTATTATTATATCATTAATTTAAAGTTTTCACTTTTAAAAATAGCAATTTTAAAAGCTTAAATAGATATTTGATATAATGAACAACTATTTCTGAGGCATAAACTACTGAAATTGCAGAATTCCAACCTTTTTCTGAACAGTTATGTTCATGTCAGCTGACTAACACTTTTCACCTTTTATTGTATTAGAAATAAGCCTATTAAAGCTCTAACAGAGAATAGTAAAGCTAAGTAAACTTTACTTTTTCACTTTGGAATAAACCCAGCTGTACTTTAAGCACACTATATGGAAATAAGAGAAAAGCTGTAAATCTCCATGATTGTTTGACATTTTATAATATACAATGGGCTGATGAATTTGTAAATCTGTGTATATCTAAATACCAGAAGCTAGCTGCATGATAAATATTCAGTCTTCTTTTTTTTTAAAGCACTTTTGTATTAAAACAATTGTTTGATTAGTAATATATTGGGAAACACATAGAATAAAAAGAACAAATAGAACAAAGGGGGTAAATAAAAGATATGAATTTCTCTATAACAGTAAACAATGCAGTACTGTAGTTGCAATCCACACTTAAAAAGTTTGGTGCACCTGTTTTCATCCACAAACAGGAAATACCTGATGATCAAGTGAAGAATAAATATGCAATCTGATTAAAAAAACATTTAGATAATTAAGTGCTATTCCTTAATGCCAGTACCCTAACTCAGTGGCACATTAGGCTTAATTTCCATGGACGTTTTTACACCCACTTTTCTGAGCGTTTTTTGCAGCTTAAAAACAGCTCTCCATGTTTGTCTATGGCCTCATGCCCACCATGACTTTTTTGAGCTGTAGATGGCTGAGACGTTTTTAAGCTGCAAAAAAAAACAACCCAGGACCAGTGCATTCTAAAGCTCCAGCAATAGAGCTGTAAAAACTACAGACATACAAAAAAATGCTCAAAAACGTGCAAAAACGCTCAAAACGCTCAAAAAAAACAAACATGGACAGGCGTTTTTAAGCTGTAAAAAAGGTAAAAACGTCCATGGAAATGAAGCCTTAAGCAGAACTGTTTGTTGGTACCACTGTTAAGCCCCCCTCTGTCTGTGAAATCACAACAATTCATATTGTCACTTCTTACATGTGTACATGCATTTTTTTTTTCAAATTCTTTATTTAGGGTACAAAGGGTAACCAACAAATCACATCAATATCTAAACAGCGAAAATGTAGTCAAACAGGATAAGGGCATAAGGAACACAATATTTTAGATCACAGAATGTACAGAGATTAATAGTACTGCCATATTATCTAATCTAAGACTAACACTAATGCCGCGTACATACAATCAGTCCATTCGATGAGAATGGTCTGATGGACCGTTTTCATCGGTTAACCGATGAAGCTGACTGATGGTCCGTCGCGCCCACACACCATCAGTCCAAAAACCGATCGTGTCAGAACACGGTGGCGTAAAACACAACGACGTGCTGAAAAAAATTAAGTTCAATGCTTCCAAGCATGCGTCGACTTGATTCTGAGCATGCGTGGATTTTTAACCGATGGTCTGCCTACTATTGATCGGTTTTGACCTATCGGTTAGAAATCCATCGGTTAAATTTAAAACAAGTTGGCTTTTTTTTAACCGATGGATAACTAACCGATGGCGCCCACACATGATCAGTTTGGTTCAAATGAAAACAGTCCGTCAGACCGTTCTCATTGGTTTAACCTATCGTGTGTACGCGACCTTAGTGTAATCAAGGTTGGGAACCCATGTTTTTGATATAACAGATGGGAGGTGCAAAGAAGCATGGAGAAGGGAAACAGATGGGTGTGGAAGAAAAAAAATGGGGGGGTAAAGGAACAAACACGCAGGTGTGATGTTTAAGGTGGTTCAGAGGGGCCATCTAGCAGGGATCTGCCTTCATTCAAATATATAAACATATTCTAGGAAAGCCACATTTTCTTATAAAGTCCATGTTGTCTTTTATTGTTCTTTTAAGAATTCTAGTACTGCTTGTAGTGGTTCTATTTATCTTCTCCTGTTCTTGACCAATCTCACCTAACCCTTCAACTGCTAAATAAGAGTTCAGTTAGAGAACAGTTGCCAAAGAAAGGTTTTGTTAATAGTAGTCACATAAGCTCAAAACTAAAATACTGCAACATTCATTTTAATTGAACAAGAAACATTAAACTTTTTAATATTTTTAAATATTAAAACAGAAATCACAAATAAATCTATTCAAACGGAAATGTTAAAATGTAGAAAAAAAATCATCCCTCATTCAAATACAAACAGCTGAGTATCAGTCCTGATGGGGCAATGCTTTCTACTATATTTTAAAAATCCATTTGACTCTGTCCTTAATATATCCTTATATAATTATCGACATGCCAGACTCACTTGAGAGTTTGAATCCCCCAAAACAGAAAACCCTTTAGACTCCTAGTGTGGTACTTCTTGCAGTGTTTGAGGATTAAATATTTGGAATTCCCTTACAAAAATGCTCTCTAACTTGTGTTTTGAACTCACGCAATCACTAGCTCTTCCTACATACAGATTATGACATGGACATTGACCCGCATAGATAACTCCCTGCTTATAACATGTAATAAAGTCCCTGTTATTTCTTGGGGGGATATAAATGTCTTAACCGTCTTTCCTTTGAATATTGTACCTAGCAAAATAATCTCATATCTCCAATTGTCTTTGTTATACTGCCCCCTATTTAAATGTACTTCTTTTAAACCATGCATGCAAATAAAAGCCCCACATTTCTTGCTTTCTTGTAAACAATGTGGCCACTGCCCCCTGCTATATACAGCAAGGTGCACTGGAAGGGTGACGTATGTGAAACAAAAAGATTTCTAAGCTCAAACTTATCAACCAGCCAGCGACCAGCCAAATTGACCTGTCTAACATTAAGAATAGGGATTTAGTCTGCACATATTGCTGCCACGTCACCGCACCAGGAATTAAAACACTTCTGCGCATGCGTCGAATCCATTCGACGCATGTGCGGGCAGATATGTCTGCTGGTTAGCGTACTAACCAGCAGAAGGGCCCTATGGGTACGATGGGCCTGTCTTTTTCTTCTTCTTGGTGGCAGCGGGACACTACTTGTGCTTGCCACCTCGCCAGCTTGAACTGCACTTATGGGACTCGCCACGTCACCACGTGATACTGCAGTGCTGGATGAACGACCAGGGTGTACTAGGCCGCTGGTGCTTGCCAATCCACCAGAAGGAATGGCGGCGCTAGTACTGGCTCTCTGCTCCATACAAGGGTCCTGTGGTTCTTGCTCCTCAACAACCTCAGAACGGGATCGGGTACGCCTGGCCTTAGCAGGGACCCTCACTCCGTCGTCAGAGCTATCTGACATGAAGCCGCTGTCGTAAACAGGATCGTATTCTGAGCCCGAATCTGACAGATGCGTGACCTCCTCATCACTATCTGACATGCTCAGGATCCTAACAGCCTCTTCACCAGTGTACATTCGCTTTGCCATTTTGGGCTCTAAATTTAGTCGTAGACTGGTGACGCTTCAAAAAAACTGTTAGCGATCGCAGGGATCAGGCCTGTCTCTGTGAATGCTGCAGTTGTGTGTGATGTGTTTTTGAAGTGACAGTGATCGATCGATACTGCACTTGGGTGGGTTGGGCTGGGCGGAGGGGCAAAACGCAAGTGCTAGCGGGTATCTGGGCTGATTCCGCTAACAATGCGTTTTTGGGTACCCTAAACTGCTGGGTACGCTAGTATAGATCTGATCAGATCAGGTATCGATCTATTCAGATACTATAACACTAAGGGGGTGTATGCTTTGCGAGTGGGTGTAAGCGTTACTGGCACTAACCTAACGCTGCTTGGGGTGATGCAGACCCTGACTGATGCACAAATTTAATTTATATCACCCGCCGGGCGATAAGGGGGTTAAACCTTTATTGGGTTATATACGGCGGGTGCCCTGATGCTATAAACAGCAAACTAACTAACCAGCATCAACCGTAACACTTATACGGTGATCACTGGTGAAATTGTTAACTAGGGGGCAATCAGGGGGTTAAAACCTTTATTAGGTAATATATGGGGGTACCTAACGCTTTCTAAAAACCTAAATAACTAACTGGCTAACCTGCGTCACCAGTGACACTTATATGGTGATCACTGGTGAAAGGGTTAACTCTAGGGGGAATCAGGGGTTAAAAACTTTATTTATGGGGGTACCTAGCGCTATAGAACCTGGCGGCGAACCTCAAAAAAAAAGAACTGCCTAGCGGCAACAGTGACACTGATCAGAAAATCGATCCCTTAGTGACACTGGCAATAGGGGGTGAAAGGGTTAACAAGGGCGGTGAACAAGGGGTTAAACCTTTATTAGGGGGGGTAGGGGGCTACCCTAGACCTAAAGGGGGCTAAGACTAACTGCCCTGACACTTTTTACTGTCACACTGACACTAAATGCAGTTATCAGAAATAAATGATTACTGCATTCACTGACACAATGTGACAGTGGACTGGGGGGGGGGGGGTGATCGGTGATGACAGGAAGGGGTTAAGTGTGCCTATGTGTACCTGTGTCAGTGTACTGCAACTTACTTGGTGATGTGTTCTCTCCTCAGCGTCGGACGAAAAGACCGACACGAGGAGGAACACAGCACTTCCCTCTTCCTGTGTTTACAGTTAGCACAGGCGGGGGGGCGCGCGCATTGGCGAGGGGGTGCCATTCTGCCGACGTAAATCTACATGTGGCGGTCCTTAAGTGGTTAAAGCCTGCTTTAAAATCTGTATGCTGGGAACCCGTCGGACCGATATGTCTGAGCCGGAAGGATGCCCAGATTACATGGGGAGCGCTGGCAAGATTGTTTGGGACTCACCCTTATTCGGAAAGGGGTACCACTTGTATGTGGACAATTATTACAGCAGCGTGCCACTTTTTAGTCACTTGTTTGATCATCAGATTGGAGCATGTGGCACCGTGCGACCTAATCGCCGGGGCTTTCCCCAGCGGCTTGTAGATGCCCGTCTTAGGCTCGGGGCGAGATCCTGCTGCAGATGTAATAATTTTCTCGCTGTGAAGTGGCGGGACAATAAGAATGTTTTCGTTCTTACCACCCTTCACGCAGACACGACAGTACAAATTCGTACGGCGACTGGTGTTGTGGAGAAACCCCTCTGTGTCCACGAATATAACCAAAATATGGGAGGGGTGGACCTCAACGACCAGTTGATGGCGCCGTATCATATTGCCCGTAAATCGAGACGCTGGTACAAAAAAGTGTCTCCACATTTATTTCAATTGACTCTACTGAATGCTTTTGTCTTATACAAAGCTTCAGGACAGAACGGACCCTTCCTCCAATTCCAGAAGGATATCACCACAGAACTCCTGTATCCAGGCGGTTCTGCACCTCACCATCCCCTACCAAAGGCAGTACGCCGACTGCATGAGAGGCATTTTATATATGCCCTCGAGAGTACCCCTACCCAAAAAGCCCCCCAAAGAAGATGTCATGTCTGTAGCAAGCGCGGATTTAGGTGTGACACCCGTTATTTTTGTCCCCGATGTCCTGCCGATCCTGGTCTTTGTATTGGCAAATGTTTTGAACGCTTCCACACACAAGTGAAGTTTTAGCGTAGGGTAAAACATTTTACAGGCTAGGCACACCTACACAGGGTCTCCCAAGATGCCATCACATTTTGAGAGACCCAAACCTGGAACTGAAAAGTTGAACAGTTACAAAAAAAAGTGTAAAAAAAAAAGTAAAAAGTAAAAAAACACAAAAAAAATATAAAATAAAAAAAACAAAAATAGTTGTCGTTTTATTGTTCTCTTTTACTGTTTTCAGGTACGCCATTCAGCTGTTGCGCGGACTTATTTATCTTGACAGCAACAGCGTTTGCTCCCACGATATATAAAGCCGTGACTCCAGTGCTGTAGGAGGTGATTTCACCACCACAGTTAAAAAAAGAGCATATATGCCGAAGCATGGGGGCATTAGGGGCGGAGGAGCGATTTTGCTCCTAATGCAGCGTACATACGGTTGAAACTCCTACGGAGGCCTTACCCGTGGAAAAGTCTGACCATGTGTACACGGCATAGAAAAGTCCGACCGTGTGTACGCGGCATAGAAAAGTCTGACCGCGTGTACGCGGCATTACTTTTTTGCGTGAGGATTCCCCCCTGCTTCGGCATATATAAATGGTGCATGCATGCCCATCATTAGAAGTGGGTGGATGAAGGGAGGTATTCTAATGGTGGGCATACCCACCAATCAATCCATATGTGGAATTACACCCCAAAATACATTCTGCTGCTTCTCCTGAGAATGGGGATACCACATGTGTGAGACTTTTTGGGAGTCTAGCCACGTACAGGACCCCAAAAACCAATCACCGCCTTCAGGCTTTCTAAAGGTGTAAATTTTTGATTTCACTCCTCACTACCTATCACAGTTTTGAAGACCATAAAATGTCAAAATAGCACAAAAAAAAAAGGCCCCATTTTGGAAAGTAGACACCCCAAGAAAACTGCTGAGAGGCATGTTGAGTCCATAGATTTTTTTTTTTTTTTCCAAAGTGATTGAATAATGACAAAAAAAATAATCAAAAAGTTGTCACTAAATGATATATTGCTCACACATGCCATGGATATATGTGGAGTTGCACCCTAAAATACATTCTGCTGCTTCTCCTGAGTACGGGAATACCACATGTTTGGGACTTTTTGGGACCCTAGCCACGTACGGGACCCCGAAAACCAAGCACCGCCTTCAGCATTTCTAAGGGCGCAAATTTTTGATTTCACTCCTCACTACCTATCACAGTTTCAAAGGCCATAAAATGCCAAAATAGCACAACCCCCCCCCCCCCCCAAATTACCCCATTTTGGAAAGTAGACACGCCAAGCTATTTGCTGAGAGGCATGTTGAGTCCATGGAATATTTAATTTTTTTTGCACAAAGTGATTGAATAGTGACCAAAAAAAAATGTACAAAACATTGTCACTAAATGATATATTTCTCACACATGCCACGGTTATATGTGGAATTGTACCCCAAAATATATTCTGCTGCCTCTCCTGAGTACGGGGAAACCACATGTGTGGGACTTTTTGGGAGCCTAGCCACATACGGGACCCCAAAAACCAATCACCGCCTTCAGGCTTTCTAAGGGTGTAAATTTTTGATTTCACTCCTCACTACCTATCACAGTTTCGAAGGCCATAAAATTTCAAAATAGCACAAAAAAAAACAAATTACCCCATTTTGGAAAGTAGACACCCCAAGGAAACTGCTGAGAGGCATGTTGAGTTCATTGATTTTTTTTTGTCCAAAGTGATTGAATAATGACCAAAAAAAAATGTACAAAACATTGTCACTAAATGATATATTTCTCACAGATACCATGGTTATATGTGGAATTGCACCCCAAAATACATTCTGCTGCTTCTCCTGAGTACGGGGATACCACATGTGTGGGACTTTTTGGGAGCCTAGCCGCGTATGAGAACCCGAAAACCAAGCACCGCCTTCAAGATTTCTAAGGACATACATTTTTGATTTCACTCACACAAATCTTGAAGGCAGTGCTTGGTTTCGGGGCCCCGTACGCGGCTAGGCTCCCAAAAAGTCCCACACATGTGGTATCCCCGTACTCAGGAGAAGCAGCAGAATGTATTTTGGGGTGCAATTCCACATATGCCCATGGCATGTGTGAGAAATATATCATTCCAAAATGGGGTCATTTGGGGGGGTTTTGTACTGCCCTGCCATTTTAGCACCTCAAGAATTGAGATAGGCAGTCATAAAATAAAAGCTGTGTAAATTCCAGAAAATGTACCCTAGTTTGAAGACGCTATAACTTTTGCGAAAACCAATAAATATACGCTTATTGCATTTTTTTTTTACTAAAGACATGTGGCTGAATACATTTTGGCCTAAATGTTTGACTAAAATTTAGTTTATTCGATATTTTTTATTTTTTGTTATAAGAAAAATCTTTTTTTTTCAAAATTTTCTGTCTTTTTCCGTTTATATCGCAAAAAATAAAATCGCAGAGGCAATCAAATACCATCAAAAGAACGCTCTATTTGTGGGAAAAAAAGTACGCAAATTTAGTTTCGGTACAACATTGCATGACCGCGCAATTACCAGTTAAAATTGTAAAAACACCTTGGGTCTTTAGCCTGCATATTGGTCCGGGTCTTAAGTGGTTAAAATCTGTCTGCTGGACAAATCCGTCTGCTCGCCCGTACACACGATCGAATTTGATCGTGTGTACGCGGCCTAAAGAGTCAATAGACTCAAATGTAATGTGTCCATTGACAATAGAGCCTGAGGAGCTGAAGCACATTTCTGCTTCTAATATGTCTTGGATACTCCAACTGCAAGAGCATCCTGAAATAATTTGTGTTACTTTTGGGGTGTTCCAACCCATTATGTTGAAAAAAATCACAAATAGTCATTGGAATGAAAATGGCCACAAGGTAACGTCTTTCAACATAAAATACGTTTTTCAATCAGGGTCATATGACAATAAACCATTACATTTGAGGAAGCCTCCTCCCATAGCACATGAATCCCAATAGCAAGCAATAGACAAAATAGACGTTTTTGTTAATAAAACTTCAAGTATGTAGAGGAAAGGAAAGTAAAACAAAAAAGAGAATCAAACCCATAGGGGAATGATAAAAAAGGAGTCAGTGGAAGGGGGAAAAGGGGGGAGAGAGTTGAGGCTCCGTGCCTCTTAGGCTGCGTACACACGAGGAGACATGTCCGATGAGACAGGTCCGACGGACCGTTTTCATCGGACATGTCTGAAGGGATCTTTTGGTCTGATGTGTGTACACACCATCAGACCAAAATCCCCGCAGACAGAGAACGCGGTGACGTATAACACACCGACGTGCTCAAACAAGGAAGTTCAATGCTTCCACGCATGCGTCAAATTAATTTGGTCCGATAGTTGGGCGTACTAACCGACGGACAGGTTTCCAGCGGACAAGTTTCTAGGCATGTTTACAAACATTTGTCCGCTGGAAACCTGTCCGCTAGGCCGTACACACGATCGAACATGTCTGCTGAAACTGGTCTGCGAACCAGTTTCAGCGGACATGTCTCCTCGTGTGTACGCGGCCTTAAAGCTGAGGCATCTTTTTTTAACTTAATTTCTATAATAACTATACATTTACTTACTCTAGAAACCATGCAACACTTTCTACCTTGGTGTACAGTACCTGACTATATAATTGTTTAATTATGCTGCAGTCACAATGACTACCATTTTTTGACTTCAGTAAGAATCCAGGGATGCATATTACAGAAGAATTAGTAAGCTCTGGCATAAGATATTAAAATTCTCAAGTTTTAATGATTTTTAATGAATCTACAAATTAAATATAATTCATTATATTAACCACTCCTGTACAATAGCTTCTGAATAATGTAAATGCACATTGCTATAATACAGTCTTTGCCTGGCATGTATGGCAAAGGTGATAACTATAATAATAAAAATAACATGTTTATTATGTCTCAGTTATAATTTAGATTGTATTGCCATATGGTTATTATTTTATCATGCAACAATAGATAAAGATCATGCTGTAGATAAATTATACTCTTCACCTTGTTATCTGTAGCACGTTGTGACAGCCATCTCATATGAAATCAGTTAAAAAATGCTGAGTTCTAGCTCATTTGCCGCACCAGTAGACTTTATTGAAAAACAATACTGCTGTACATCAATAGATTTTGCTTTATTATTCTGTATATTGCTGCATGATATTGTAGATCTGGCAGTCAGCGGTCATAAAATTTGCTGCAGCTGTTCCAAGTTTTACGGCTCAAGGGATCATGAACTTAAAATGGGTACTCAGTGTTTTATATTGCTTACCATTATGTCTGGGTGTAATTTCCCAGACTGAAATAGCCTTTTGTTAAAAAAAATTAACAGGTAGGAGATATAAAATTCACAGCATATCACTGGTGTTTGTTTATTAATTAAAAAAGGAATTTTATATTAGTGATAGCACTTTTAACAGTAAATAAAACCTTTAATTTTAAATGCATTGCACTTTACTTATAGCAGGACTGCTTAATATTATTTTATGATCTTTACTGAATGCCAGTCACACATATGTTTTTTTTTTTTTTTTTTGTAATCTTCAGCACCTATCAGTGCAAATTAATTAACTGTACTTCCTGAATATGTTTGGTCTTTTTGAAGCAACCCTTATGATTTAAGATAAATACATAGGCCCAGATTCACAGAGCGATTACGCGTGCGCAACTGCTGTTGCGCGTGCGTAAGTCTAAATGTGCGCGTGCGTATAGTTGGACGCGATTCACAAAACAATATACGCCAGAAATCTACGTTTTTTGGTCCGGCGTAATTGAGTTAGACATTCGCTTCCCTTCGCGCAAAACTGCGCTAGACACACCATTGATTTGCTAGTCAAATATGCTAATGAGGGAGTTACGGGGATCCACAAAAAAACGCAGTTGCTGCGCAGGCTACGCGATGTGCGCAACTGCAAAATGTCCTGTCTAAAGTTAGAGCACATAAAAGCTGATCTAACTTTTGAAAAAAAGTCTAATTGTCAGATAAAGCAACACCGTTATTGAGGAGCAGACCACACACACGTGTTGCACTACAATTTGACTGCCAACATGCTAGGGGCATCGTCGCTCATAGCTGCACTAGTGAATATAGATGACCAAAGAAGGAGGAGGGCACGGAGGATGGCACGGGAGAGGGTATACCGCACCCGCATACACCTGTTTGGCATGAATGATTCAGAGGTCTTTCGCATCTTCAGATTCCCCCCTCATGCCATCCTGGAATTAACCACAACCTTGCAGGAGGACATCACCAGCCCAACACAACGCTCACATGCAGTGCAGCCACTGGTCAAGGTACTGGCAACACTCCATTTCCTTGCCAGTGGCTCTTTTCAGCGTACAAGTGGAGTGGTGGCTGGGATGTCACAATCCTCCATGAGCAGATGTGTGCACCAGGTTGTCCCTGCAATCCTCACACGCTTGGCCAACCAAATCATAAAACCCACCACTGAGGAGCTTCGAATCAAGGCAATGGCAGATTTCTACCGAATTGCCAGATTCCCACGCACCATCGGGGCCATTGATTGCACACATGTGGCACTCCAGCCCCCCCATGAGACCGAGCACATGTACCGCAATCGGAAGAATTGGCACTCCATCAACGTACAGGTGATAGTTGATGCCCAAGGCCTCATATGGCACGTCCGTGCCAAACACCCAGGGTCCAGCCATGACAGCTACATCTACAATCAAAGCCACATCCGAACAGAATTCGAACAGAACGTGTATGGGAACACCTGGCTGGTTGGTGAGTGACATGGGAGTCAGGCATGACTATCCCCTCCCGTGATGCACAACAGAAGTGGCACATGCATGACTAACATTCTCCTGTCTTTTCCTTTACAGGTGACTCTGCATATGCACTGGGACCCCATCTCATGACTCCTATCCGGAACCCCCAAACCCCAGGAGAGGAACGATACAATGAAGCACACATCAAAACCCGTGCAGTGGTGGAGCGCACCTTTGGCCTCCTGAAGTCACGTTTCCGATGCCTGGATAAGTCTGGGGGTACACTGTTGTATTCCCCAAACTTCGTGTGCCATATCATCGCTGCATGTTGCATGCTACACAATCTCGCAGTGAGGAAGGGCCTGCAGGTTGAGCTACGTGATGATCTGACCCCCCAACCAGAAAATCAACCCCTAACCGAGGATACCCCGTCTTCTGAGGGAAGAGCAGTCAGGAGGCAGCTCATATTGGGCATCTTTGCACGTTAAACACACACATTAATCATGGCACAATGAGAATGCATGCATGCACACCACTATGGTCCCTAGCACACACACCCCACATCCTCATCAAATTGGATTGGCACCAGTCCACCATGCAAGACTGGTGAGCAGTAACGCCACGTCAAGGCTCCAATTATGTCACTGTACATTCATACACCATTCACACGGACCTGGGAATCACTTCTCCCTGGTCCTGGGGAACCCTTCTCCACCAAAATTGAGGGTGACACCCCTTTTCCAGCAGGAATGTCACCCCCACATTCAAACATCATTCACAACCCAAAATATGCCAAAAAAGTCAAACAAACAAAAATGCATAGAAACAAAAAATGCATAGGAAAAAAAAAATGCTTAGAAAAAACAAAAAAAAGCAGAGAACAAAAATAAAAAAGCTTTCAAAACAAACAAAAGGGGGAAAAAAAAATTATTGCCCTCTGCCTGAGCCACGCCTGGGGCGCCCCCGGCCACGGCCCCGGACCCTCAGGGGAGACGCATGGGGGAGGGGAAAAGCCGGGGAAGGAGGAGCAGCCCCTGAGATCTGCCCACCTGGCGGCCTGCCCTCCAAGGCCACGGCTATTCTGTCCAGGGCAGCACCAAGTGTTGCCGTGTTGCCCTGGATAGCCTGGGTAAGGGCCCTCACATCCTGCCCAACGCCTGCTGCTGTAGTTTGCAGGTCATTTAGGCAGGTTGTGGAGGCCCGGGAGTGGGAGTCCAGGTTACCCAGGCTATCATTAATGGAGGACAGGCTCTGATCCACCCGCCCCATAGTCTGGCAGAGCTGTCTCAGAAGGCGGGTCTGGGTGGCCAGGTTCCTTCTCAGACAGGCGGGCATGAGATTGGGCGCCCCCCTGGTGCTTGGGGATGACCTCCTGGCTCCAGCTGATGGTTGTGGCCGGGGAGAAGGGGAGGCCCTTGTGAGGGGAGCCATGTTGGGGGAGGAGGAGGGGGGGCTGACCCTTAGGGAGGGCAGGCTTCTTGCAGCCAGAGGGGAAGAGTCCGCAGAAACCAAAGGGCCAGTGCCTTCCATGGACTCCTCCTCCTCATGATTCTGCTCCTCCTCATGATCGTCCTCCGCATGATCCTCCCCCTCCTCTTGTTCCTCCTCTGCGGACTCTGGCCTTGTTGGGGGGGCCTCATTAGGCTGCTGTCCTGGGGTTGGAGCGGTCAGTCCAGATGGCCCTGCACCCTCCTGCACAGCTGTGGATGACACAAAACATTCACAGGTTGGAGGATCCACACACTTGGCACATATTCCCTTTCACCCCCTCCCCCACACATGCTACACACCTGAGAGAAATAAAAACCTTACCTGGCACCGCGGGGACCGGACTTGTGTCAAAGCCTGGCAGGCCCTCCACTTCATGCCGGTGAAAGGTCAGGGCCACCACACGCTCCGTCTCTGAAAATCTAACCCGGCATGGTGGGCCCCCTCCTGTGCCCCTGGCATGGGCATTTATTGCGGCCAGTTTTTTTTTCACCTCACGCCGGAGGTCATTTATTTTCTTTTCTATCCCAGAGCGGGTCCGTGTCTCCCCCTCCCCCGATGAATTGACCTGCTCCGTGATCATATCCAATATCTCCCTCCTCCTGGCCGGGGTGGTGGTGGCACTCTGCGGGCCGTGGAGAAAACGCCCATAGTCGGTAATGGCCCGGGCAAGAATTCTTTTTTCCCCCACAGTAAAATTGAGCTTTCTTTTTCTCTCAGTCATACTTCCAAACAAACTCACTAGCAGTCACCAAAAATCTGTCACAAATACAAGCACAACCAATCAGACAAGAACACACACAAAGAGAAAAAGAACAGCCAAAAATCACACTAGCACTCAGCAAGAAACACACACAAAAAAAATCAGATGAAAAAATAAAGCAAGAAAACAAACGCTCAGAAATCTATCAATCAAACAAACAGTCTCAAACACTTATCAAAATACACTTTCACAAAACTACCAACAAGCACAAGATCACACAGAACACTAATCTCACAACTACAAAACACACTCTAACGAACAACAGAGCAAAAGCACTTGATTCAATGGGAAGGGACACAAAGGGATGTACTTTTGCAATGGAAGGGCGTTTGTGTGTGTCTATTTATGCTGTCTGCGTAGTTCACAACATTGCCCTAGTCCATTTCCAATTCCAATGATTGCGCCGCTCCCGAGTTGGGAGCATGCGCACAACGGAGCTGACATGGTTTCCTTCACGCGCGCATGCGCGAGTCGGCCGGCCCTTCATTTGCATGGGGTCACGGCTCATTTCAATGTAACACGCCCACGTCCCTCCCAATTTGTATTACTCCTCCTTACGCCTACGGAAAAAACCTTACGTTTGCGCAAGCTCTTGCGTAAAAGCTACGTGAATCGCCGGATTACGCGGCTAGATTGCGCAAGTCTAACGGAAAAGTGGTGCGCTACGCCGGAATGATAATGCGCCGATCTACGTGAATCTGCCCCATACAGTATAATGCTCCTGTATGTTTACTCTATAAACCCATATGAACTGTTGGTAGCTACTGTACACTGAAAGGCATAGTAAGGATGTATTAGCATAATGCATTATGCAACTATACAAATGGTACAAAAACAGACATACAGTCAAGTGACATGTATATAGACTTTAGATTTTACTTGGAAGATTTTATAGATTTTACTTGCAGGAGTTGTAACGCTCAGTAAATTACCAAGCAGTTATAAAAAAAACTACACTATAGTCTGAAAGTTTACATTTTCATTAAAAACAATTGGGTCACCTGGCACTCTACTGCATTGTTTAAAAAGTATATTACCCCAACATGTTATTTTCCTGACATGTGTCTGTTGTACCATGTTCTTTTGATAAAAAGCATTGTGTCTTCTTAGCATTTCTTCTTTTGAGTAAAATAACTGGTTATCCTGCCAGCCCCCATGCTTTCCTATTTCAAACTGAGAAAGCTAGGCATAAGAACATATCATTCCCAGTGTAGTTATTTTTCTGGTTGTGCTGGAAACACAGCCTGCCTATAATCCAATTGTGAGACTTGTGCAGACGTGCCAGCCTGCACAGCTATTCACTGGAAAGATTAATGTGCTGCTGTTTTTCCACCCCTCCAAGTCTCTATGGAGCTGAGAACAGTGGTCACTAATAAAAAAATATATATATATATCTATATGTATATATAGCACGCCTCTGAAGATATCTCAATAGGATAAAACATGTAAGGCTGACCGACACAGGTACGATATGAGCCACAGAGTTTTTATATCCTTTGATGCCTTTTTTACCTGTCTGTAAGTATCATACAATAAATTGCTTATTGGTTTTACCTACGGACTTCACTATTGCTGTTTCCTTTCTGCATTATATGACCGCATATCTGCTGATGAACGCAATGTATGCTTTTGGACCTTCATGACATTCGAGATGTTATTTCATCATTGATGATGCCTGTGGGTAACTGTTCTCACCTGTACACTCTATTGGAAGTGTGATTGCCACTCACCTACATGTTATCTGATTACATGCCCATAACGATATTGTTCTGGATGGTGGTGTGGTGTGTTTTTTCCGTGTCTGCACACTGAAACTTTGGTGGAGGTCCTATATCTTCAACTTCATTGATGAACATATATTTTGTGGACTTTATGTACACATTGTTCATTTGGATTCATTTTTCATTACATTTATTTTGAGAGCTGCACTATTGGATTATATAGCTATAGATATATTTATATATATATAAAATGTTGTTATATATAGTTATATACACAAATGTTTTGCCTTTCATTTCTATTTTAAACTGAATCAGTTGTTTTATAAAGTGGAGTTTGCATATACGTGAAATATGGCTGACCCATCCTCTTCTTACTGCTCCCAATTCAGGCATTAAAACTACATAAACCTCACTTTGTTAAAATGTATGATCATTCAGGTTGTAACAAGGTTAGAAGCTGCCACAGTGAGCTGAGATGTTCAAAATTACAAGTGTGTACAAAATTAATGTTTTTGTCATCCCTAAACAATAATCTCATTCAAGAACGTAGATTGTGGCCCTTGGTAATGCACAAAGATGGCTCTGTTCTTCTGAAGAGAAAAGGAGAAGTAAACATTACCATGGGTAATAAATACCTATAGGTTTTTCATTTTTAAGATACTTAGAATGCTGCACATATCATGAAACATATAACAGGTGTTATGTACACTTTAGGAAATAACATATATTTTTCCAAGGTTTAACCACTTGCCGCCCGCCAATGACAGATTGACGGCGGCAAAGTGGTTACTAGTTCCTGACTGGACGTCATATGACGTTGTCAGGATATTGAGCCGCTGCGCGCCCACAGGGGGGGCGCATCACGGCGATCTGTGATGTGGGGTGTCAGTCTGACACCCTGCATCCCCGATCTCGGTAACGAGTCTCCGGCGGAGCCTCGTTACCACGTGATCAGCCGTGTCCAATCACGGCTGATCACGATGTAAACAGGAGGAGCCGTTGATGGCTCTTCCTCACTCGCGTCTGAAAGACTCCTCTACTCGCGTCTGAAAGAAATCGCAGAGGTGATCAAATACCACCAAAAGAAAGCTCTATTTGTGGGGGAAAAAGGACGCCAATTTTGTTTGGGTACAGTGTAGCATGACCGCGCAATTGTCATTCAAAGTGCGACATGGCTGAAAGCTGAAAATTGGCTTGGGCGGGAAGGTGCGTAAGTGCCCTGTATGGAAGTGGTAAAAGTATATCTAAACCCAAGAACAATACAGTATATAATAAATGTAAGCCTGTTATTCTTTAGATGGGGTAAATGTATTCATTTTATTTCCATCAAATTTCCTGTCCGAGGGTGACAACACTCACACACTATACTGCATGGAAGAGAAACATTGTTACTTTATTAGTAGGGGAATATTTTCTGTGGTATTAGAATTACACAACACCTTCCCAACTCCTCAACATAGCAAACAGGTTTTTCGGAAGATTGTGGGGACTTAAGGCAGAATTGATAGCACTGTTTGAGATTTTAGTGCAGCATTGTCTGCTCATTACAGGACATTAGGAGGTCATTGCATTCTGGCAAGATCAACAGGTATAGTAATTATACTTACTGAACCAATATAAATAATAAAGAAAAAAACTTTTAATGGTATATTTATCAGACCAGAAGTAAGCAAATAAGAGAGGTTTACAAACACTTTAACCTTATGTAAGGAATGTGTAATGTAATGTCTGTAATAGTAATATTTGCATGTCCATTCTACTTTCTATTTTAACAAACAAAGCACCCTGAATCTACATTTTAAGCAGGTAATGACAAATGTTTTTTTTTCTATATTCTTAAACAGAAAATGTAAACACATTTGAAGCTATAAAACCTCAATATAAGCCTTTCTAGATTAACTATGTTCTGTGAAGCCTCCATGGCAATCAAGTGGAACACATAATTGAATATAAACTCTTGGGATATAACCTGTGTGCAGAATAAGACAGCTTGCTGAAAACTGTGATCCACATTTTCTAGATCTCAAGAGGTTATTTGATCTTTTTGGAACGTAACCATGTTCACTATGAATAACAGTAAGAACAGAATTTATTTTCAAACACCTTTTCAAATTTACTAGCAATGTCAAAAGCAAATGTTAAAGTGACATGAGCTTATATAATAAACATAATTTGATTATGTTAGTAAGTTTTACAATAAATACAATAATTATATATGTATATATATATATATATATATATATATATATATATATATATATATAGAAAGAGATATAGAGAGAGAGAGAGAGATCTACAGTATATATATATATATATATATATATATATATTATGTTTTTTTTGTTTCTTTGCTAAAGGGCCTTATGTATTCCAAAAACATAAATTGACCTGCCATTTGCTTTTATCAATACTGTACTGTAATAAACAATTTTTTACACATATTAGCAACAATGAATTTATGTTTAATAAGTATAATAAAGAAAGAAGCTTTAGAAAGGATGTGAATGCATCCAAATGCATGCTTTTTTAAACCATACTACATAATACATTTGTGAGCATTTTTTATTGCCATTTGCAGGACACAATTTAAAGAAAACCTTTGCTAAGTATAATACAAATTTTGCTTCTCCTTTTGAGAATGATAGATGGCTTCCATTGCTTTAATATGTCGATGACCCAGAACAAGAAATAGGTTCAGAAATGTTAAACTCAGAACAAGAATATAGATCAGAAGTTTTAATTTCGCTCAAGTGAAAGAGGCTATAGTGGTCTCTGAAGCTCTCTTAGTACAACCTTCACTTAACCACTTCCTTACTGGGCACATATACCCCTTCCTGACCAGGTGAAATTTCAGCTTGTGGCACTGCGTCACTTTAACTGACAATTGCGCGGTCGTGCGACGTGACTCCCAAACAAAATTGACGTCCTTTTTTCCCCACAAATAGAGCTTTCTTTTGGTGGTATTTGATCGCCTCTGCGGTTTTTATTTTTTGCGCTATAAACAAAAATAAAGCGACAATTTTGAAGAAAAAAAAAACAATATTTTGTACTTGTTGCTGTAATAAATAGCCCAAAATAGGGGACATAATTATTATTATTATTTATTATTTTTTTTTTTTTACTACTAATGGCGGCGATCAGCATTTTTTTCGTGACTGCGACATTATGGCGGAGACATCGGACACTTTTGACATATTTTTGGCGCCATTCACATTTATACAGCGATCAGTGCTATAACTATGCACTAATTACTGTATAAATGTGACTGGCATTGAAGGGGTTAACACTAGGGGGTGAGGAAGGGGTTAAATGTGTACCCTGAATTGTGTTCTAACTGTGTGGGGGAGGGGGTGACTGGGGGAGGTGACTGATGCTGTGTCCCTATGTACAAGGGACACAGATCGGTCTCCTCTCTCCCCTGACAGGACATGGATCTCTGTGTTTACACGTCTGTGTCCACGTCTTGTCCCTGTAGCCACCGATCCCGAGTGCCAGGCGGACATCACGGCCGCCAGGCACGCGCATCGGCATGTCAGCGATGCGGCGGACACGCGTGTGCCGCCGCCGGGCGCACGCCCCCCAGTGGCCTGGCGAAGCCCAGGCCATAAAAACATGGCCAGTTAGAGAATTAGAACCACCATGCGGCCGTACAAAGTCGTACGGCCGTCGGGTAGTGGTTAAAGCAGAAGTCTAGCTAAATAAATTACATAACATTTGTTATTGTTGCAATGCTGACCTTAAATCTGGAACTGTCCCTTGCACTTATTCATTACCAGTGGTGTCCTGACGATTAAGTGCGCACAGGCATTGCCCCCCTATCCATGTGTCCTGCCCCCTGATCTACATGCAGGGCACTATATGTTCCAATGGGGAGTTTTTTTTTTAGAGCATGTCATTAGAGCCAAAGGCTCTAATAAGCTTTAAAAAAGGGTGGACTCAGGGTGCCAAGCACTGCGTTCTGAGCCCAACCAGTTGTCTGAGAATAGCGAATGAATATTGGCCATTCTCTCACTGATCCTCCTCCCGGCCAATCAAAAGCAGGTTCGGAGACCCAGCACCCAATTGGCTGAAAGGACAGGCGATCCCATTGGACGCCTAGGAGGAGGAGGAGGAAGGAGATGCACAGCTGAAGTAACTGTGATGCAGAAGAGGAGGAGACTCCCACCCCGCACCACTAAGCCTGGGCGTACGTGCAGCACAGCACATGCCTGCAATGTGTCCGGACAAGTTCCCAACTGGGAGCAGCCACCCTCCCCTGCATGAGAAATACACTGGGCTTTTGCGCCAAGCAGCAGTGTGCCGCGTGGCAATGTCTACCTTCCTGCAGCCAGGCATTGCCGCCCCACGATTGAGGTCCCCGACCAATTCACCAAGGGCCACCAACATGTTCGTCCCGTCTGAGGTACCTGTGAGTGATACAGCTGTCCGCCTGTCGACTGCAGGGAAATTTGTGCTCCTGTCTAGTAGTGGTACAGAGATGCTAGGCCTGACTTGTCTCAGTTGCGGAGACTTATCTGTGAATATCCAGCCATTTGCCAGATGCCAGCGATGTCAGGCCTACCTGTTTGTGGCTGTATCACCCACACAGACTCTGAAGGAGTACCGGGTGAATTTCATCACCGCTACCATAACCGCGGAGGAGGAAGCAGTATTACCTGGACCTTCCCCGTCGGTGATGATCGTGGAACCAGAAGTCTGGGACCCCGAAGTGATTTCAATATCGTCTACCCTGACCCTACCTTCAACTACCTCATCATCTTCCTTATTGGAGGTAAGCACTGGGGGCAACCCGGACCTAGAAAGCATTCTATCCAGCATGACAAGCCCATCGGATGTGACAAGCACCCAGACTGAGACCACCCTGGAGACGACAACCACTTCCACAGAAATCTCTGTGTGGAATGCCCCTGCCGGGGTAGGACCTACTCCGGCCTCCCGCAAATGCGGTCGAGGCCCGCTTGCTCAAAGCTTCTCGTCAGACTGGTCGGGGGGTCATACGATGGCCAAGCCCTGCGGTTCCTCGCTGGCGGAAGAGTGGCGTCTGACGGACTTTGATTTAACACCGGATGATTCTTTACCTACTGTCTGTGATCATCCCCTTGAGCCTCATTTCGTAGGGTCACAAGGCTCCAAGGGATCCAGAACCTCCGATGGTTCCCAGGGTAGGAAGAAACGCTCCAGACGGAGCGCACCTAGTGGGTCCCAGCAGCCGTACATGAACCCCCCCCCCTAACCTGGTGAGTCAAATTCTGTGTCTGTCACCGCACTCACTATCCCCGTGCCCACTGTCAGAAGGGCACCTGACCAGTGGTGCCCCCCCCCCCTCCTGTAGTAAAAAAAAAACAAAAAACGGGCCCTTTAAGACATTTTATTTTGCTAAAATGTCATTTTTAGTTTTACCTGCAGTTCTGGCGGCCGTCAATAGAGGGCGCTGCAGCGCCACCCCCTATCGCAAATAACACACATTCAATGCAATGCTATGCAATGAATGTGAGTTATCATTGTTGCCAGCTGCCGCTGGTCTATTCATATAACCGGACATAGGGCGCCGGTTACCTGAATAGCGGCAGCTGATTGGCTGTGAGGAAGTGCCTATCAGAGCTGCTAGCTCTGATAGGCTATTCAATTACAGCCCTCCGACTCTCAGATGTCTATACTCGGAGCGCAGCCTCTCTGCGTTCCTTGCATAAGACTCGCGGCCGTTTCAGTCAATCAGGTTTCTGGATTCTGGTTATCAGGAGCCTGATTGGCTGAAGCTTCACCAGGGCGCCAGAAGACATCGAGGGAGGACGTGGAAGCTTCAGGTAAGTGCTTTTTACAGGGAATGGGGTGACAATGGGCACAGTGGCATGGGGCACAGTGGTGACAAAGGGCACAGTGGCATCATGGGGCACAGTGGCATTATGGGGCACAGTGGTGACAATGGGCACAGTGGCATCATGGGGCACAGTGATGACAATGGGCACAGTGGCATCATGGGGCACAGTGGTGACAATGGGCACAGTGGCATCATGGGGCACAGTGATGACAATGGGCACAGTGGCATCGTGGGGCACAGTGATGACAATGGGCACAGTGGCATCATGGGGCACAGTGGTGACAATGGGCACAGTGGCATCATGGGGCACAGTAGTGACAATGGGCACAGTGGCATCATGGGGCACAGTGGTGACAATGGGCACAGTGGCATCATGGGGCACAGTGGTGACAATTAAAGGGCACAGTGACATGCACAGTGGCATCAATGGGCACAGTGATGACAATTAGCACAGTGGCAACAATTGAGGGGCACAGTGGCTGCGTTTTATGGCATGGCACAGTGGTGACAATTGATGGCACAGTGGCTGTGTTTGATGGCATGGCACAGTGACTGCGTTTGATGGCATGGCACAGTGGTGACAATTGATGGCACAGTGGCTGCATTTGGCACAGTAGCTGCGTTTGATGGCATGGCACAGTGGTGACGATTGATGGCACAGTGGCTGCGTTTGGCATGGCACAGTGGTGACAATTGATTGCACAGTGGCTGCGTTTGATGGCATGGCACAGTGACTGCATTTGATGGCATGGCACAGTGGTGACAATTGATGGCACAGTTGCTGTGTTTGGCATGGCACAGTGGTGACAATTGATGGCACAGTGACTGCATTTGATGGCATGGCACAGTGGTGACAATTGATGGCACAGTTGCTGCATTTGGCGGCATGGCACAGTGGTGACAATTGATGGCACAGTTGCTGTGTTTGATGGCATGGCACAGTGGTGACAATTGATGGCACAGTGACTGCATTTGATAGCATGGCACAGTGGTGACAATTGATGGCACAGTTGCTGTGTTGCATGGCACAGTGTGTAACAATTGATGGCACAGTTGCTGTGTTGCATGGCACAGTGTGTGACAATTGATGGCACAGTGGCTGCGTTTGATGGCATGGCACAGTGGTGACGATTGATGGCACAGTGGCTGCGTTTGGCATGGCACAGTGGTGACAATTGATTGCACAGTGGCTGCGTTTGATGGCATGGCACAGTGACTGCATTTGATGGCATGGCACAGTGGTAACAATTGATGGCACAGTTGCTGTGTTTGGCATGGCACAGTGGTGACAATTGATGGCACAGTGACTGCATTTGATGGCATGGCACAGTGGTGACAATTGATGGCACAGTTGCTGTGTTGCATGGCACAGTGGTGACAATTGATGGCACAGTGGCTGCATTTGGTGGCATGGCACAGTGGTGACAATTGATGGCACAGTTGCTGTGTTTGATGGCATGGCACAGTGGTGACAATTGATGGCACAGTGACTGCATTTGATGGCATGGCACGGTGGTGACAATTGATGGTACAGTTGCTGTGTTGCATGGCACAGTGGTGACAATTGATGGCACAGCGGCTGCATTTGATGGCATGGCACAGTGGTGACAATTGATGGCACAGTTGCTGTGTTGCATGGCACAGTGTGTAACAATTGATGGCACAGTTGCTGTGTTGCATGGCACAGTGTGTGACAATTGATGGCACAGTGGCTGCGTTTGATGGCTTGGCACAGTGGTGACAATTGATGGCATGGCACAGTGGTGACAATTGAGGGCACAGTTGCTGTTTGATGGCATGGCACAGTTGCTGTGTTTGATGGCATGGCACAGTGGTGACAATTGATGGCACAGTGGCTGCATTCTGTGGCATGGCACAGTGGCTGCATGTGATGGGCACAGTGAGGCTGCATTTTTTTATTTTTTTTCGTTTGCGCCCCCCAAAAATTTTGAGCACCAGCCACCACTGAACCTGAAGCCTTGGTGTTGCCGGGACGCGGAGACCCAAATAGTTTGCCAAGCTTGGCCAAGTTACAGCGCTTGGTGATACAAAGAGTTGCTACCCAGCACGGGTACGAATACCTGTATGTGCCACCTTTCCTCTTGCTACAGATTGACCAGGACCAGGAAGCCTGGTGTCAGGAGGCCATATGGACACACTTGAAAGCGCCCCGTGTTCTGAAAGGTGCGGAATTGGGCCTATCCTATTTGAATGTTAGGTTTGAACGGTGTCACCGCGATTTACAAAGATCGAGTGGTGCTGAGGGCTCCCGGAAAAGAGGATCGGGTGTTCTCTATTACCACCACCACAGCAGACGGCACTGTTGTTATCTTGCTGGACCCTCGCTTTTATAAGTAAAGTATATGCAGATTTTGTACGGTTTGCTAACTCTACGGAAGTTGTGGACAAGAACTTTTGTCCCACTCAGTTTGTACTTTTTCTCTCCAAGTTTACCCTTCCCCCTGCTCCTCTGGATCCACATTGACATTTTTATGATGAACTCTTGGGAGGGGTGGGTTCAGTCAGTTAGGCCACGTACACACGATCAAATCTGTCTGCTGGAAACGGTCTACTAGACCGTCCCAGCAGACAGATTTGATCGTGTGTACGGGCGAGCCGACGGATTTGGCCACCCGACAGATTTCAAAGCATGCTTTGAAATCTATTGGGTGGGAACCCGTCCGCCCGACATGTCTGCTGGTTAGTACACTTACCAGCAGACATGTCGTCTCGCACCGGCGCCGAATGGATTTGGCGCATGCGCGGAAGTGTTTTACTTCCTGGTGCGGTGACGTGGCGGCGTCAACGTCACTGCCACGTCACGGACACGTCAGCGCGCCGTCTGCTGGCGGGGATTTTGGTTTGCTCGTGTGTACACGCGAGCAAACCAAAATCCAAAGAGACAGATTTGTTCAAATCGGTCGGTCTGACCGATTTGAACAAATGAATTGCCTCGTGTGTACGAGGCCTAAGAGTGGGACTTTGCCAACTTCTCTATTTGCAACACTGAAAAGCTTCAGCAGAAAAAAAAGGGACTGTTCTACCTTCTGCACTTTTTTTTCCCCTGACACTTTTTGTATTTGACATTTGGACTGCCGCAGTACCAGCAGACTGACAACTAGGGGCAGTGTTATGCAGCGTTACATGCAGGACAGAAGATGTATATACAGTTTGCTAAGCTTTTTTTTCTCTTCTCTTGCAACAGCAAAATATTTTTCTTGTAGCACTTGAACCTTTGGTCACACTGGGAGGAAAGGAAGCTTCACGTCGGGCTCGAGCATGCAGTTTCAGTTCTGACTTTTGAGGCTGTAAATACATAGGAAATGTATATTGTACTTTAGAATGTGTATTCCTGTATATTTTGTTCCCCATACAAGTTGTTCTGGACCCACCTACTATTAACACTGTGGAGAATGGGCAGCTAGATAGCTAGGGTTGTGTATGTTTGTCTGTCATGAATTTTGTACATTGCTAAGTATTGTAACTTTAAAATGTTCAATTGTTCTCTCTCTTTTCCTACTTTTCCTATCTGGTTGGCAGTATCAGGTCAGCATTCGGGCTTGAATGCTTTAGGACACTGGGGACAGTGTCTATTTGACTGGGGGGTATGTAGCGCTTCCTTACTTTCAGTACAGGCACTATGCTAAAGTTAGCGGGCGAATGGGAGAGTTATTTTGCTCCCATTCCTAAATTGACAAATTGCAGGCTGCTGCTATTTCAGAACTGTCCTGTAGGTCGGTCTGTGACCCAGGGGTGTGAATACACCTCTGGGCGGCAGTTGGCGCTAGAGGGGTTCTGATGTAGCCACTTTTCCCCAGCAGCCAAATAGAGGAGTTTTTCCCTTGCTGGGCATGCGCGGGGTCCACGTTCCAGGTGCGGCATCCACCTGGCCAGAGCGGCCTGCTCCATGGAAACCCATCCAGATGATGATGGGGGCCCCAGTGACTTACTTGGTTCCTAACCTTACTAAGAAGATGAATGAATGAATGAATGAAAAACGTATATAGCGCGGCGCATGCGGATTGAATCGCCTCTTGGCGCTTGTTGTTTCTGTCTCTCTGGTCATCAAAAGAGCAGAGTTTTTATCTGTCTTCTGAAGCTCAGGTAGTTTTCCTCCAGCCGAATGCTGGTTGGTAAAGCGTTCCATAGTTTGGGACCCTGGAAGGCAAACCTTCTTTCTCCTTTGGACTTGTATCTGACTTTGGGTATCTTGACCAAATTTTGGTCGGTGGATCACAGAACGCGATTGGGATTGTGGGCTTCTATCTTTTCGCATAGATATTGGGGGGCCTTCCCATGGATGCACTTATGTGTCAGACAGAGTGTTTTAAAAACAATTCTGTCTTTTACTGGCAGCCAGTGAAGGGCTCTCAGTGAAGGTGAGATGGATTCCCAGGGTTTTTTCCCAGTCACAAGTCTGGCGGCCGTATTTTGAACGACTTGCAGACGAGCGATTTGGTACTTAGGGAGTCCAAGGTAAAGGGCATTTGCATAGTCCAATCTGGAGTTCACAATTGTTCCCACCACGACTGCTACGTCTTCTTTGGGGATAAACGGAATAAGTTTGCGTAGTAGGCACAGCAGATGGTGTGATCCGCTGACTACTGACCCTATTTGTGTGTCCATTGTCATGAAGGTGTCAAAGATGACCCCAATACTTTTGACTTTGGAGCTAGGGGAAATGATCTGGCCCAGAATGGGCGGGGGTGTCCAGGTTGTTGTCAGCTGATTCTTGCGACTGGCATGAAACAGAAGGAGTTCTGTTTTGGAGCTGTTGAGTTTAAGATAACTCTTGGTCATCCAGTTTTCTATCAAAGAGAGACAATTCTCTAAACTGGGATGATGATCCTTTTTATTGCAGATGCGAAAGTACAGTTGCGTGTCGTCTGCATATGAGTGATAAAGCAGTTGTTGACTACTGATGATTTCAAAGAGAGGGCGAAGATAAATGTTGAAGAGCACCGGTGACAGAGGTGAGCCTTGGGGGACTCCATATGATATTGTGAGTTTTTCAGAAATGAAAGGTCCTAATTTCACTGTTTGTGATCGGTTTTCCAAAAAAGAGGCGAACCATGATAGATCACTTTCTGATGCCAGGCTGTGTGCCATTCGGTGGCGGATCGGCTTGAGGAGAACCCAGATGAAGGTTATCCAAAAGGGCTTGAACGAACCATCAGGTATCTGGTTACCGGAATCGACAGGTATATGTCAGCTGTAGACCGGTGACCCCTTTCATTGCATTTACTGGGAGGATCCGCTCAATCCGAATTGTTCTCTTGAGTACTAAAGTACTAGGCCTGTGACAGAGGCTGGAGCCAGGTCTGTAATAGAGACCTGTTCCTCCCAGCAACTTAAAAGTGACATTCCGGATGCCAGGCTTATAACAAGGGTCTGTCCGGAGGCACTTCACCCACTCTGGCGAGAGTGGCGACGAACTGTATCTACTACTACTGAGAGCAGGACTGCTCTACTTCTTATCCAGGCCTGATACCGCACTGTTCTCTATTGCTTCATCAACCTTTCCTATCCCCTGTTGATGTTGGCCGTGTTGGGCCCTGGGATAAAGCATTTGAAAACCCATTTGGTGACTGGACATTCGCTCACTGCTACTACTCACTGCTACTACCCCTAGACACACTACAAGGTAACTTAATACGCCGAACAGGGAGCTGTGGTGGCTCAACGTAATTGGCACTGCGCTGGCAAGCCGTTCACCTCTGCAGCCAAGGGTTCGGATCCCGGCCTCGGCTACATGAGAATTGAGTTTGGTGGTCTCAGCCCGGCTCCCGGTGGGTGTTCTATGCAAGGTACGCCTGTGCTTAGTACGCCCACCCCCCCCCCCCCCCACAAAAACCACCACACTTGCACGCACACGAAATTGGTTTAACACGCACGCACTTTGGCCATGCAGTCTCCTAGAAAAGAGAGGCGAAGGATCTACAGGGCTGGCTGGGTGTGCTAGACCCCCTCTCTCCCTCATAGGGGGAGTCCCTCTGCCCTGTTGGGGTCCCGTTCGGCCCCAGTTGGGCTCCCAAGTGGAGCAGGTAGGGCGAGTGAGTGGGAGGCCCCCCTCACACACGCCATTGCCACCCGGGGGCATGGAGAAGGATGGCAGATTGCCTCTGGGGGGAGGGTCTGCCTACTCCCAACTCCTGCAGTCCGGCTCCTCTCTCTCGAGTTCACGCACAAAAATACACTTTAAAAAAAAAAATAACTTAATACGCCGAACCCAAACAACAACAACCAGCGGCTCCTTCAGGGGTGAGCGCTACACAATTATCTCAGAAAAACCTAAATTACAATAAAGTGAGTGCCACACTATACACAAACAAATAAATAATGCATAAATATATAGACTTAATATAATAAATAAATGTAAGAGTCAAGAAAAGTCAGCATAGAATATGTGCAATATATATATATTTATATATATATTTATATATATAATATAATAATATAATAAATAAATATATATAGGAAAATCTCTGAGTGGTGGTGAGAAATGCTTCAGTGTGCAAAGGACACCTCTTGTGACTTCTTAGCAGTTTATCTCACAGCTGTAGCTCTAAGGACCTGATAATTCTCAAGGGATACACATCCGATAATATATTCAGCCAGATGGTAGGAAACCCAAACCAGTGAGTATCTAATTTAACTTTTACACCAGCTAGACTAAATGGGCAGCAGATATAGAGAGATTCTCTGAGTGGTGAATTCAGGAAACCAGCACACGTGTTGGGGGGTAAAAAAAAACTCCAAAAGTGCACACACCTCCAGTGATGCCAAGCAGCTTAGAGTTTATTCCTTGTTTTCCGTTCTAAACATTTTCTCAATTGGATTGAATATCAGTCAATGTGTCAGCATCAGTCTGAAGAAGGCTCCAATTATGTTTTTGTTCTAAAGCCTTAAAGGTTTTTTTTTTTTAAATACCAAACATGTTATACTTACCTCCACTGTGTAGCTCATTTTGCACAGAGTGTCCCCTAACCCTGTCTTCTGGGGTCCCTCAGCGGCTGTCTCGGCTCCTCCTCGAAAAAGCTTTCCACCTTCATGCGAGCGAGCTAGCATGGTGGAAAGCTTTTGCAAAAGTGCGCTCCCGTGATACAGCGGCGGCATAGCCTGGTGCGCCGCGTCATCCGCTGTGATTGACAGCAGCGCTAGCCAATGGCTGCACTGCTATCAATCCATCCAGCCTAGTCAATCAACGGCCAGGCTGGGAACTGAAGAGGATCACATGGACGCGCGCGGGACTTTCGAGGGGTCAGGTAAGTAAAACGGGGGTTCGGGGGGGGCGGTACCATCGGATGTTTTTTCACCTTAATGCATAGGATGCATTAAGGTGAAAAAACATTTTCCTTTACAACCCTTTTAATGTTATCCAGAAGATCATAAATGTATTTTAGCTTGTTCTTTCTTAATCCTGGAACTGTGGGCTATCAGCTCCTCTCTCTTATGACTGCTTTGTGACCTTTCCAAAGAACCTGAGCAGATACTTCCTTGAAAGTATGCAATTCAAAATGGCATTTATGAGATTGAGTAATTGCTTCCACCACAGATTGGTCATCTAACAAATTTTAATTTGCCATTTAATTCTAGATTTTCCTAGCTTGTGACGGAAAATATTGATTATATGAGGACAGGAGGCGAATATCTTATGCATTATCTTTCTTTATTTAATGCCCATAGCAGAAATTTAACTTTTAATGAATTCAAAGGTAAAACGTTTTCTAAAGAAAAAAAAAAAAAAAAAAAAACTACAACACCCAGCAGCCCTCAGGGTGGATCTGCCAATCATGAGGCAGGACAGCCTGCATAAAGGGGGCTGCCTCCTTGGAACCCTCCTCTTTCTTGAGGCGAATCTGCAGGAACCTTAGAGAAAAACGGAAACAGTTCGAGACACCGGAATCCTGGCAAACTGGAACCACGCCGGAACCCTGTAAGAAACTGGAAACTCCGGACTCAGATGACGGCGACCGGCCTCTGGATCTGGGCGCAGTTGAAACCTCCGTTTCCGATCTGCGATGAACTAAGCTTCATGAATCGAGCAGGAACAGCAATCCCAACGGGGACAGCGAAACAAAACTTCCAGAACGTATCAGCCTCCGCCTCGTAGGATGCGTGATTCAATAGCCTAGAACGAGAGAAACAACATCGTGACAGGGTTGGGTCGGGAGGGAAGATATTCGCCTCCTGTCCTCATATAATCAATATTTTCCGTCACAAGCTAGGAAAATCTAGAATTATATATCAGACAGGAGGCTCATATCTTATGCAAGTTCAAAGCTATAACAATGTATACATGAAGCATTACAATTGACAACATCTACAGAACCGACATAGATATGTGTTCCTCCGGTCTAAAGTAAAATTGGCGGAAGGTGGTCGCAGAAGACCAGTCTGCCGCTACGAGTAAATCCGAGAGGGAGCCTCCCGAGGTGACGACCTTAGTAGCCATTGCCCCTCTGGCGGAGTGGGCACCAAACAGGGATATGTCAATCCCCGCCATATCCATGACTGACCGTACCCACCTGGCTAACGTAGCCGAGGAAACCGGTAGATGAGGTTTTATGTAGGAGATGAGTAGTTGGGAGAATCGTGATGATCGCAGCGGGGTCGTTAAAGACTCATAAGTCTGAAGACAGCGGACCACGCACAAGCGTGGATGCGAGGGGAAGAATGGGTAGAAGACCGAATGAAGTCCCGTCTTTGTCCTACGCACGACCGAGAACCTGACTCCCTGAGGCGAGAATTGACGCCTAGATATGTCCAGAGCCCTGATGTCCGAGACTCGTTTGATAGAGATCAGACATAATAGGACAGTAAGTTTGAAGGACAATAACTTCAAGGACAGAGTGTCATTGTCTCCCCAGTCCGAGAGCATGGTCAGGACCTTAGTCACATCCCAAGTGTGCTGGTACTTTGGGCGAGGAGGACGTTTAAACTTAACGCCCTTCAAAAGTCGGCACACCAACGGGTGTTTACCAACCGGGAGTGAGTCTACAAGAGAGTGGTAGGCTGAGATCGCGGAGCGATAGACGTTAAGGGAGCTATAGGACCTCCCAGATTCAAAAGAGTCCGCCAGATAATTGGCCACTACAGAGACAGGTGCCTGAACGGGATCAATCTTTCGTTGATCACACCAACGAACCCAGAGCCGCCAGGCTGATCGATATGCCGATCTAGTCCCGGGGGCCCAGGCCAAGGCAAGGAGGTCCCTAGCTGTTCTTGAAAGGTCGCCGTCTGCGACCGGCACCCCGAAACCAGCCATGCAAGGAGAGGAAGGTTGTGATTCGTGATTAGAGGGTGTAGGTCCCCGTACGGGCTGGTGAGGAGATGGGGAGAGTGAGGAAGCAGCCTGGGGAGATCCACAGTCATCCCCAAAAGAAGGGGGAACCATGGTTGTGTCGGCCACCACGGAGTGATCAACACGACTGACGCCCCCAGGTTCGCTATGTGGAGGAGGACCCTGAGAATCATCGAGAAGGGGGGAAACGCGTAGTGTGTCCCCTGAGGCCAGGTTTGGCGGAGGGCGTCCACAGCGTGTGCCTCCGGATCCGGCCTCCAACTGAAGAAGCGCGGGAGCTGATGGTTGAGCCGAGAGGCGAAAAGGTCCATAGAGAAGGGACCCCATAGATGAACGAGGGCCCGGAACACTGACCGGTCCAGCCGCCAGTCGCTGGAATCGGACAGGTAACGAGAATTCCAGTCTGCCACTATATTGGAAGAGCCTGGGATGTATTCCGCTACCGGGACGATGTTGCGTCCCAGGCAGAAATGCCAGAGTTCTTTCGCTAGATCCGCTAGGATCCTGGATCTGGGGCCCCCCAAGCGATTGACGTATTGGACTGCGGTTACGTTGTCCATACGCAACAACACGCAGCAGTTGGACGCGTGTGGCACAAGACTCCTGACGGCAAAGAAAGCCGCCAGGAGCTCCAACGTGTTGATGTGCAGCAGAGACTCCTCTGCGGACCACGTCCCTCCTGTGGACGAGGGACCGCACCGAGCACCCCAGCCATGGCGACTGGCATCCGACTCTATGACAAAGTCTGGCGTGGCATTGAAGATGGTCTTGCCGTTCCATTCGACGGCATGACGGAGCCACCACCGAAGTTCCACCATGGCTTCTGCGTCCAAAGCGACTTCGTCCGCATAGCGAAGCCCCTGGCGAAGATGTAGAGTCTTGAGTCTTTGGAGGGCTCGATAATGAAGGGGGGCTGGAAAAATGGCCTGAATCGACGCCGATAACAGTCCGACTAAGCGAGCCAGTCCGCGTAAGGACACCCGTTGTTTGTCCAGCACGATACTGATCTCCTTGCGAATGGAAATTAACTTGTGTTTGGGTAGCCGGAGGACCGCTCGGTTGGTGTCCACCAGGAAACCCAAAAACTCCATCTCCTGAGATGGGGATAGGATGGACTTCTCGTGGTTTAAAAGGAAACCCAGATCTAGAAGCAAATTGACAGCCCAGGAGGCGTGTTCGTTTGCCTGGAGAGGGGAGCAAGCCATGATGAGAATGTCGTCCAAGTAGATGATCAACCTCACCCCTCTGCTCCGCAGAGCTGCCACCACCGGTTTCAGTAGTTTGGTGAAGCACCACGGGGCGGAGGAGAGACCGAACGGAAGGCAGGTAAATTGCCACGTTCTGTCTCTCCACAGGAAGCGAAGTAAATGCTGGGAGCTTGGGTGGATGGGGACCGTAAGGTAGGCGTCTTTTAAGTCCACCTTCACTAACCAGTCCCCGGGGCGTAAGAGGTCTCGCAGGCAGTGGATTCCCTCCATTTTGAAATGTCGGAATACGACATGTTGGTTGAGATTTCTTAAGTTTATCACTGGGCGATGACCGCCACCCTTTTTCCTGACTAGGAAGATATTGCTGAGGAAACCCGAAGAATGTGGGTCCACCTCTACCACCGCCTGTTTGGTCCAAAGGTCCTGCAACTCCTTGTCTATTAGGACGGCATTCAGGTTTGAGAACCGAATGGGATGGGGCACCGAGTCCATGTCTGGTAGTGAGTATAACTCCACCTGATAGCCCGCTACCGTATTGAGTATCCACGCGTCTGCCGTAATCGCAGACCAGGCGTGAATAAAATGTCTCAGTCTGCCCCCTACAGGTATGTGAGAAGAATTGAGGTGTATTGTACTCACCGGTGGTAGGGCGGGAACGGGGGTAGCCTCTTCCTCCTCGGCCTCTCCAGGGACGTCCGCGGGGAGGAAAGAATGGCGCTGGTTGCGCCACTGGTACTGGGTATGACTGTGGAGCTTGGTACTGAGCGGGAGCTCTATTGTATGGCCTGTTAGGGGGGTATCGGCCGGCAGAGCGGCCCTTGTATCTGCCGGCCCTGGCAAAAACCTTAGCGTTAGATCTTTTTAAAGATGTTTGGGCTTTATCCAGGCTGGAGTAAAGGCCTACCATTTTATTTATGTCCTTAATTAATGTGTCCCCGAACAACATGCCTTCAGCGGCCGGGCCTGGTTCTGACTCGGCCAGGTGGGACAGTTGGGGGTCAAGCTTCATTAAGATTGAGCGGCGGCGTTCCGTAGAGCACGTGGTGTTTGCGCAGCCCAGGAGGCAAACCGCTCGTTGGGCCCAGCCCCTAAGTTGGGATAGGTCCACTGGCTGAACAGAGGCGGTAGCCTGTTCACTCAGATTGAGGATTTTGGTAATTGGTCCAAAAAGATCTAAGACCCTGTCCTGGATGGCCCTAAAGGATCTCTCTATTCCCTTCTTGGAGTATTTCCCTTGTTTGGTGAGGTACCTCAAAAGTATGGGGTCCACCTCGGGAGTGTGCACAACCTTTTTAGCAATGCAGGGACGGGGGCATTCCGCCCTCAGCTTGTTACGGTTAGCCTTATCGACCGATCTCCGGGCCCAGTATTCGATATATAGTCTCCGGAGCGTGGATGGCTAATTGCCTCCGGGTCGAAAAATGGCTCTCCACGAGAGTCCAGTAATATGTCGCCCTGGGATACAGGGTTGGCGTCGTCATGAAGCGCCATATGCCCACTACCCTCATAGTCATAGTCATCCCCATCCTCAGACTCAAAAGCGTTATCCGCTTCGGACTCCGCGGACGACTCGGGAGAGGAGTCCACGAACGAGTCCGGCTTGGTCCGCCTAGCGGACCGGTGCCTCTGCATATGTATCTCCCCGAGGCTCAGGGGTCGATCAGAGTCTGGGAGGGTAGTGGGTCGGCAGTCTTGGGAGAGTACTGCCTGGGGCATGTTATTAGCTTCCCCTGCCGGGGAGTCGGGAGCCACATTAATGTGGCGGCGTTTATGGGACGCCTTGCCCTTCTTGATAGGCGGGTTACTATTGCCGAATGGTTCGGCCAAGGGGGGTGTAGGTTGGGGTATAGGCGGAGTGGGGACAACCGACGCCATGGCAGCCTGGACGGATCTGTTGATCAGGTCCTGAATCTGTGCCGCACTGAGGAAAACCGGAGTTTCTAGTGATGTGTTTAACATCTCAGGGGCACTAACAGGGGGGTATGACCTATCATCAGCCATGGGAGCAGAGTCTGCTGTTGATAGACAGCACGGTAGTGCAGCACAGCAAAGTATAGTAGGGTAATGTCCTGTTTGCAAAGGATGTCCCTAGAGAAAAAATTCCCCTATAATCACAACTGTGAAGTTCACTAAATCCTACTTCCGCCAAGCAATTGGAGTGACAGGGATAAGGAGCATGAAAGTGATGGGGAAAAAAAGCTTTCCCACACAGAGGGACAGACCTGAACAGAGACCGCTTCCTGTACCTCACGGCGCTCGCCTTACACTGGAGTAGCGGTGCAGGAGAAAACGAGGTGAGGGAAAGAAGTCTCGCGAGACTACTACGATTGGCGCAGAGATCCCGCCCGCCCCTAGAGGCGCGCGGCCCGGAGGGGGAGCGCGCGGCCCAGGGGGGAGCGCGCGCGGCGCGCCGTAGAAGGGCGCGAAACGAGAGGGATGGTGACGCGGGTAGAATGGCGGCGTCTCGCGATATTTCGCAAGGGTCAGGGAAGTGAGTCAATACACTGTATGGCACCAGCGGGGAAATGAGGTCCCGCAGGTGCCGAGTTGAAATGGGGGGGGTGGGGGGGGGCTCCCCAGTGCCCGAATAGATTCAGAATCAAAGTATAATATAAATATAACACTTTAAAGACACAAGAAAACAGAGTGTACTTATCTATTCCTGGCTATGAGCAGAAAGAAAGAGGAGGGTTCCAAGGAGGCAGCCCCCTTTATGCAGGCTGTCCTGCCTCATGATTGGCAGATCCACCCTGAGGGCTGCTGGGTGTTGTAGTTTTTTTTTTTTTTTTTTTTCTTTAGAAAACGTTTTACCTTTGAATTCATTAAAAGTTAAATTTCTGCTATGGGCATTAAATAAAGAAAGATAATGCATAAGATATGAGCCTCCTGTCTGATATATAATCTAATTTCTTCAAGTGGCTTTAGGGGTGAGAAATGTTAGCATCACTTGAGACTGGTCAGACATGGTAATTGGTTCTGTTGTGATGGCAACCACTGTCCTCAGAAAGTATTGGTTGACTAAAAGAAAGTCTAACCTAGAATAAGTAGCTTGCGTTTTAGGCCTCGTACACACCAGTAAATCTATCTGTTCAAATCGGTCGGACCGACCGATTTGAACAGATCTGTCTGCTGGCATTTTGGTTTGCTCGCGTGTACACACAAGCAAACCAAAATCCCCACCAGCAGACAACGCGCTGACGTGTCGGTGACGTGGCGGTGACGTTGACGCCGTCACGTCACCGCACCAGGAAGTAAAACACTTCCGCGCATGCGTCGAAATCATTCGGCGCGTGTGCGAGAAGACATGTCTGCTGGTTAGCATACTAACCAGCAGACATGTCGGGCGGACGGGTTCCCAGCCGACAGATTTCAAAGCATGCTTTGAAATCTGTCGGGTGGCCAAATCCGTCTGTTTGCCCGTACACACGATCGAATCTGTCTGCTGAAACGGTCTAGCAGACTGTTTCCAGCAGACAGATTTGATCGTGTGTACGAGGCCTTAGAATAATAGCTGAAATCTTTCACATTAGCGTGCATTACACACCAACAATTGATTAACTGTAAGTCCTGCTACAATTTCTTGAAGCATCACAAATCACTATAAGAAAAGTGGATCTTTCCTGAGGAACAATCTAGTCTTGATTCAGGAGGTAAATTGAACTAATTAAGCACTTTTTGAACAAAAACATATAGATTTAATTAAGTTTACAATGGCTTAGTAAAACAAGCTGTTTTCACATTTACTGTGAATGCATAATAAAACATATTTTCAGCTATAGCAACATAGTCATGAAGATTCAAATTTTTATGAATAATTCCTCTAAACTACAATTAAATAATGTTAATTATAATAAAGGGGAAATTATAGTTAAGATGAAGCTTTTCCTACTAGTGCTGGAAATAGTTCTAATAAATTGTTCCCATTGCTTAGTTTAATTTTATGAAATCCACAAATCATAAATCATGAATTTCCTACTATATCAAAACAATTTTAGGAGCTCAAGGGACTCAAATGCCTACAAAGTAACTGCTAATCGAGCTTGTATTATCGTAATAATGTTGCATTTAATCGCACACAAAAGACCTCAATTACCTCCCTGCTGGGAAGATCTTAGGGTATTTCAGTATACTGCGTACATTTTGACCAATTCCTTAAAAAGGGCATGGCCAATGTTAAAAATGTGCATACATTTACAGCAATAAATTGTTCTGCTTTTCTTGAATTTTGGAATAGCTGGCAAAACAAGTTTGCACATAAAGGACAGAACATGCAAGGACTGCCTGGTTTGCTTCTAAATATCAAAGGCTTTAAGTTAGGCAAATCATAATTTTATTGGTCTTAAGGCATAGTATCTGGTGAGTCCATGGCACTGGGACCAGTAAGGGTAAAATGACCCCAATCAATTCCCAATGGTGAATGGTAAAATAAGCACTTTGGATTGCATAGTGTGGCCAGAATGAACTTAGACTGCGGCCAGCAAAAGATGAAGATCTATTTTTAATTGCTTTTCTCAGTGATCTTTTAGGTCGCGTACACACGACCAAATACATCTGTTCAAATCGGTCTGACAGACCGATTTGAACAGATTTGTCTGCTGGGATGTATTGGTTTGATCGTGTACACACCATCAAACAAAAATCCCCGCCGGCAGACAGCGCGGTGACGTGGCGGTGACGTTGACGCCGCCACGTCACCGCACCAGGAAGTAAAACACTTCCGCGCATGCGTCGAATCCATTCGACGCATGTGCGAGCAGATATGTCTGCTGGTTAGCGTACTAACCAGCAGACATGTCGGACGCACAGATTCCCAGCAGACAGATTTTAAAGCATGCTTTAAAATCTGTCTGCTGGCCAAATCTGTCTGTCCGCCTGTACACACGATCGAATCTGTCTGCTGAAACGGTCTTTCCGCAGATAGATTTGATCGTGTGTACGCGGCCTTAGAGCATCTAGCAATGGAAAGCCGGGGATCTGTATGTAAACTCTCATGCAGGCCCTTCACTTGAAAGGGCAGCAGTTTGAAAGAGACAAGCCAGGTTATTTTCTTGCAATAAAAATCCAAGTATATAATTTAAGAATCAATTGTCACAAATATTGGGGCGTGGCTACCGGCCTCTAAGATGGCCGCTTTATCCAGGAGCTCTGTGACACACCGGAGATTTTCAGCCCACAACAGCGCACACCAGGGGCATTTCGATCGTTCAGACGTCCCGCTTGTCTGTGAGTCCTCACTGAACGGCGCGGTGATGGGAAGAAACCGGAAAAAAACGCTGCAGCCTCAGAAAATGGATAGTTTCATTCCCCTCACGGCGAGCGGGACTCCTCAAAATGGCGCAGCTTCTATGAGGGGAATTATGCAGGCTATACCGCACTGCTCCAATGAAGGTACGCAACATAGCAATTCGTTCCGGAGTGACAAACTAAGCGGTACTCCCTTGGGAACCCCGAGACCCACTACCAGAAGCCTGGTTAAATCTAAGCTGAGGAGGGAATCCCCACCTAGGCCGGAATGCGTCATGGAAATCGCCACCCACTCTCAGGCCTCTCTTATACCTAGAGAAAGAGAAGGGGATCCCATTGCGAATTTTCCTACAGCTGATAAACCAATTTCTGACACAATGCTCAAGTAAATGCTGCTCTCTGTTAGATCTTCGCTGCAAGCAGATCTGTACAGAGGTTTGACTGAATGTCAGAGAGAGGTACATACTCTAGGTACCAGGGTGGATACAATCGAACACAGAATGGAGAATTTTGCCTCATCACACAATGTTATGGTGGATGCACACTCCAGTCAGAGAGATGAAATTGCATGGATCAAAGACAAAATGGCGGACCTCGAGGACAGATCTAGGAGGAATAACCTCAAGTTAAGGGGTGTACCTGAGTCAGTGGCTCCTAACCAACTCCTCCAATATGCACAAACTTTATTTTCCTCAATTTTACCAGAGGCAACAGCCCAAGATCTCCTGATTGACCGCATTCACAGGATTCCTAAACCGTCATTTCTCCCTGATGAAATCCCTAGGGATGTTTTACTCAGAATCCATTTTTTCCATGTGAAAGACGTAATTTTACAAACGTCACGTAGACCAGGAAGCCTTCCCCAACAATATGGAAATCTCAGGGTCTTGCCAGACCTTTCCAGGCACACTTTGCAGCGCCGTCGGAATCTACTGTCAATCACCAAAGCATTGAGAAATCACGCCGTGCCACACAAATGAAAATATCCGGCTACGTTGGTGATTACTCATGATGGTTCTGATATTTTGGTATCCAACCTGGAAGAAGGATTGGTACTACTACGTCGCTGGGGGATAGTCCCGGACCAAACCACGGATCCACGTAACATGAATAACCCCCAAGTGATTCAGCACGATTGGCAGGTAGTTTCCCGCAAGAAAAACAAGAAATCTACAAATGGCAGCAAAGCCCAAGTTTGACTCAAGCCCTACATAAAATGTCTCCCGTATAGAGATGCTAAACGGTAGCTCTTTTTTCCCCCGTTAGCTTAATAGCAGCTACGTCTGCGATAGGATCAGTTGATGGATCCATTTCTTAAATTTATCTGGTTTACTGTTTATGTTTTTTTTGTTTCTACCTTTTTTGTTTGTTTTCATGATATGCACAGGTTTCTTCAGGACATCTCCTCCTCTACCAAATCCGGAACTGACCCTCATCTTGTCACAACTGTCTTGCTAGACGCCAATGGAAGCAATCCTTACCTAATATGTGTGTACCAAGCCACGGTTGTTAAACACACTGCTGTACCAACTACACTATGGTGATCACAATCCTGTCTATGAATGCTAGGGGACTAAACCACCCAGCAAAAAGATTTTCGTTATGGAAAGAGGTTCACAAATCTAAAGCGGATATCCTATGTGTACAAGAAACACATTTCCAGGCGAATAAAACTCCGCAATTTACTCATAGAGACTTTCCTACCATCTATACTGCTTCCAATCCGACGGCCAAAAGAGGAGGTGTTTTAATAGCGTTCAAAAATTCTATAGCTTTCAAACCTAAAGATGTTATCACTGATATCAAAGGCAGATACGTGATAATTTCTGGTGACATAAACGCTAAACCATACACCATAGTCTCACTTTACGCTCCAAACACCCACCAGCTGCGATTCATACGAAGAGTGCTTAAGAGAGCTAATTCTTTACAATATGGCAGACTATTGGTGTACGATGATTTTAACATTATTTCAGATCCAATGATGGACTTCTCGTCTGGAAGGACGAGAGGAGCACCAACACTACTAGCGCTTCTACATTCAGAGGAACTATTTGACACATGGAGGTGCCTTCATTCGAATGAACGCGACTACACCTTTTTTTCAGGGAGACATGGTTCCTATTCGAGAATAGACATGTTCTTGACAGACAAGTGGTTGCTACAAGACGTAGATAAAGCGTCAATACATGACATTACGTGGTCTGACCACGCTGCTATCTCCTTATCTATCATAGAAAGAGGGGTCTCTTCCTCCTCACCCATCTGGCGCTGTAACAATAGGACTATACTAAATCCACACCACCAAAAATCCATTACCGAACACCTTACTAATTATTTCCGCCTCAATTCAGATTCTGTAAATGATCCCAATGTCTTGTGGAATGCTCACAAGGCAGTTATGAGAGGTATTCTCATACAAATCGGAGCAATAGAAAAAAGGAATAGATCTAAACAAATCCAAGATGTCCTCAATGACCTAAAGGTTACTGAGACCAGTAATAAACAGTCACCATCCCCTTCCTTGACCGCCACATTGAAAGACCTTAGAGAAAAACTCAGGGAACTTTTATCGCAACAATATGATAAACACTTGAGAAGGCTTAAACTCAACCATTATAACAATGCAAATAAGGCAGGTAAATACTTAGCAAATAGATTAAAGGTTATGCGCAATAAATCTAGAATAGCTTTCCTCAATGACCCACTCTCCCTACACAAAGTCACAAACCCCCAAAAAATTGCTGATCTATTTGCGAAATACTATGGCTCTCTGTATAACCTCAAAGAAGATGCCAATACTCCCCAACCTGGTGTAAATGAGATTCAATCCTTTCTTCATAAGCTGAAACTCCCCTCTCTAACATCCTAACAATTAGAAGATCTTAACTTACCTATCACGCCACAAGAAATAATGAAAGTCATACACTCCCTTCCCATGGGGAAATCACCGGGTCCCGATGGTTTTTCCAACGAATATTTCAAAACATTTCAAACAGTTTTGGCACCATATATGTCGACAGTCTTCAACAATTTTATAACCACCACTTCCCTTCCCCAAGAAATGTTGAGGGCTCACATAGTAACAATTCCAAAAACCTGGTAAGACCCCAGACACACCAGAGAACTTTAGACCTATTTCCCTCCTTAACACTGACACCAAGATCTACGCAAAACTCTTAGCCACAAGATTAAAACACATCATCCCTACACTTGTCCGGAGCGACCAGATGGGCTTTGTGAGGGGGAGACAGGCCTCTGACGCCACCAGGCATATCATTGATATTATTCACCATGCTGGGAAGGCTCGAACGCCTTCTCTGTTGTTGTCTATTGACGCAGAGAAGGCGTTCGATCGAGTACACTGGACGTACATGGAAATGGTTCTACAAAAATTTGGATTTCAGGGCTCTATCTTATCTGCGATATTGGCTTTATACTCTTGTCCCTCTGCTCGAGTGTACTCTTCTGGGTTTCTTTCAGAGTCTTTCCCTATAACGAATGGTACACGGCAGGGCTGCCCTCTATCCCCGTCAATCTTCAATCTAATAATAGAACCCCTAGACGAAGCCATCAGGTCTAATCTGGGGCTGTGTACACACGGCAGAGAACCTCGACGGGCAGAACACATCGTTCCGCCCGTCGAGGTTCCCTGCCGGCCGTCGAAATCGGCGACCCGCCCGTCGGGAATGGCAACCAGCCATTCTTCCAGGCGGGCCGTCGAGCAAATAGAGAGCGTGCTCTCTATTTCTGCTCGACGGGGTTCCTGACGGGAAGCTCGCCGAGAGCGTACACGCGGCCGAGGTCCTCGCTGGAATGCAGCTTCCAGCGAGGTTCTCGCTGGTTTCCAGCGAGAACCTCGGTCGTGTGTACACGGCCTCAGTCTTTTTGCTGATGATGTGATACTACTGTTGACCAACCCTGTTAAATCACTGCATGAAGTTCACAATATTTTAATGTCATTTGGAATGATTTCCTATTACAAGGTTAATATTACCAAGTCTCTCATCCTTGACTTGGGGGTGCCACCTCATATTAAGAGTAGCCTACTATCCCAATTACCTTACACCTGGAGTTCGGGTTCTATCAAATATCTTGGTATCACCCTTACGAGTAGTGTCTCTACGCTTATCAAAGCTAATTTCCCCTCACTGATTGAAAAATTTGAAACCCAACTCAAAAAGATATCCGAAAAAGAAGTGTCCTGGATGGGTAGAATATCAGCTTTTAAAATGTTAATTATGCCACAAATCCTATACTTTTTACTCGCAATTCCATTGTGTATACCATGCCATTACCTTAATCGCCTCACAACGTTGGGCTGGAAATATATCTGGCAAGGTAAGAAAGCTCAGTGCTCACGTAACAATCTGGTATCTCACAAGAAAGTAGGAGGAGCAGGTCTACCCGACATACATGACTATATGTGGGCAGCTCGACTTGACCAACTTAAACACTGGTTCCATGACCTAGACGTTCCACCTTGGGTAAACATAGAAAACATACTGTCACTGACGGCTAACGTAAAACTTATGTTGCTTAGCGACAGATGGGCTCCCTGGAAGCTGACCTCTTTACCCCCCACCATACAGACTTCATTAAAAGCATGGAGACATGTACTGAATCAAGACCATCCAGAATTTCAGGATATTGACTTCCAACTACCATTACGAATACTTGAAGCCAAAATACCCAGGTTGACAGTCTCTGAACCAAATTCACACGGGGTGACTAATATATCGGAACTTTATACGAACGGTATACCTCTACATCCTACCATAGTCGTATCTCAATACCATTTACCTGACAGATCTTTTCACACTTGTGACAGAATTGTACGTTTCCTTCACTCATTGCCTCCCCCAACCATATCCCTTCCAAAGAGGATGTGGAAATTTTATTCTGTCGCACAACCTGTCTCAGGCCTCGTACACACGAGGGGAGATGTCCGCTGAAAACGGTCCGACGGACCGTTTCAGCAGACATCTCCGCTCGTGTGTATGGGCTAGCGGACAGATTTCTCCACCCGACAGATTTCAAAGCATGCTTTGAAATCTATCCGGTGGGAATCTTTCCGCCCGACATGTCTGCTGGTTAGTACACTTACCAGCAGACATGTCGTCCCCCACCGCCGCCGCGCCGCCGAATGGATTCGGCGCATGCGCGGAAGTGTTTAACTTCCTGGTGCGGTGACGTGGCGGTGACATGGCGGCGTCAACGTCACCGCCGCGTCACCGCCACGTCACCGCGCCGTCCGGCGGCGGAGAATTTTTTTTTTTTTTTTTTCTTCAATTATGTTTATTGAGTTTTATAAAAGCATACAGGTTATAGTACCATACAAGGAGTAAGCATCGTTTAAGATACATAGTAATCAACCATGACGCTGGTGTAACAGTGTGTAACACATTTGGTAAGGTCAGACAAAGAGGAAAAAAAAAAAAAATAAGAAAAAAGAAACGTAGATATCTCCAATGGCGAGTCACTCTTGCCGGCGGCGGGGAATTTGATCCGATGGTGTGTACACGCCATCGGATCAAACTCCCGATCGGACATATCCGATGGAAATGGTCTGCGGACCGTTTTCATCGGATATGTCCGATCGTGTGTACGAGGCCTCAAAGGGCATATCAGTTTTCTACAATATATTTCAAGATAAGATGAAATTGTCTAAGGCCGCGTACACACGAGGGGATATGTCCGCTGAAAACGGTCCGATGGACCGTTTCAGCAGACATCTCCGCTCGTGTGTATGGGCTAGCGGACAGATTTCTCCACCCGACAGATTTCAAAGCAAGCTTTGAAATCTATCCGGTGGGAATCTGTCCGCCCGACATGTCTGCTGGTTAGTACACTTACCAGCAGACATGTCGGCTCCCACCACCGCCGCGCCGCTGCCGAATGGATTCGGCGCATGCGCGGAAGTGTTTTACTTCCTGGTGCGGTGACGTGGCGGTGACGCGGCGGCGTCAACGTCACCGCCGCGTCACCACTACGTCACCGCGCCGTCCGGCGGCGGGGAATTTGATCCGATGGTGTGTACACGCCATCGGATCAAACTCCCGATCGGACATATCCGATGGAAATGGTCCGCGGACCGTTTTCATCGGATATATCCGATCGTGTGTATGGGGCCTAAGACAACAGCAATGAAACAATGGGAGGTAGACCTACGTACTAGATTTACGAAAGAGGATTGGTCGTGCGCCTTTCAGACGATTCATAAAGCATCTCATTGTGTGAAACACTGGGAATTATCCATTAAATTGACCAACAGATGGTACTACACTCCACTGAGATTGGCCACGTTCTATCCTGGCACCCCAGCCAACTGTTGGAGAGAATGTGGTCAAGTGGGCAATCTCATGCATATATTCTGGTATTGGCCACATGTGAGAAGCCTGTGGAATCAGGTTTTTAAACGCATTTCTTCCATCACAGGGATATTGACTCAACCAGATCCGGCATTAGCTCTTCTTAACATACACATTGATAGATTCCCTTTCCACATGAGAACAGTAGTTACACATGTTTTATTGGAAACGCGCACGCCCATTCTACGGAATTGGAAATCTAAAAACACTGTGAATGTCTCAGATGTACTAACAGAGGTCCACAGGAATTTCACTTTTGAAAAGCTTATAGCACTTAACTCCATGACAACCAAACATTTTGATCTGTGTTGGTCCATATGGCCCAAACACTGTTGAGTTTTCAAATATCTGTTCCATTGAATACGTGATTAATTGTCTTGACTATATCTGTTTCTATTTAGTTTTGTAATATACAATGTTCCATGTACGATATAAATACAGTGCATACCCCTTTGTACCCTGTGCTTTTACATTTCCCCTTTTTCTTTTCTGTTCCCCTTGAAAAATTCTACAATAAAAACTATTGATTGAAAAAAAATAGTCACAAATATTATATATATATATATATATATATATATATATATATATATATATAGAGCACAATATGTAAACAGCTTTATTATGTTGCAGTGTAAGGCCTCGTACACACTATCGGACATATCCGATGAAAACAGTCCGCGGAAAATTTCCATCAGATATGTCCGATCGGGAGTTTGATCCGATGGCGTGTACACACCATCGGATCAAATTCCCCGCCGCCAGACGGCGCGGTGACGTGGCGGTGACGCGGCGGTGACGTTGACGCCGCCACGTCACCGCCACGTCACCGCACCAGGAAGTTAAACACTTCCACGCATGCGCCGAATCCATTCGGCGGCGGCGCGGCGGCGGTGGGGGACGACATATCTGCTGGTAAGTGTACTAACCAGCAGACATGTCGGGCGGACAGATTCCCACCGGATAGATTTCAAAGCATGCTTTGAAATCTGTCGGGTGGAGAAATCTGTCCGCTAGCCCATACACACGAGCGGAGATGTCTGCTGAAACGGTCCATCGGACCATTTTCAGCGGACATATCCCCTCGTGTGTACGAGGCCTAAGGGGGAGAGATGAGGCAAAGACAAGGCATGTTTTATCATGTAACAAAATCAGTCTATTATTTTATTGACAATAGTCACACATTTAGGAAGTATTTACAGTACCTATAGTGCCTTATTATAGGCTTACCTACAGGTGCAAGCCAGAGAGTGGAGTTTATTCCCACTTTAATGTCAGTGTTCATGATTCAACAATAGGAAAGAGACTGGGCAAAATTGGCATCCATGGGAGAGTTACAAGGCGAAAGACACTCCTGACCAAAAAGAACACAAAGGCTCGTCTCATATTTGCCAAAAAACATCTTGATTATCCTTTTGGGAAAATATTCTGTGGATTGATGGGACAAAAATGTAACTTTTTGAAAGGTGTGCTTCCCGTTACATCTAGTGTAAAACTAACACAGCATTTCATAAAAAGAACATCATACCAACAGTCTCAGTCTGGGGCTGCTTTACGGCTTCAGGATATGGACGAATTGCCATTATTGGTGGACAATAGACCTGAAATACACCAGCAAGTCCTCTGAATAGCTCAAAAAATTATTTAGAGTGGCCTAGTCAAAGTCCGGACTTAAATCCAATTGAGATGCTGTGGTACAGGCCATTCATACTCGAAAACCCTCCAATGTGGCTGAATTAAAATAATTCTGCAAAGATGGGCCACAATACCTCCACAGCAATATAAAAAGACTCATTGCCAGTTATTGCAAATGCTTGATTTCAGTTGTTGCCACTAGGGATGAGCCAAACACCACCTGGTTCGGTTCCCACCAGAACATGCGAACAGGCCAAAATTCCTTGAAAACATGCATCCTATTAGCGTCTATTGGACACGAGCATGAAAAATCTAAAGTGCTAATTTTAAAGGCTTATATGCAAGCTATTGCCATAAAAATGTATACGTTTTTAAAGCAACCGATTTTTCAGGAGCAGTGAATTTAATAATGTTTACGGTGAAACAAACAAAATGAAATATTCCTTTAAATATCATGCCTGGGGGGTCCCCCTAGTCTGCCTGTAAAATGATGTATCTGTGCAATGTGTAGAACAGTGCCACAGCACAATTATTTTTCTTGCCAACCAGTATTCGGTTGGAGGAGAACTACTTAGCATTCAGGAGAAAGATCAAGACTCATCTCTTTTGATACCAAAGGAGACAGGAACAACAAGCGCCCAGAGGCGATTCAGTTCGCATGTTCCGCGCTATACAAGTTTTCATTCATTCATTCATTCATTAAAGGAAAAAATGCCATTCAAACTTGCTTGCGGCATGACATGACGTCACATGATGTCAGAAGGGGCATGGTCACTCGGTTACATCACTGGGTGGCACCACCCTTGCCTATATAACAGCAAGAAGGTATGGACAGCCACACTCCGATAAATGTAAAAAACAATAAAAGCCTTTAATCCAGTAAAAAAACACTGCACAAACAGAAAAACAGCAAACGGTGGGATGATATAGCTGCCGCGTTTCACATTGTTGTACAATGCTTAGTAAGCATTGTACAACAATGTGAAACGCGTCAGTAATATCATCCCACTGTTTGCTGTTTTTCTGTTTGTGCAGTGTTTTTTTACTGGATAAAAGGCTTTTATTGTTTTTTACATTTATCGGAGTGCGGCTGTCCATACCTTCTTGCTTCCATTTATGCTTCGTGCATTGCCTGCACCCATTGGATTTTTCTGAGTCCACACTCACCACCGAGGTGCACTCATCTGGAGCGGCGGTCTCTTTCTCCTACTTGCCTATATAACAGCTGTCACAGCCAAGAGACAGCAGTCGCAGGAGGCCTCCCATCAAAGCAGAGCTTCTTTTGGAGTCCGTCGGGCGGCGTGATTGAAGATGGATTAATATCATGGGTATTTTTTTTTTACAATGTACCCCTACCCATTTCCAAATGGGGGCGGGATCTGGCAGCCCCCTTGTTAAAGGGGGCTCTTAGATTCTGATAAGCCCCTGTGCAGACTCCAAAAACCAATGGCCAGGGTTGTCGGGAGGAGGCCCTTGACCCCATTAACATGGGACCTTAATGCACCCTCCCTATATTGAGGGCAAGCGGCCTAGTATAGTTCAAGAGGGGGTGATCGCTCGTCCCCCCCTTTTCTGGCCTGTCAGGCTGCTTGCTCTAATAGGGGTCAGGTATGGATTTCGGAGGGGACCCCACGCAATTTTTTATTTTTTTTGCTGTGGAGTTCCCCTTAAAATCCCTACGCTGTTTTTTTAAAGAAAATTGGTGTGGAGTTCCCCTTAAAATCCATACCAGATTTTCCACACTTTGTCATGTTACAACCAAAACGTAAATGTATTTTATTGGGATTTTATGTGATAGACCAACAGAAAGTGGCACATAATTGTGAAGTGGAAAGAAAATGATAAATGTTTTTTTTACAAATAAATACTGAGTCAATACTAGTTATCCTTGTGTAATATTACAATTTTTAGATGATCATTTAGGTGTGACAAATATGCAAAAAAAATATTAGGAAGGGAACAAATATTTTTTCACAGCACTGTATATGTGAATATATGCAATACCCAAAACAAAGTATGGAAACCAAAAAATAAATTGAAAATGTTTAACTTATTTAATCTAATTAAAGTAATATAAACAACTGCCAGTCTACCAAATACATATAATAAATATTCAAGTGATTGAGTAATAATCAAGTCATAACTGGTAACAACACTTTAAATGATACCAGTTTAGCAGATGACTAATATAAAGCAACGCACATACAAACACATACAAACACATACAAACTTAAAGCGGAGTTCCACCCATAAAATGAAACAGTATTCATCAGCAATAAACATCAGCAAAAACATTTGGAAAACATATTTTTTTTTTACTTACTTGTTACTTGTTACTTACTATAAATATTAGGCTTATCTTGGTTGCCATCCGTTGTGGTGGCAACACAAGATGTTTCCTGCGCCACTTTGCTGTGCTTACTGTGCATGCGCGAGAATGGGCAATGCATGCTGGTAATACAGCTTTGCCTGCCCACAAGTAAGATGGGAATGCCTTAGCAGCAATAATATAAGGTAACTTTTTTAATTAAAATTGGGCGATGCAGGCAGCCTCAGGTATCCCTCCCCCTCGCGTCCCCGGGCAGATCATGGTGGACCCCTACATATACCACACCTAAGACAGTCTCCCCTCAGCGGTTCACTTCTCCATGTTGGAGACGCTGGAGGGAGACAGAGACATATAGAGAACAGGTAAGTTTCTCCACTCTTCACTATATATCCAATTATAGCTTTGATTTATTACACTTTATCCTAAAGGAAATTATTTTTCTTTCCCACTTTTTCTATTTGCTTCTTTCTAGGGCTTTACTAGACCCAACCAAGGCCTAGGTATATATAGTGCATTTTTGGGTCCAATTTGGACCATAAAGATACAGTGGCCTGTCATATACCATCTGCCACTGAACCTAATCATAAAACACACTGGCAGGTGAAGAGCTCCGCTGGTCCTGGAACAATCCACCGCCATCCACTGTGGAACGGAGCTCTAAAGCCTCCAAAACTTGCCCTACCTACTTCTGGGCATTACCTGCACCCTCTAGTGCTCCTATCGTGGACCCCTGTCGTTTCTAGCACGACCTGCAGCTGGTCCACGGAGCCGTGATCCGCCGCCATTTTGGGGCCTGTGAAGCCTCCTGCGTCCTCCGCACTGTGATACTCAACCCGGCCCAGGTCCTTATCCTCGGAGAAGATACCCTGTCTACACGACGGACGAGGCTGTCCGTCACTCGCGGGAGGCCGTGGAAGACTTCTGCCACCCAGCTTCGCGGCGCCGGAACCTGCCGTAGTCTCAAGGCCCCCATTAAGGTACTGTGCCATCCCATTACACCTCCCCCTGGGTGACCGCGCTCTCCTGAGGTCCGTCGGAGCCTTTCCTGGGCCTAGGTGGGGTAGCGAGCGGCCTAGACGGAGCAGGGCTCTTCCGGTCGGCAGCCGAAATTAGGAAACACCGCGGCTCCGGCCATCTTGCTGCACCTGTTCACGTGACTACACCCTCTCTTGTCTCCCCTAATACCTGAGACATCCACGTGTAAATATCTTCAGAGGGGGGAGAAGTCCTAGGCACCCACGTCCACCCACATAGCCTGGCTATATCACCTGGTCCTAAGAAGGAATCCCTCCACCATCCCCAGCTGTCCTTTTTTTTTTTTTTTTTTTTTACTCTGCAGCTTCCCCCTGCTGTTTTTTTTTTTTTTTGCAAGGCCTTAAAGGGCCATACCCCCATCAAATCTTCAAATCAAATGTTCAAATCAAACCAGATGCGCCCCTGGCTCACAAAATAGAGGGTCTCATGCTCGGCCAACAGCAATGATGGACATGTCTTAAACCCACATTGATTCCCGCTCCTTCCCTAAGTGATCCTGCTCCGCTTCGAAAGCTTTCATAGGCACAGGATCAATACTAGCTGCTTTTGGACATCTCTGCACACTACATGGGCAAAGTAGGATTTCAGAAAAACATCTATCAAGGTTTTATCCCGCCAATCCCGTTGAGACCTACACAACCCATGGAGCGATTTCTACATAAGTCGCAATCCCCAACCCCGAATATGCCCACAGACCCGACTGATGTCGCGGGCCCCCTTGCCTCTGCACCAGGCACCTTTCACACAAGTAATACATCCCAACTGGCAGGCCCTGCTCAGGCTGTCACGGTATCAGTCCTGGACCTGAAATTGCAGACGCTTCTACAGGATTTGACACGCAACATTACCAAAGAAGTTGGGAAACTCGCTCAAGAGCTCAGAGGGGAGATTGACCAACTTGGAGAACGCACGGCTACTCTGGAGACTAAATTTGATGAGACTATACAATATATGCATGCCCTGGAGGAGGAAAACGCCTATCTTAAACACACAGTTTCCCAAATACAGCTTCAGCAAGAAGTTTTGGAGAATAGAGAACGTCGCTCAAACGTGAGGATCCGTGGAGTCCCTGAAACAGTTAATGACAAAGAGATACGGGCCTATCTACTTGACCTCTTTGTCACGCTAGCTTCCCACATACCCGATATAGATTGGCGCCTAGATAGGGCCCATAGATCCCTGGCTCCCAAACCTCCCCCTGGTTCCAACCCGAGGGACATTGTAGTCCGTTTCCACTATTACGAAAGTAAGGAGGCCTTAACTACAGCTACACGCAACAAAAATCGTATTGACTTCAAGGGTTCCAAAATCCAGATCTTCAGTGATCTCTCCCCCATTACCCTGGCCAAAAGACGCAACCTACGTCCAATTACGGCGCACCTCCAACATCATCAAATTACCTACAGATGGGGCTTTCCGTTTCGCCTCTCAGCTTCCAAGGATGGTACACAATACTCCATCAGAGACCTTCATGAATGCGAGGCCTTCACTCGCAACTTGGGCTTACCACCTGTCCCAGAAGAAGACCTCCAGCTCCCTCCGCCTGCCCTGGCTACTAGGCCCCTTCAGGCCCCCTCTACAATTTGGACCCCAGTACGTCGGAGACAACAAAAGGCTTTCTCCACTCCACAACGCTCCAACCTGCCTAGATCCTCAACCTGAAGCCTTGAGACATCCCTGATTTACACCTCATGGTCTTATTTTTGATTCCCGGATGCCTGATGGTCCGACCATTTTTTCTTCAGGTTTCCGCAGGGAGTGCGCCTCCCTGATGCCCATACTGAGTGTTACTTTTACCTATTGTTTCCAGATGGGCCCGCTGAAGTTGAGTTTGGTTTAAATTTTGTTGCTATTTTTATTTTTATTTTTTCTGTCAACCTTCCCACACATAACGGAAGACTGATGGTCCCCTATTTCGAGAAGTTAACTGTTATCTGTCCAAGAATAAACACTTCCTACAGGAGCGGGTCATAATCCGCCATTCTTGTTGTCCGTCATGTTCCTCTACATGTCCAAGGCTTGTCGCCTTGGTCCCCTGAAGGTCATTTTCCCTTCAGGCTTTCAGAACATGTTTTTTATTTTTTATTTTTTATTTTTTATTTTTGTTTCCTGTTATCTCTGCATCTTGTTTTATTTGTATATTTCCTTTTTTTATCAGGTCTTTTTTGACCTGTTGTTCTTATATATTGCTGCAGGTAGTGAATTCATCACACATTGTCTCCATACTCAGAATTGCTGATATGTACATGTCTATTTCAGGTTTCCTTGGGTTGGTTTACTTCCTACCCGTGAGTTATGTTAAATTGTCATTTGCCTATCTCTCCAAGATTTTAATATGGCTTTAAAGATATTTTCTTGTAATGTTAAGGGCTTGAACTCCTTACGTAAACGCTGGCTGGCTTTGAAGGAATTCAAATCCTCTGGAGCTGATGTGGTGATGGTTCAGGAGATGCATTTCCGCCCAGGGGGTTCTTTTAAATTTGCATCTAAAATGTTTCCCATAGTCTACATGGCCTCAGATCCATCTGGTAAGGCTGGAGTGGCTATACTAATCAAACGTTCATGCCCCATCCGGATTTTGACCTCAACTCTGGACCCCCGGGGTCGGTATGTCCTCCTGAGCTGTATCCACTTAAATGCCTCCTTCACCTTGGCTATTATCTATGCACCCAACACGGGACGGATTGGTTTTCTTACTGGGGTTCTTGATCGGCTGAAGTCCCTCTCTCAGCCGTTCACGATCGTAGGTGGGGACTTTAATATGTGCATGTCTCCCAGTAGAGACAGACGTGTTTTGTTCCATCAGACTACATCTCTACAAGTTCATAAATTGTCCACCTCCTTTCGCAAACTAATACGCTCCCACAATCTTTTTGATGCGTGGAGAGTGAAGCACCCCACTCAACGTCAATATACTTTTTTCTCCCCGCCACATAAACTTTATTCTCGTCTAGACCACTTTCTGGTATCTGCCCCCTTACTGCCTAACATTGTGTCCTCGGAAATAGACTCTATTACATGGTCTGATCACGCCCCCATTACCCTGTGTTTAGAGATCCAAACTGCATCACCCAAGACTTGTCATTGGAGACTTAATGAGTCCCTCCTACGACATGCGGAAACAATGGACAGACTTCTCAAGAATTTGGAGGAGTTTTTCCGTTTAAATGAAGGTTCGGTCCCCGATACATCCACTGTATGGGAAGCCCACAAGGCCTTTTTTAGAGGCGAGTGCATCTCAGCCAGCTCTCGCTTGAAACGCGACTCTGTTAGATTGAGGTTGGAGCTGGTGGCCCAGCTACGGACGGCGGAGGCACAGTTACTCCGCTCTCCTATGGTGGGTCGCTTGCGAACGGTGATTGCTATTCGTAACCGCATTAGGTCTCTAGATACAAACAAAGTTTCGAAGTCAATGCTATGGTCCAAGCAAAAATTTTATGAGTATGCAGACAAGCCTCATAGGATGCTGGTCAACAGGCTCAAGCCCCGCCCTTTTCTAACATCCCTGATCATATAGTCCAATCAGATGGTTCACCTACACATTGTCCTCAGACCATGTCCGGAGTTTTTGGAGAGTATTATAGTAAACTTTATAATTGCTTAAGTACGGATCCACAGGCACAATTCTCACAAGACGGACTAGATGCCTTCTTGTCATCTGTACACCTTCCCAGATTGTCCCTAGACCAACGTTCCTCTTTGAATCAACCTATTTTCGTTGAAGAACTAACAGACGTAATTAAGCACCTCCCCTCGCATAAGGCCCCAGGGCCAGATGGTCTCCCCTACTCCTACTACAAGACATTTTTGCCGACCCTAACTCCACACTTGCTAGCTCTGTTCGCCTCCCTACTCCAGGGAAAGCTACCGCATTCTTCGTTTTTGCACGCTTTTGTAACCGTTATCCCTAAACCGGGTAAAGATCCATCCCTTCCCGATAACTACCGATCCATCGCCCTATTAAATTCGGATTACAAAATCTTTACCAAGATTTTAGCGAATAGACTATCTTTACTGCTACCGGCTCTAATCCATAGAGATCAGGTAGGATTCGTCCCCATGAGACATGCTGGAGACAACACGCGTCGGACTATCGATCTTATAGACCTGCTTACAAAAACCAAGAATCCAGCTTTGATTCTTGGTTTAGATGCCCAAAAAGCATTCGATCGACTTAGCTGGCCGTATATGTTCGCAATACTAACTCGTTATGGCTTCTCAGGTCCCTTTGTCCAAGCTCTTCGAGCCCTATACTCAAAGCCCACATCACAAGTACAACTTTCCTCACACTTATCGAGTCCTTTCTCCCTTAGTAACGGTACAAGACAGGGCTGCCCTCTGTCGCCACTCCTTTTTATTCTTAGTCTGGAACCCCTGGCTGCGGTTATACGGGATTGTTCAGATATTAGAGGGGTGCACCTTCGACGCAAGGAATACAAACTATCTATGTTCGCAGATGACATTCTTCTCACTCTCACTCACCCCCACTGCTCCTTGCCACATCTGCATAACGTGCTATCAGCCTTTAGTTGCCTCTCAGGTTTTAAAATTAATGCTGCTAAAACGGAAGCACTACCCGTAAATGTCTCTGCCTCGTTACTGTCTTCTCTCCAAAGCAAATATAATTATCATTGGTGCTCTCAGTCACTTAAATATTTAGGGGTTCAGCTCACTGCCTCTTATGACACACTATATCGGGCCAATTTCCCCCCCCTGTTCGCGGAAATCAATCGTTTGCTGACTCATTGGACCACTCTCCCCCTATCCCTGCTGGGGAGAATTAATGTACTTAAAATGTCCATCCTTCCTAAATTGTTATACTTGTTTGAAACGCTCCCAGTTGCGGTCCCACTGACGCAGCTGAAATCCCTTCAAAGGAGGAGTCTCCACTTTGTCTGGAACAACACTTCTCACAGGATGGCAGGGACAGTGGTCTTGGCCCGGAAAAATAGGGGGGGTTTGGGAGGCCCAGATTTTATCAAATATTATCATGCATCCCATCTGAGAGCTCTTGCTTCATGGACCTCCCGGAATGCCCCGAATAGGTGGGCCGAAATAGAAATGACTGTCACAGCCCCAGTCCACCCTTGCTATATGCTCTGGCCCTCCACTGCCCTTCATATGCCCCAGCTGCGGAAACTTTGCTTAGCTCCCATGCTGTTCACGTTATCTATCTGGAAACGCTGCTCTGAGCACTATTCCTTGTCCTCCCCGTGCCCACCACTCTTGAATATCCTATTTAACCCAGACATCCCAGATAGCCTCTCCTATGATCGTATGTTGCCATGGTCCCAGGCTGGACTCTTCCAACTACGGCATTTTGTTAATCCTGGGTCACAACGTCTACTGACTTTTCCTGAGTTACAAACACAGCACAAAATTCCCCAAAAGCTCTTACATTCCTACCTACAGATTAGGCATTTTTTCTCCTCCAGATCCCCTTCTTTGACTTTGGAGAAGCCAACAGACTTCAAAGCCTTGTGCGCTAGAGACCCTCATGAGCCCCAGATGATCTCCACTATCTATAAAATATTACATGAGGCAGTTCCTATGATGGAGGCTACTCACCTCTACATGAGAAAATGGTCTCAGATCCTGCAGCATGACATTTCCTTGTTAGATTGGGAAAGCATCTGGAAGCACACTTCCAAGATATCTCGATGTGTGTCCCATAAGGAAACCGCATACAAAGTCCTGATGCATTGGTATAGGACCCCAGATATTTTACATGCCCGCAACAGAACAATCTCGAAACAATGCTGGAGATGTAACGGTGCTGTGGGCACTCATTTCCACATTTTTTGGGAATGTCCCCCTGTTAACCAATTCTGGCTTCAAACCCAGAAATTGTTAGAAAATCTGATTGGTTCTCCCATTCCTTTGAAGCCCATACACTGTTTGTTAGGTCTCCCTTTTCCTGGTATTTCTAAGGCCCTGCGCCAACTGATGTCTTTTGTTTTATTGGCAGCTAAAAGGGTCATCCCTAGGTTGTGGCTGTCCACCTCACCCCCAACCATCCCACAACTACTCACTACTGTAGCTGACATACGCAGAATGGAGCAGTTGACGGCTACGGTGGAGGGTACAGAGCAGAAATTTTATGAGACGTGGTCAGCGTGGGATGAATCAGAGTATGGGTCTGAGGGAACTGGTTCGAGTTAGGTTTCATCATGTGCTTACGTATTCTTATGAACGTATACGTTATCCATACCTCTCTAAGTGCAGTGTTTTTTTTTTGGTAGGGTACATTTTTTGTTTATAGTATGTCTATGTTTATGTGGCCTATATGATCCCTATCAGGCCAGGTTGGGTAATTTTAGTCTCTGCTTTCCCTGTTCTACTATGTGGTTATCTTCTCTACTCTTATTTAACGGATCGGTTTTCTATACCCCACTCAAGGTAACTGTTCATTCACATCGTCATTCATTTACTTGTACAAATTGCATATGCTCGGTAGTTCGCTTGGATAATGTATACCTGCCATTGTTTCATACTGTTAATGATTCTTGTGTATATTCTTTTGTATGACTTGAAAACTTATAAATAAACAATTAAAAAAAAAAAAAAAAATACGATCAACAAATTTTTAGGTTGATCAAAAGTAGGTGTAAAAGTGATTTATGATTGAACAAATGTTGATACAAAGTTCCTACTTAAGGCTGAATTTTTAAATGATCTACCTGGTTTGTTATAAAACATTTTGAATTATGAAAAAAAAAAAAACACACTGGCAACATGTGTCCAATCTATGTAATTGCACGTATATACATCTATCAGAAATTAGGTAAGAGTTTATATTTAAAGGACACATCCCCCCTTTTCCCTTCCTTTCTCCTTTCCCCTTCATGCTCTCTTCCTCCCCTCTTCCCTCCCCATCCCTTTTCCTTCCCCCCCTTTTCCCCCTCCCCCTTTTCCTCTTCCCTCCCTATTTCCCCTTCCCTCCTCCTGCCCCCTTTCTCCTTCCCTTTCTTCCATTCTTTTCTTCCCCTCTCTCTCCCCCTCCCCTTTCCCTTGCTTTTTTCTTTTCCTGCTCGCCTTCTAGCCCCTCTTTCTCTTTTTCCTTTACATCTTTACACTACCCAAGCATCTTCGATAGTATAACGCTAATATAATTACTTAGAATTGCCATTTCCTATGTAGGGGCCTGCCTGGCTCTCTCTGGCGAGGACTGGGAGGTTATCCCCATGGGCTCCCCAGGCTCACTACTCCTTCTGGACAGACACACTGACTGGATAGTGTAAAGGTAAACTACAAATAATTTTTTTACCCAAAATATTTTTTTTTACTTTGGCGTATAATTGATTTATGTATTTCTTTTGACAAATCTTGCATTTGTGAGACACCACTGAACATCAAACAGAATGATTTGTAACTGCATCTTTATTAACATTTTAGTTAAATCTGTTTGAATTTTATAAAGTGGGCAATTAGAAATGCCCCACAATGATATAGTGCTCTCACTGTTTTTTTATATTTTATATATGTATATTCTAATTATGAAACGTCAATGATTGCAAAATAATACTTTATAACTTTGTCAACACTGCATTTCTAGGTGATTTGAATACTTCTATGTTTTCTGTGCTACTTAAAAGGCCCTGATGAAGCAGAGTTTCCCATGAAACGCGTAGGCCACACTTCTGACATTACCAGGACCTGCACACCGTGGACCAAAGAAACAGTAAACTGTATTCTCTTTCAGACTGCAAAATGTTTTAAATCTTCCATCTATGGATGGCCAAAAAAGTTTTTCTATATTGTTTTAAAAAATGTGGTATAGATTATTATTTAAACCCCACAAGGCACATTAGAAATCTCACCCCACTTTACTTTTAGTTAGAATTCAAGGGCTCTAATGAAGTCCCTTGACACGTGACACAAACATGTAGGACGGAAGCATGGTGACATAAGTTCCGGTAGAGCGGATCACTTGATTACTTTCTCAATCACTTGAGTACTTATATGTATTTTAAGTGTTTGGTAAACTAACGGGTGTTTATATTACTTTACATTAGATTTAATCAATTATAATTTTTCAGCTTTTTTTTTTCAAATATTTTTATTAGTTTTTCAAAACATACAATCACATATTGATGTAATAATTTGAATACACGTTTTTTACGTAAAGCTGTATTGTACAATGGGAAATTATTCATGCCCTAAAAAGGGGAGAGGTATAAACAAGACATTGTCGTACACCTTAAACAAAGTGGAATATGACAAGGATACATTAAATATTCACTTAAAAGATAAGAACAGTAAAGAGTATAAAATTCTAGTAAATAAAGACCAATACAATTAGTCACTAAAGCTGTAAGATTGCTGGAATCAAGAAGATAATATATAAAAAAAAAAAAAAAAAGATAAATAAAAATAAAGAAATAAATGGATATATATTTCAGCTTTTTTTTGATAACTTTGTTTTTTAGTGTCGCAGATATCCACATACAGTATGCGTGGTGTTTCTTAACTAGTACACATACATATTAGCAGTGCAGCACTATTTTTTTATATATAATTCGAGATTTTCCTAGCTTGTGACGGAAAATATTGGTTATATGAAGACAGGAGGCGAGTATCTTGCATTAATCTTTCTTTATTAATGCCCATAGCAGAAACTTAAACAACTTTTAAAAAAAAGAATAAACATAAGAACAACTGTGTGGGACTACAATTCCCAGCAGCCCTCAGTGTAACGGCCCCTCCTCCCTACGGACCCTATAAGAAGGCTGAGTACTTCCTTGCACTTCCTCTTTCTGACTGCGATGCCAGTGTGAACAAACCAGACAACAGTCCAACATCAGAGGTCGGTATCCCCGCAGTAGGCCGATGAGTTCTCTCAGTGGATCCGTAGGCACGGGTCGCCATCTCTTGTTGGGGAAACTTCAACCAGGACAACATCCCAACGGGGAGTCAACACGAATCTGGGAAGTCCGAATGGTATACCCTCGGATCGTTTCAGTAACCTAAAACGAGAGCAAGACGACCATAACAGGGAGGGTAGGGTGGGAAGATACTCGCCTCCTGTCTTCATATAACCAATATTTTCCGTCACAAGCTAGGAAAATCTCGAATTATATTTCAGACAGGAGGCTCATATCTTGCATGTTTAAAGCTAAGCATACGTATTCTATACACAAGGGCAAAATATCAGAGTATGTATACATATACCGAGTGTAAGTAAATTACAACAGCTTGTACGATAACTAGGTACCCACACTAGGGCGTAAGAACTGACAAGGATACATGGGATTCAGGCCTGAAGTAAAACTCCCGAAAGGTAGATTCCGACGACCAGTCGGCCGCCAATAGGAGGTCCGATAAGGAACCCCCCGTGGAAACCACCTTAGTGGCCATCGCCCCTCTGGTCGAGTGAGCGCCAAACAAGGCTAAATCTATGCCCGATAATTCCATTACTAGACGAACCCACCTGGCCAGAGTGGCCGAAGTCACCGGGAGGTGAGGTCGCACATAAGAGACCAACAATTGCGATAGGTTAGGAGAGCGAAGAGTCGCCGTACGCGATTCGTAGGCTTGAAGGCAACGTACAACGCAAAGCTGCGGGTGAGAAGGAAAGAACGGGTAAAAAACCGAATGGAGTTGAGTCTTGGTTCTACGCACTACCGAGAACCTAACCCCTTCCGGCGAAAATTGACGCCGCGAAACATCTAGGGCTCTGACGTCCGAAACTCTTTTTATAGACACTAGGCAAAGCAACATGGTGAGCTTGAGGGAAAGATCTCGCAGGGAAAGCAGGTGATTGTCTTCCCAGGATGAAAGTAGCTGAAGTACTTTGGTCACATCCCAAGTGGATTGGTAGCGAGGTTTAGGAGGACGGGTAAGCCTAGCCCCGCGGAGGAGACGACACACCAAGGGGTGTCTCCCGACAGGGAGGGACTCTACGGGAAGGTGATATGCCGAAATAGCGGACCTGTACACATTAAGTGAATTGTATGCCTTTCCCGAGTGAAAAGCTTCAGCCAGGTAGTTGACAATCGTGTTCACAGGAGCTCGAGTGGGATCAACTTGTCGTTGATCACACCAACGAACCCATAATCCCCAGGCAGATCGGTATGCCGATCTAGTCCCAGGGGCCCAGGCCAGGGCGAGAAGGTCTCTAGCTGAAGATGAAAGTCCATCACTGGAGTCTGACGTCCCGAGACCAACCATGCCAGCAGAGGCAATCTGCCTTCCAGAATTAGCGGGTGAGCCTCCCCGACAGGGTTGGTCAACAGGTGGATCGAGTGAGGGAGGAGTCTGGGATAATCGATCGACATACCCAGAACCATGGGAAACCATGGTTGAGCTGGCCACCACGGAGTGATAAGGGCTACCGTGGCCGCCTGATTGGCTACATGAAGGAGCATTCTGGTTATCATGGTGAAAGGAGGGAACGCATAGTGTAACCCTGTGGGCCATGTCTGAAGAAGTGCGTCCGCCGCAATCGCTTCTGGATCCGGCCTCCAGCTGTAAAAGCGGGGCAGTTGGCGATTGAGCCTTGATGCGAACAGGTCCGTGTGAAAGGGGCCCCACAAGGTGTGGATTGCTAGAAACACCGATCTGTCCAGCATCCAGTCGCTCGTATCGGTCAGGTAACGGGAGTTCCAGTCTGCCACGTCGTTGGAAGTTCCCGGAATATATTCCGCTAGAGGAGTGATGTCGCGTGAAAGGCAGAAATTCCAGAATTCTGATGCCATATTGGCCAGAACTTTGGATCTCGAACCCCCCAGGCGGTTGACATATTGGACTGCCGCCACATTGTCCATGCGTATAAGAACGCAACATCTGGATCTCTGTGACAGAAAACTCTTGACGGCGAAAAATGCCGCCAGGAGTTCTAACGCGTTGATATGAAGGGTAGCTTCCTCCGCTGACCATGTCCCCCCAGTGGAGACAGGGCCACAGCGAGCTCCCCAGCCTAGACGGCTCGCGTCTGATTCCAGAATGATGTCTGGTCGGGGCGTGAAAATAGCCTTGCCGTTCCATTCTACCGCGTATCGGAGCCACCAACGTAATTCCGCCTCCGAATCCGGACAAAGGGAGATTTTGTCCGAGTAGCGGAGGCCTTGTCTCAGGTGAAGAGTTTTCAGCCGTTGGAGTGCCCGATAGTGTAGAGGAGCCGGGAAAATTGCTTGAATGGAAGCGGACAAAAGGCCGACCATGCGAGCAAGAGTCCTCAGAGAAATGAGGCGTTTCCGGAGAATCGTATTGATTTCTTTCCGGATCAGGGCCAGTTTGGCACTGGGCAAACGCAGTACCGCGTGTGTGGTGTCCACCGAGAACCCTAAAAATTCCACCACCTGGGACGGTTGGAGAACCGATTTGTCGAGGTTGATGAGGAAACCCAATTTCTCCAAAAGTGACACTGTCCAGTGTTTGTGTAATTCGGCTTGCGCCTTTGAACGAGCCATGATAAGCATGTCGTCGAGATAGATGATAAGCCGTACGCCCCTGCGGCGGAGGGTGGCTATCACCGGTTTCATCACTTTGGTGAAGCACCAAGGGGCTGAAGACAGTCCGAAGGGCAGGCAAGTAAACTGCCACATGTGGTCTCTCCATTGAAATCTCAGGAATTGTTGGGATGACCGGTGCATAGGTATCGTCAGATACGCATCTTTGAGGTCTATTTTCACTAGCCAGTCCCCTTGAATTAAAAGGTCCCTCAACATGTGAATCCCTTCCATTTTGAAGTGACGATACGACACAAATTGGTTCAAATCCCTGAGATTTATCACAGGTCTGTATCCCCCATCCTTTTTTCGTACCAGAAAGAGATTGCTCACGAACCCGGGAGACCAGGGGTCCACCTCTATCACCGCACGTTTTGCGATGAGGTCCTGGAGTTCTCTGTCTATGAGATACACATTGTCTTCTGAAAAATGTATGGGATTTAGGGGCACCAACCTGTTTGGTTGTGATGTTAGTTCTATGCAATAACCGTTGACTACGGCCAGAACCCATGGGTCTGCCGTAATCATGGACCAGGCATGGGTAAAATGCCTCAACCTGCCCCCCACCAGTATGACAGAATGGCATTTTTTCAGTAAACTCACCGGATGGACGGGATCGTGGGAATCCTCTGCCACTGCGTCCTCTCCATGGACGTCCTCTGGGAGGGAAGAATGGAGCTGGTTGAACCATAGGGGCGGAGTACAGTTGCTGCGCGGGAGCATAAAATTGAGCTGGTGCTCTGGGGGAGGCCCTGTAATAATTTCCTCGGCCGGCAGATCGGCCTCTACCTCTGCCAGCCCTATTAAAAACTCTAGCCCCAGAGTTTGACTTTTTGAGGGAAAATTGAGCCTTGTCTAGGCTGTTGAAAAATCCAACGAACCGATTTATATTTTTGACCAAATCGTCTCCGAATAGCAGACCCTCGGCTGAGGGACCCGGTTCTGATTCCGCTAAGTGCGACAACTGGGGGTCAAGCCTCATCAATATAGACCTGCGCCGTTCAATGGCGCAGGTTGTGTTAGCTGATCCTAGCAGGCATATGGCCCGTTGTGCCCAGCCACGTAATTGGACCAAGTCAATTGGTTCCTCTGAGGTGGCTGCCTGTTCGGACAGGTTGAGAATTTTTGTTAGTGGGCCCAAGAGGTCTAGGACGTGGTCCTGGATCGTTTTGAACGAACGTTCAATCCCCTTTTTTGAAAATTTTCCTGCCTTGGTCAGGTACTTTAATAAGACCGGATCGATCTCGGGTGTGGCCGTCACCTTGTTGGGGATGGACGGCCTGGGGCATTCTGCACGCAATTTGTTTCTATTGGATTTATCCAGAATCCGCCTTACCCAGTGCTCTACGTATTGGGATACCTGGGGAAGAGGGGCCCAATCCCCAGAGCGGGGGTGAATAATCAACTCCGGATTAAAGAAGGGCTCTCCTAGAGAGTCTAATATCGCCTCTGGTGGGGCATCCGGATTGGCTTCCATGTCTGTAGCCATTTGCCCAGCCTCCTCTGTGTCTGAATCAGAATCTCTTGCTGAAGCGTCTAAGGACTCGCCCGAGTCGTCATCCGAATCCTCATTAAATGAGTCGGGTTTTTCCCGGAGGGATGACATTAGCTTCTTAGATGGGTACTCCTTGGTTATCAAGGGTCGCATAACTGTAGGGTGGCTGGGTCGGCAGGCCGAGGAAGGTCCTGCCTCACGCATCAATTCTACTTCCCCTGCCGGGGAGTCGATATAAGTCGCAGTATGTTTGCGCTTACAAGAGGCCTTGCCCGATTTTTCCCTTACAGGTAACATGGGCTGGGCAGAGGTTCGAGGGGTAGCAGGAGCTAAAGCAGCCTGTATGGATTGTGTTATTAACACTTGAATTTGTGCTGCGGTGAGCATTTGTGGGGTTTCCACATTGGTTTCAGGTTCCATGTCATCCTGCACCTTATTATGTGACATGATGTCAAGATAGATTGTTAGTCAACCCTAGTGAGTGTAATCCTGTAGTACTATAGTTAGGGGATGCACCCAGTACGGCCGAGATATTGGGGTAACTGTAACTGGGTAGAGTATAGGGGAAACAGTACAGCACCCTGAAGTGAGGTTCCGCCCTACCGCTCCGCTCCGCTGCAGCCGCCGAATGATTCCCAGCGCGGGCTTGCAGGGAGAAGCGGCGCTGCCGTGTGACGTCACGGCGATCCGATAGGCTGCGGTAGAGAGGGAGAGCGAGAGGGAGAGCGAGAGAAGAGGGGAAGGCGGGGACGCGCCGTGCATAGGCGCGCCCCTCCTATGAACAGCGCGCTGAACCTGTGAGGAGATGGCGCTCACAGAAGACGGCGCAGTACAAGAAAAATAACATGCGGTGTGGCACTAAACAGGGACACACACCGGTAGAAACGCTAGGGAATGAAAATATAATAATAATATATATAATATGAAAATAATAATAATATAATAATAACAGTGAAAAACTAGTACAAAAACGAGAATTAAATTAGTTACTTATCTGACTATGAGCAGAAAGAAAGAGGAAGTGCAAGGAAGTACTCAGCCTTCTTATAGGGTCCGTAGGGAGGAGGGGCCGTTACACTGAGGGCTGCTGGGAATTGTAGTCCCACACAGTTGTTCTTATGTTTATTCTTTTTTTAAAAAGTTGTTTAAGTTTCTGCTATGGGCATTAATAAAGAAAGATTAATGCAAGATATGAGCCTCCTGTCTGAAATATAATTTCTGTTGATGTGGGAATACATTGTGGGTGCATGCAGCAGCTTGAATTGTTTAATTACAGTGTATTTACGTCTTGTGGCAGTGCATGAGATTTTTTCCTTTTCAGTGTGTAATGTGCTGCAAGCTCCAGCTAGTTTACTCATAGTTCATGGAGTCCTCACTTTAAAGAGTGTCCACATTAGAACTGGACTCCAAGTAGTCAGAAATCATTGATAGCTGCAGTTGGCCCTGCCCGCTTTGTCTACAAAAACTATTAAGGCCTGGTTCGCACCTTTTTTAGAGTATTTTCAGTTTTGCAGAAACACTGTACAGTCCATTTAGCATGGTTTCTTATGGGTCACATTCACATTTGTGCATTTTGTGGAAAGGGCCAGGGACCAACAGGTGTTTTTTTTTTTGGTTCCATAGACTTCAATGGATCAAAAACCTGTCTTGAAAAACACAAAATGCACCTAGAATATGTATCAACTGTAACCTGCGTAGGTGTGAACCAGGCCTTAAATGCATCAGTGGAAGGCAGAGATAGCCTTGTAAGAAAAAAATGGTGACTGGGTACCTGCAACTATGGTTCAGCCCTGGCCATACAGTAGCAAAAGGGAGCCAACTCCACCAGCTAGATTGGGAGCAGCTATAAAGCCAGCAGTTTTGGCAGTCTGGCGAGTGTGGGCCCTTAGTTGTTGTCTCTTATCATTGAGGTACTGCTTGTGGCAGGCTCAGCACTATGAAGTGCCTAATGCGCTGTGGAATTAGAAGAATTGTGATATCTCTGACTTTTCAGTCCAACAAGACTGTCTATTACTCTGAAAATTCCTCTAGCGCCGTTCTATGGAAGCAGTAAGTTTAAAGAGCACACCAAATGCTTAAAATAATTTCTTTAATAACTTCACTTTTCTTCATATATAATACTGCTGCTTTGCAGCAGACAGTCCATGTCCAAAACACGTGATGAATAAGTATAACAGAAAATGGTGGTTCAAATATTCAATCTTGTCATTTAACATAAGATGGTGGATATATTTCTTTCTTCAGTATTTACTCTCTCTCTCTCTCTTTCTCTCTCTATCTCTCTCTCTCTCTCTCTCTCTCTCTCTCTCTCTCTCTCTCTGTAAGTTATCAAAGCATTCTCTGATTTCTTTGAAAGGTATAACTCTGTTGTACGCAACTTGGTTTGCAGGGTTGCTTTTGCAGTGTTAGCTTAGTTGGGTTTGGTTTCTGAATTAGGTTAGGTGGAACTACAAGTGAACACACAACTAGATCAGTATACAGTTCTAACCACACTATTTACAATAAGAACATATATATATAACTGTGTCACATACCTATTTTTAGCCCCTGGCTTCCATAAAACACAACTTTGGCCTTGTGTCTGTTCTGCTCTGCTGTCTCTGTCTCCATGTGGCAAAGAATTTGCAGACATTGGGGTCAATTCACAAAGCTTTATTTTCAGATTGCGAGTGTTATTTTAACGATTTTGCACGTTATTGAAGCTAGTTCAATTCACTAAACGATTTAACGCTTTGAAAAATCATCAAATAACGTTTCCCTACACAGAACCGATATTTTAAGGTGTGGATCTGTATTAAAGAGTCAAATCGTTATTTTAAAGATTCGAAACGTTATTTTAAAGAGTCAAATCGTTAAATATGTACAGAAGTGCAATTCACAAAGATTTTTTTGACAGTTATCAATCGTTAAGCAATCGTTAAATTAAAACCTCCCTCAGGGTGGCGTTATGACATTTCCCAGGCGATATTTTGTTGTTAGAGGAAGCTTTTGGCGATTTTTGTAGTGTAGTGTAGTGTTGGGCAAGCTAGAACCGTGCTCTATTTGAACTTAAAATTATCCAGAGGCGAAGAAGAACACGTTAGAATGTTGTTCAGATTTATAAACGTGTATTCCGTTCACATACTATTTTGGATGACTTTTCTGAAACCCAGGTGATAGCTAAATTCCGATTATCATCTCCCATGATTTATTCTCTGTATGAGGAAATACACATGGCTTTAGAAAAGCACACACTAGAAATTTTGCACATCACATGCTCAATCTCCATGTGTATTGCTTGTGTCTCTCTCTCTCTCTGTATCTGCTCTTTTCCACATGCAGCTGTTCTCCTCCCCTTCTGCTCCCAGAATGCATCTCTCCAGCATTATTTAACGATCTTAAGAGTTATTTTAACGTCCCAAATGTTAATAATAACGTCTGAGTAGTTAGCATAACGTTTGGATAAAGAGTCAGTTGAAAACCATAACGACTATGTTAAATAACGATTATAGCTTTCGTGAATACCATGTTTGCTAGCGTTAAATAAGGAGTGCTAATTTAACACCTGAAGAAAACCAATAACGTTTCTCTTTGTGAATTGACCCCCATGTGCTGAAAACTTCCTGACAGCATAGAATGCAAAACTCTGCTCAATGTGAGATTAGCTGTGATTGGGCCAAGGCTTATGATGAGTCACAAAAGCTTAACTCTATGCTTTCTGGCATGAATTTTACTGTGAATTCCTTACCTACTGCTGCCAGTCAAACAAATGACTCTTAAAGGCATATTTTTTCATTTGCTTCTGTGAACACAACATACAACTATTATACAACATCCAAGCATAAAATCACAGCGAATAACTCTGCCTTTGTCTCTCACATATAAACATGTGCACCACATTAGGATCTTAGCAGGTTTAGCTGTATATACATGTAGGTTATATTAGCTACCTAGGACAGGTTCTAGCTGGCCAGCTACACTGCTTCTGTTGAGCTTTGTGGTGCAAAATGTCGCTTTATGCATAGGCTGCAAACCACATTGCTGCTGTCAATGGCAGATGTGGGAAAAAGGCCCAGACTGCAGGGCTATTTGATGCAGCCTCTGGAATAGCAGTGGCCTACCCTCATGGGTCAGTTGCATCTGGATGCTATTCCGTCTAGTCGTCTGTGAGCTGCCAAATATGGAGAATCTTATCCCCACCAATATACAAAACATTTAACATATCTCCAAAATGATTGAAATGACTAAATGATCCCTTAACCAAAGTGCCACTTTTGTTTTATAAATACTTTATTTTCAAATGTTATACATAAATGTAAGCAATTTGGTATAGAAAAATGGTGCATTAGTTGTTAAGAAGAAAGAAAATCAGACACATACATGACCAAGAGTCGTAGCAAAACAGGTACATTTTATAACTGTTGATGTGTCAGGGATCTCGTACAGCAAATGCATCGGTACATACATCCACAGATTGTGGCACCTGGTGGCCTATTTAAAGTCTGCCTGGCCTAAGTGCTGGATTGTCTTCAGTTTTGGTTCCTGAATTCCTGGTTGTTGTAAGTCTGCTTAACTTGTTCCTGACCGACATCTCTCTTGGATCACCTCCTGCCTGTTATGTCTGCATCTCTCTTGTGGTACTGACCTCGGCTTGGATTTCTGACCACATCTCCACCTCCTGACTTGGTACCTCGCTGCCAGCACGTTACAAACTTCTGGCTATTTCTGACCTTGAACTTGATCCTGACCATGACCTGTTTGCCTGACTGCTGCTGAACAAACCTTGTGACCGGACTTCATATTACCACTTGAAGAACTCCTGTTTCCACGCTTCAGTTGACTACTCCAGCTTCCTGACACCTGTGACTTTTCACTGTCCTAGAAGTCCCTGTCTACTCTACCAGGCAGAGGTGGCTGGTGAATTTTTAGAATGGGGGTGATCCAGTCCTTGCTTTTTGACTGCTCCCACTTCTCATAAGCCCACCCCTTATAGAATCCACCAACTATGTCCCCTGTATTACACTTGCTTCCACCCTTGGGGCCCCTGGACAATAGGAGATGATGGGGCCACCTGTGTCCCCACCCACACTTAAGTCACACCCACACAAAGGTAAATAACTGGAACCAATCTTGTGTGGCTCTCACTGCAGCAGCTAGAGCAAGAGATGTTGGCTTTCAGCTGCTGCAGTGAGAGCCACAAAAGATTAGTTCCAGTTTCTTTCATCAACTGCTGCACTGATCCCCTGCTCTAGCCACACACTATCCCCTTGATGGGAGGAGGGGGAGCACTGCAAGAGTCCCCCATGCACCTGGGGCCGAACAGAAGGGAGAGACGTAATGCTGTGTGCTTTAGTGGGTTACAAAGAAAATGGGTGTGGCCAGATTGCAATAAAAAATGGTGGGGGGGCTTATGGGGCATAGTCAAACAAAGCCCCAGCTCATCTGTACCTGTAAATGTGCTTTGATTGCTGTGGCACAAGCAAGGGTCCCACAGACACATATAAACCTCAGCACAATCAGTGAAAAAATTACTGTCTATACAGAACAATCTCTACAGAACAAGGACTGACTCTACAGTATATATAACAAGGACTATCTCTAAAGAACAAGAACAAAAATATGTAGCAGAATACATATTGGCTTAAATTTATGAAATTTGATTTTTTCTATTTTTTTTTTTATTGGATGTTTTATAGCAGAAAGTAAAAATCATTTTTTTTTTCAAAACTGTCAAAATGTTTTTGTTTATAGCCCAAAAAATAAAAACTGTAGTGGTGATCAAATACCACCGAAAGAAAGCTTTATGTGTGGGGGACAAAAAGACGCAGCAAGATCTTGCAATTGTCAGTTAAATTAACACAGTGCCGTATTGCAAAAAATGGCTTGGTCATTAAGGGGTTAAATCTTCTGAAGCTAAAGTGGTTAAACAGGGACCTGGACAATGCCATACACAGTAGTGGGTGAAGAAGAGAGACTGGTAAAGTAAAAACCTACTACCTCCACATGAATAATGTCTTCCCATCACTTTAGGGATGACTGACTTTTTCTTTAAAGTAGAACTAAAAGCAAAACTTATTTTAAATAGAGTAAGGTAAGGTTATAACCCCTGTCAGGTTTTTTTGCCATCTGTGTCCCATTGCGGAGATTTCCTTTCAGTTCCTGTCCCATAGACAACACAGGACATGAAAAGAAATCCTGCTAAAATGAGGGAATGTGTACAAGACAGTAAAATTGAACAGTAGAACCCAAACAAGTGAAAACTGAAAAGTCAAAACCTAAAAGAGTCCATAAGTTCCATATAATACTGTAGCAGCGCTTAGTCTCAAAACCGAATCTGAGATTCTTCTAAGAGTCCAAAAGACCTTCTAGGAATAAGATGATAGTGCAGATGGTATAGACACAAAAAGCATTCCTAATTATGTGCTCCTTTCACCAAAAGAGGGGGTGTTCACCACGTGGGGGGATAATTAGTCCCCAGTTTGGGATGCACTCACCACAAGACTGAATTAAAAGGGCCTGGATTGTATATCTGTGTGTATCCTGGAAGATGCACTCTACACCGTCAGGAATGTTTAAGATCAAACCGCATACATATAAAGTAAAAAAAACTCATATAGTGTGATACCGTTTAAAATCATTTGAAGTCTGTTGAAGTCTAACCAATGACGAAACGCATCAGGGCCTGACACTTATCACTGACCAGAGACGCTGTGCAGCCCCCAGAGCAGGAACAGGAGATTTTTGTAGCAGATACCTACATCTCTACAGACTCACAGGGAGAAGCTGACAGGCACAGTACAGATTTTCGTTTTATGCTTGATGACTTTACATTGTGGTACGCACAATATATGATTTGGGATGTTTTGGGCTTAATAAATGATTTTAAACGGTATCACACTATATGAGTTTTTTTTACTTTATATGTATGCGGATCTTAAACATTCCTGACGGTGGAGAGTGCATCTTCCAGGATACACACAGATATACAATCCAGGCCTTTTGATTCAGTCTTGTCCCCAACTGAAGACTAATTATCCCCCCACGTGGTGAACACCCCCTCTTTTGGTGAAAGGAGCACATAATTAAGGACTGCTTTTTGTGTCTATACCATCTGCACTATCATCTTATTCCTAGAAGGTCTTTTGGACTCTTAGAAGAATCTCAGATTCGGTTTTGAGACTAAGCGCTGCTACAGTATTATATGGAACTTGTGGACTCTTTTAGGTTTTGACTTTTCAGTTTTCACTTGTTTGGGTTCTACTGTTCAATTTTACTGTCTTGTACACATTGTCTGATTTTTATTCAGCAGCAGCTATTCTTTATGCATATAAGATAAGCTATTCCCAAAATACCTGGAGGTGTTGTACCTAAGCGCTGAGTGGTGTCAAATTGAAGGAAGGGCGACAGCTACACCATTTTCTATTAAAATGAGGAAATCTCTACTTGCCAACAGGGTCACCAGAACCAATGTCCCCATTGGAAGATTTCCCCGCTATTACTGTTCTGGACACAACCCCTAAATTTGGATTTTCACTTTCACTGATAACAGTCACAATTAGAGAGGATGTATCTCTGCAATGAAGATGAAGAGAGCACTTTCTCCACTCTATCCATAACTATATAAAAAAAACTTTGCCTTTAGACCCACAAAGGGCAGCAAAGAGTCACTCTAGAATCAAATGGCATGCATCCTGTTCATTCTGAGTTTAGCAAAGTAACAATTAACAGGTACATATTGCACAGAAAAGCTTACACAAAGCCTTTGTGCACCTTCTATTTACTCCAAAAAAAACACCATTTACAACTTTATGGGCCAGATTCAGGTAGATGGGAGCATCTTTAAGCTGGAGTAACGTTTCTCATTTACGTTACTCTGGCGAAATTTTAGGAGCAAGTGCTGTTATTCATGAAGCACTTGCTCCTAAAGTTGCGGCAGCGTATCGAAAATGAGCCGGCGGAATTCAAATTGGGCAGGTACGGGGCGTGTATTATTTAAACTAAGCGCGATCCCGCGGTGAACGTACTGCGCATGCGTCGACTGTCAATGCATCCCAGTGCGCATGCTCACAACTTCCGTCGGCACCACTTCCTTGGAAACGACAGCGCAATGTGTTCCGTTGGACGTTTAAATACGCCCGTAGATGCGCCATTCCGGCACTAAAGTATATCCTGTTCCCCCTCCCCGCAGTGAAGTTACTTTTGTTCTGAGATGGCTGCTCCCGTTCCCCGCAAACACAGGAGAAAGCTGAACTTTAAAGTCCAGGACCTGTCAGCCATCATCTCGGCTATGGAGACCTATGATGTCTTCCTCCATGGCTGTAAAAGTTGACAGACAAGCAGGGACAGAGGTGTTGTCCTGCAAGTGGGGGTGCTCAGCTAGCTCTTATCGTCGGTAACGCTGCTGTAGCTGCTTTCCTGCTGACCTGTGGCCGTCTGGAGTAAAGATAAAGCAGCTATTTGTAGAAATAACTTTGCGCCGGACGGACGAGATACGCGCGGCTCATGTAGCCAGCGTATGGTGCTAATCCGTTCGCGAATCGGGAAATCTCCCTCATTTGCATATTTGCAGGGGAAATCAATAGGCGCGACTGATGCGCCAAGCGAAATTATGCGCTGACGATACTCTGGCGTCGGAAAGTTAAGCCGGTCGGGGAAAGCCCGTTTCTGTTGCATCTAGTTTGGTGGGTACGGCCACATAGATACGACGGCGCATCCTCACAGTTACGCGGCGCATATCGAAATACTCCAGCGCAAGTCTTGCTGAATCTGGCCCTATGTGCTTCCCTTGCCTGATTTGATTATTCAGATGGTCCTAATACATTTAAATTAGAAATAACTAGTGATTACTAACAGAATTATTGCAAATATATCAGATTTTTATATTGATTACATTTATTTAACAAACTTCAACCTACATGTTTGTTTGTCCATTATTGTAAATTAACATTTGGTTCCAATGGTCTCTTCAAATAACACAGGGAAAAAATAATCCCTTGCAAAAAAATTATGTTTGCATGTATTACCGTTAATTAAATATACCACCCATGTTTTCATGAACAAATGTGTTTTATTTAAATTTAATGACAACAGATGAAACAGAGGCTATCCTTGTTTAATTATAAGGAGTTCTGCATAAGCATTTTCTTCTTTATTTTGTGAGCAGGTCATTAGGGATTATTACACAGACAAAATGAAATTATGCTTGCTGCAATGCTCGTGTCTTTAGAAATCTGTTGCCAACAATGTTTTTGGTGCCAAGAAGTGAAATGAAGCTTGATGATTTCTATTGTAAATTTCCAACAGAGTTGAGAAACCGAGTTGAGAACACTATGCTGAAACAATAATATAGGACTAGAAAATGTTGGAAAATATTTGCATCAACAATCAAATTCTGAGAGCATGTAGTCCCATTCTGCCAGTTATTTTTATATGACTACCTTAAAATATGTTCTGAAAGTTTTACAGAATAATTGCAATTGCCTCACACCACTGCAAGCTAGTATTGGTTTCATAGGTAACTTTATTTTGTTAATTTGTCAGCTTGTTCTTTTTGCTCATGTCACATATACAATGCTGTGAAAAGTAATTGCCCCCTAAACTTAATAACTAGTTGTGCCACCCGTGGCAGTAACAATTGCAATCAAGTGTTTGCGGTAACTGGCAATGAGTCTTTCACATTGCTGTGGAGCAATTTTGGCCCATCTTTGCAGAATTATTTTAAATCAGCCACATTGGAGGGTTTTCGAGTATGAATGGCTTGTACCACAGCATCTCAATTGGATTTAAGTCCGGACTTTGACTAGGCCACTCTAAAACATAATTTTTTAGCTATTCAGAGGTGGACTTGCTGGTGTATTTCTGCCACATTGGGGGTTTTCCAGCATGAATGACCTGTGTAAGGTCATGATACAGCATCTCAATTGGATTTAAGTCCGGGCTTTGACTAGGCTACTCCAAAACCTAAATTTTGCTTTGTTTGAACTATTTGGAGGTGGACTTGCTGCTGTGTTTCGGATCATTGTCCTGCTGCATAACTGAAGTGCACTTGAAACTCTTTCAACCCCACCACTATAGACGAGGTTGCTAAATTATTTGCTAATGTCCATCTTACCACCTGCCCTCTGGATCCTGTTCCTTTGCAAATGCTACGTTCACCCTCTGACTCTATTCTACACTCTCTAACCCACATCTTCAATCTCTCCCTTTTGTCTGCCATCTTCCCTAACTCTTTGAAGCATGCACTTGTCAGCTCCATACTTAAAAAGCCCACACTGGACCCATCCAATCTTGACAACCTATGTCCTATCTCCTTGCTCCCCTTTTTATCCAAACTCCTTGAATGTCTAGTCTACAATCGACTGAGCATCCACCGTGCCGATAATAACCTTTTTGATCCCCTTCAGTCTGGATTTCGTCCTCAACATTCCACAAAAACTGCTCTCCTAAAACTAACAAACAATATACTAATGGCCAAAACGAGGGGATACTATTCTGTACTCCTACTCCTGGACCTCTCTGCTGCCTTTGATATGGTTGACCACCCACTCCTCCTGAAAAAACTCCACAACTTTGGTCTCCGTAAACGTACTCTTCGCTGGTTCTCTACCTACTTATCCAACTGCACCTTTAGCGTCACTTAAAATTCGACTTCCTCCTCTCCTCTTCCTTTCTCTGTTGGGGTCCCCCAAGGTTCTGTTCTTGGACCCCTCCTATTTTCAATCTACACCTCCTCCCTGGGTCAGCTTATAGCCTCCCACGGCTTCCAATACCATCTCTACGCTGACGACACTCAAAACTATTTCTCTGCCCCTCAACTCACCCCATTCATTATCCTCATGTATCACTAATTTACTATCAGATATATCAGTTCGGAAGTCACACTACTTCCTCAAACTCAATCTCTCCAAATCCGAACTTATCATTTTCCTGCCCCGCGTGCCTCTTCCCCTGATCTCTCTGTTGAAATTGATGGCACAACCATAAGCCCATCCCCACATGCCAAGGTCCTATGATTAGTCCTGGACTCTGAACTGTCCTTCAAGCCCCACGTCCAATCACTGTCCAAATCTTGCCGCCTGAACCTCTGCGACATCTCCAAAATACTCCCCTTTCTAATCAATGACACAGCAAAGCTCTTAATCCACTCCCTGGTCATCTCTCGCCTTGATTACTGTAACCCCCTTCTCATTGGCTTACCTCTGCATAATCTATCCTCCCTTCAGTCCAGCTGCGAGACTCATGCTGCTGCTCCTCTCTGTTAATCCCTCCACTGGCTTCCGCTCGCCCAACAAATTAAATTGAAAAAACAAACTACTACCTACAAAGCCATCCACAACTCTGCCCCCAACTACATCACTGACCTAGTCTCTAAATACCAACCTAATCACTCTCTTTGTTCTTCTCAAGACCTCCTGCTCTCTAGCTCTCTCATCACCTCCTCCCATGCTCGTCTCCAGGACTTTTTCAGAGCCTCTCCAAACCTATGGAACTCCTTACCACAATCTGTCCATCTATCTCCTTCTCTATTAGCTTTTAGAGGATCCCTGAAAACCCTCCTCTTCAGAAAAGCCTATCCTACTCACACCTAACAACTGTATTTTAATTTTGTCCATCTGATCACCCCCCACATCTACTACCCTTTGTTCCACTTGACCCTCCCTTCTAGACTGTAAGCTCTAATGAGCAGGGCCCTCTAATCCTTCCTGTATTAAATTGTATTGTAACTGTACTGTCTTCTCTGTTGTAAAGAGATGCGCAAACTGTTAGCGCTATATAAATCCTGTATAATAATAATTCAGATATTGTCTTTTAGAGCCGGCGATTCCCTACACCATACCGGCCCCCTCCAATCTGAATGATTATCAGATACATTGTACCCCTAACCATTCACCACAAAAAGTGTCAATAAGTAAAACCACAATAGAACGTTTTTGACAATTCCTTTTAATAAAAAAAAATAGTGTCCCGCGATGTACATCCATCGTCAATCATGCTGCCTGACGGACCCAAAAAATAGAAAAAACTCCACCTTCATGGGAGGGCTCCCCCTGACTGCTCTCTTTTCCTTTTGACAGCTATTATATATGCTAGGGCGGGGAAACCCACTCATGTAACCAGATAGTATTAACCAGATATTAATACTAATATATATGTGTATGTATTTTATATATTGTGTTATATGTAGGAATTCCAGGACAAATCCATTTTACACATCAAAAATGTGTTAAAGTTGTGCAGGGCCACATTGGTATTTGTTAATCTAATTATGCATATCAAAGGGGACAGATAGTGACTCTGTGCAATGTTAATGTAAATATGCAAGAATGTAAATTAGGGCAGTTTATGACTGCAGCTGTTTCTGGGTAGGGATGAGCTTTTTTGTTCGAGACAAACATGAGTTTGACTTGAATAGAGTGGAGACTGGAGCATCACTGGACATTGGATCACCGCGGGACATAGAGAATGGATTACATCGCTGGAATGTTTTTTTTATTTTTTATTTTTCATAAAGCACTTCTCCCAAATGTGTCTGTGGTTTTTAACAGTTTTGACACTTTATTTTGTGATATGGTAGGGCTACAATATACCCTGTTACCAATTCACATGGGGGGGCGGAATCTGGGGGTCCCCTTTGTTTAAGGGGGCTTCCATATTTCTATAAGCCCCCCACCCGCAGACCCCCACAACCACCGTGCAAGGGTTGTGGGAATGAGGCCCTTGTCCCCATCAACATGGGGACATCCTTCCCATGTTGAGGGCATGTGGCCTGGTACGGTTCAGGAGGGGGGAACGCTCTCTCGTCCCCCCTCTTTTCCTGCAGCCTGCCAGGTTGTGTGCTCAGATTAGGGTCTGGTATGGATTTTTTGGGGGACCCTGTGCCTTTTTTTTTTTTTTGTGCGGGGTTTCCCTTAAAACCCATACCAGACCTGAAGGGCCTGATATGGAATTAAGGGGGTCCCCGACTCTTTTTTTTGGTTCAGGGTTCCTCTTAATATTCATACCAGACAAAAAGGGCCTAGTAATGGAACTGGGGGGAACCCCTGATGTTTTTTTTCAATGTATTGCAGGGACCCAACAATTCATGAATAGCCGCGAGTAGTTTTAAATTCCTTTTTTTCCTTTAGAAATTACATTTTGTGCAGAGACACTACTTTACAGGCATACTATACACACCCCCAGGTACAACATTTAAAGGAATATTTCACTTTTATTGTTTCACTTTAAGCATTAAAATCACTGCTCCCGAAAAAAACTGCATTTTTTAAAACTTTTTTTTGCATTGATACATGTCCCCTGGGGCAGGACCCATGTCCCCAAACACTTTTTATGACAATAACTTGCATATTAACCTTTAAAATGAGCACTTTTGATTTTTCATGTTTGTGTCCCATGTCACTAATTTTTTGCCTGTTCTGGTGCGAACCAAACCGGGGGGTGTTCGGCTCATCCCTATTTCCGGGTAAGGGGTAATTGTCTGTCACTCTGAAGGACAGAAGCAGATCAAAGACCTAATAGAAATGGCCAATAAAATTGCTCAGCATTCAGTGTATAGGGAATATAACCTGGTGTTCAGTCATTCATTCTCCATGATTATGAAGGCACAGATCTAGGAAAAATTGGACTCTGAGTTATATTTACTCTGTTGGATTTTGTCATCTGTTGCAAGATTTTGTTCTGTGTTGGAAGTCAATAAAGTGCATCTCTGGAAGAATCGGGATGCTGCAGAAATTGCTTACATCATCATTATAATAACTACTAATTAATTATCTACCCACTATACTATATCACTACACCCACCACCCGCCCTTTCCTATATAACAGCTGAAGCTGAGCTTTTTTTTTTTTCTTTTCTATTTTTCGGGTCCATCGGGCCGCGTGATTGAAGATGAAGGGACATCTCAGGACACTTTTTTTGTCCAATCAGAAAGGATGCAGAACAGGCCAGTAGCTAAACTGCATATTGAGCAAGTTTTGCAAGTGGTCCATCCTGAAGACCCATTAACAAAGTGGATGCACAGTTGGAAAGGTCTCCAACTCTGCTCTTGCCCTTAGATATTCCTGTACCATATAATGCAGATGCTGCCGATGGTTGCTTGAATCAGCCCTGGGCGCTGAGGACTAAAGAATTGTTTAAAGGCATCGGTCAGCCGATCACCTTCTCCTTCCAGGGTCTTGAAAGGCTTTACATAAACTTTTCACCAAGGCATCCTGAAGAAGTTTCATCCTCTGCTCCCTCTGTGAAGACAAGATGAGCTCTGCAACTTTTCCCTTGTAACGTGGATCAAGAAGGGTTGCCAGCCAGTAATGATCCCTCTCCTTGATACCACGAATCCTAGGGTCCTAGAAGCATGAGGTTCTGAGTCCTCTGGGTTACTAATACCATATACAACTCCTTAGGTTTCTGAGAACTGAAAACCATCCCTTGAAGACTGCCGTGTGTTATCTTTTACATCTATGCTGACACAATCCTCCTCCTCTTCTTCCTGTGTATTGGCAGCTCCACAGGAATGTTATCTGCATAAAGGGGCCTTGAGGGGAAAGGTAGTCCTCTTCTTCCTCCCGTTGTTCTGCCTCAAGTGCCCTGTCAATGATTCCACAAAGCATGTGCTCCAGCAGGAAGACTAGAGGGACAGTGTCATTGATGCTCACCATCCTTATGACCTCTTCAAATGGTGACAGGACTGTTGCATGCATCCTTTATCAGTAGCCATTGGCGTGGCAAAAAAGAAGCCATGCTCCCCTGAGCCTGTCCTAGTGTCATACTTACACATATACTTATAGATGGCCCTCTGTTTTGTGTGCAGCCACTGCAGCATTGCCAATGTTGATTTTCACCTTGTGGGCATGTCACAAATGAGACGGTTGGTGGGCAGGTTGAATTCCCTTTGAATGACAGCATTGGCATTGTATGACCGCTTAAAATGCCCACAGACTTTTATGGCCTGCCTTACCAGATCTTGTAAGCCTGGGTACCTGGTCAAGAAACGCTGCACCACCAAATTCAGGATGTGTACCAAGCATGGAACATGTGTCAAGTGTCCCTGTCGAAGGGTGGAGAGAAGGTTGGTGCCATTGTCACATACAACCATTCCTGACTCAAGCTACAGTGGCATCAACCACCTTTGAGCCTGCCCCTACAGTGCTGACATAATCTCTGCCCCAGTGTGGCTCCAATCCCTTAGACAGACCAACTGAATCACCACATTGGCATCTTTTAGCCTGACTGCTTGCATAGCCCCTTGAACTCTTAGGGAGCACTGCTGGTTTAGAGGACAATTCAGCAGAAGAGGCCATAGAGGAAGAAGAGGAGGGAGTGGAGCAGACAGATGTGGCAGAATCATCTGTCCAGCATCCTTCCCAGCTGCCAGCAGAGTTACCCAGTGATCCATGAAAGAAAGATAATGTCCCTGACATTCGCCTGCTGCACCATGAGTCAGCAGTAATATGAACCTTGCTGCTAATCGCCCTGTCCAACGAGGCCAAAACATTGTCTTCCACATGACGGTAGAGGGCTGGAATGGCCTTACATGAAAATAAGTTTATTTTTGGAACCTGCCACTGTGGTACAGCACATTCCACAAATTCACAAAAGGGGGCAGAGTCTACCAACTGAAAAGGCAGCAGTTTTAGTGCTAGCAATTTGACCAAGCTAGCATTTAGACACTGAGCATGTGAATTGTTGAGACAATATTTTTTTGTATGGTTCAGCAACTGGAGAAGTGACATTTGCCTGCTGAAATTAACAGGTGGTGTACTGCTAGCAGACTGACTGCAAGAACTTGTGGCACCTATTGCTATACCTTCTTTCCTCGCAGTGCAGGTTTTTGAGAGGACTTAAGGTTTATTAGGGGTTGAGATCCCAGATGAGGAGCAAGGAGAAGTTAACCTTTTTTATGATGTGGGTTTTTTCAGGTGCTGTTGCCAATGGTCACATGTCTTGTCAAGTATGTGGTGCCCAAGCGGCTGGTGTTCTGGCCACACTTCATTTGCTTCAGACATAGTTTTCAAACAACAACAGTGTGATCCACTGCAGTGCCCTGCACCTGTTGAGCTCTGTGGTGTGATACAACAGGGTGGCTTCACTTAAGCTGGCCCCTGGAGGACATCCTGCCTCTTTGGGGTTGTGTCTGCTCCTTACTTTCCTCCTCTCTTGTCTCAGTCAGTGACCTCATCATCCTCTCTCTCCTCATCACCGGAGCAAACTTGGCAGTATGCTGCAGCTGAGGGAACGTGACTGCTAGTTTATTGTCCTTCTGTGGCAACCCCTCTCTCTAGACTCACATTACTCCTTTCCTCTACCTGGTAACCAACTTCGGGGCCTTCAAATTGCATAAGTATAGAATGGAGAAAAGATTTTCCAAATAAGTTTTAACATAAAAAATAAAAAAACTGAAATATTTATAAAAAAATAATTATTTTCTAAAACTTGTAAACGGTGAATCCCTTTTGTATAAGCCCCACCCTTGTGTCATTTTATTATTTTAGTAAAAACTATTGGATTTCATATTGGAGTTAACATGTACTATAGGCAGAACTACTTTTCAAGCATATAGGCATTTCCTAAACCATAAAGAGACTTTTCAATCCTCTTAACATGCCCCGCATATCCTACAGTTCTTTTGCTGAATATATGCCCAAACATCCACAGATAGACAGAAGAAGGGAAAAAAAAGAAAATATAATTAAATGGTGTAAATTGTCAAACTTGGTGTCCGTTCCTTATAAATGTGCTGGCTTAGGCACATGCCAGTGTTGTAAATGCTTCTTTGCAAATCCCCCTTTAATATTCCTTTTATGGGATCATGAGATCTATGTAAACCCATTTTGTTTCAATAGTTTGTCTTCTTGTAAAATGTGATTAAATTGTATTTTAATTCCGCTACTGCACTTATTATCTCATGACCAATCAAAAACCTCTGCACAACTAAGCTTTAAAATGGTCATTATCTCCTACAAATATCCATCAGATTGTCTTGAGGAGATTACAGAACCAAGGTATTAGTTGTCTCCTAATTGTAATTAGCTGATTAGCTGGAATGACCCATTTTAAATGCCATTTTGGTTTTAGATTGAGCGTTCATGATAAACTCATCATCAACCTTTTCATCCTGCATCCGAAAAATCTTTCTCACTTGCAATAACTAAGACGATTAATGAAACATGTCACATACATACATGCCATTGTTAGAATATAATGATGTATTTAATTATTTTTAACACTGAATCATAACTGTTTTGCTTGTTTCTCAAGGACATAGTGACCTTATGGAGTAACAAATGATAGATCTGGTACTCGTTTTAGTGATTTACACCTATTGTTCTCTGCTTTCCTTTTTCATTGCTCATGTTGTTCCTTTATTTCTTGCACAAAGTGCTATTATGGATTTTAATTACATTCCCTGAAACCCAGTCTGTTAACAACAACAATCTTTCATGATTGCATGAATCATTCAGCTGAGATAAGCATCAAGGAGATAACAACACAGGCATACTTTTTGTCACAAAAATTATATTCAGCTGATGTTGTACTCATAACCTTTCAGATAGAAAATTAAACCTTAAAAGGCTGAATTTGGGGTAATATTCAAATGTGTCAAACATACGATCTACAAGATACAGTACAGTATATCATTTAAGGTTGGGAGAGTAAGATTTTCAAGCAGGCTTCTACAATCTGCTTTGAATATTCACCTAAAAATAATAACTTCAAAATGACATATGATTGAAAATGTTCATTTATTTGGTTCCTAAAATGTTTTGTGTGGGCTTGCATACATCATCTTTGTTCTTTTTCTCTCCAGTGTATTTCTGCAAAGTATGGTGTAGAAAAGAATGAAAAAATTAGACATATGTGGAGACAATTTAGCCACGCTAGAGATGTGTGAACCGACTCCATAGAGAGCCGGTCACAATCTCCTGTTATGCTAATTGAATGCAGGAAAACCGCATCCAATTCAGCTGTTAACCCAGCCTAAAGGACAATTGTAAATTACTGAAGATGTTTTTTTTTTTTTTTTCCTTCCTCTTCGAGTGCTGTCCACCTGATTTTTTTACTTCAGTCCCAATCCAGTGTTCCTTACTGTACAGCCATGCATTGAGCCATGTGGCTTTTCTAGTAAAAAAAATGACTTCTACATTTAATTCTTTGGGAGAGCCATACTCTGAGCTACCATGAATATAGCTTTTTCACAAGAATGAAGGTGACCACTGAGCACATGCAGAGTGCTAAGCAGGCATTTTTCATTGGAAATGCTGTGTGACTTATAATGGGGGACACACAGTGAAAATTGCTGGGTCAGGGCCTAAAGTGATTGTAAACCCTTACATATACCCAGTAGGTTTGCATGCTGTAACTTGTTCTGGACTTTTCGTCTAGGTTCACCCTAGATGGGGTGAAACTTCACAGCAAATTTGGCACCACTTTAGGCGATACACAGAGATGAAACAAATCCTCCTATATACGTAAGTCACATCTGTTTATTTGCATGCTTCTCTTCTCTACATCTGTTCAAATTCCAGAATTTATAAAGCATGTCTAAAGCCCCGTACACACGATTCGAATTTCCGCCTGACTTTTTCCATAGGAAATTCCGACCGTGTGTATGCTCCATCGGTAAAATTCTATCGGAAATTCCAATGAATTCCATCAGAGTTTAAATATAGAACATGTACCAAGCAGATGAGGGTGATGACGTCAGCAAGCCGCTCATTCCGCCCGACACGTTTCATGATGACGTGACCTTTCATGCTCTGGTTGAGGTCAGGACTCTGTGCAGGCCAGTCAAGTTCCTCTACCCCAAACTCGCTCATGCATGTCTTTATGGAACCTTGTTTGTGAACTGTTGCGCAGTCATGTTGGAACAGGAAGGGTCATCCCCAAACTGTTCCCATAAATTTGAGAGCATGAAATTGTCCAAAATGGGTGGATGGGGAATTATGGTGTGGGGTCGTTTTTCAGGGGTTGGGCCTGGCCCTTTAGTTCTAGTAAAAGGAATTCTTAAGGCGTCAGCACACCAAGACATACCATACCAAGACATTTTGGTAAATTTCATGCTCCCAATTTTGTGGAAACAGTTTGGGGGTGGCCTCTTCCTGTTCCAACATGACTGTGCATCAATGGGCCCTCTCAAGCTGCAATTACCTTACCCAACATGATCCTGACTTCCCAATCTCATATTGTGAAAAAGAAGATCTGCAGCTTCCATCTGCACTATGCAAGTGCTTCACTCTCTTACCCACTAAGACAGATATTGAGGCCATGTTCAATATGTATGAAGCTACTCACCACAGCAATATGCAGGAGATCAGGGAAGGCCTGCAATCTTTCCATATACGATTAGAGGAGACTAAGGCCGCGTACACACAATCAAATCTATCTGCTGGAAACGGTCGGCCCGACCGTCCCAGCAGACAGATTCAATCATGTGTACGGGCGAGCCGACGGATTTGGCCAGCAGACAGATTTGAAAGCATGCTTTCAAATCTGTTGGCTGGGAACCCGTCCACCCGACATGTCTGCTGGTTAGTACGCTAACCAGCAGACATGTCTTCTCGCACACGCATCAAATGGTTTCGACGCATGCGCGGAAGTGTTTTACTTCCTGGTGCGGTGACGTGACGGCATTAACGTCACCGCCACATCAGCGCGCCGTCTGCCGGCAGGGATTTTGGTTTGATCGTGTGTACACGATCAAACCAATATGTCCCCAGCAGACAGATTTGTTCAAATCGGCCTGTCCGACCGATTTGAACAAATCTGTCTCCTCGTGTGTATGGGGCCTTAGTCTGTCATACCCTCTAACTCGAAGGCAGTGAGCCAACTTTAAACTTTGGTTCCTACTCAGCATAATGTTATACAAGCACTCCTTACTCAACTGGATGATTTAGAGAACAACATCTCATAGAATTTTTTGACTATATTACCAATGTTTTGGACCAGGGAGGTGCTGTGAACGTAGCATACCTTGATTTCAGCATGGCATTTAATACAGTTCCACAGAATGATCTAATACAAAAGTTGTACAAGCTAGGACTTAACTCTTGGGTGGTTCAGTGGATATGCAGTTGGCTAAAGGATAGATATACAAGTGTGGTAGTATATGGGGTTCATCCGAAACAGAAAGCAGCCTCTAGTGGCATACCACAAGGCTCTTTTCCGTGTCCTGTTTTTTTTTATCAATATGTAAGTGATATAACTAAAGGTTTGTTGGGCAAAGTATGTCTTTTTGCTGATCACAAAAAAGTGTGTAATAGGATTGATATCCCTGAAGGTGTCTGTAACATAGAACATGATTTGGCATTATTGGAAGTCAAAGCAGTGGAGAGTGCATTTCAATGTTTCTAAATGTAAAATAATGCACCTAGGGAAAAATAATTCCCTGAGAGACTACAGCATTGTGAACACTACAAAAGAAAACGATTTAGGGATACTTATTTGAGATGATTGTAAAATCAGCACAGAGTGTGACCAGGCAGTAGGAAAAGCAAAAAGAATTCTAGGATGCATCACTAGAAGAATCACCAGCAGGGGGGAGGAGGTCCTGATTCCCCTATATAGAACTTCAGTGAGACCTCATTTAGAATACTGTGTCCATTTCTGGAAACCTCACTTATACAAACATATTGATAAAATAGAACGAGTTCAGAGACGAGTATCAAAAATAGTAAAAGGTTTGGTTAAAAAAATATATCAAGAGCGACTTCAGGAACTTAATATGTACAGTCTGGAGGAAATAAGGGAAAGGGGAGACATGATTGAAACCTTTAACCTCTTTAGACCCGGGCCATAGTAAAAAGACGGCCACAAGGTGCCTATAAAAAGTCGGGAGACAGTCTTCTTGCGGCCTTGGGTCCTCCGGCCACTGGGGGGCCCGTGCACGGCGCTGGTGGCGCGCACGTGCCTGGCGCATCACCGAGATGCCGTTGTGCGTGCCTGTTGGCCGCGATGTTCTCCAGGTGCCCGCGATCGGCAGTGACAGAGCTCCACGTCCTGTCAGGGGGAGAGGAGACCGATGCTGTGTCCCTTGTACCCAGGGACACAGATCGGTTGCCTCCCCCAGTAAGTCCCATCATGCCACAGTTAGACACACTAGTAGGGAACAACCCCTTCCATTAACCCCTTCCCTGCCAGTCACATTTATACAGTAATCAGTGCATATTTATAGCACCGTTCGCTGTATAAATGTGAATAGTCACAAAAATGTGTCAAAAGTGTCCGATGTGTCCGCCATAATATCGCAGTCCTGACAAAAATCGCAGATTGCCACCATTACTAGTAAAAAAATAAAATAAAAACATGTCAGAATTATATCCCCTATTTTGTAGACGCTATAACTTTTGCGCAAACCAATCACTAAACGCTTATTGTGATTTTTTCCCCCCAAAATATGTAGAAGAATATGTATCAGCCTAAACTGATAAATTACAAATAAAAATAAAATTGGGATATTTATTATAGCAAAAAGTAAAAAATATTGTGTTTTTTTCAAAATGTTTGCTCTTTTTTTGTTTATAGCGCAAAAAATTTAAAATGCAGGGGTGATCAAATACCACCAAAATAAATCTCTATTTGTGGGGAAAAAAAGGACGTCAATTTTGTTTGGGAGCCACGTTGCACGACCGTGCAATTTTCCTTTAAAGCGACGCAGTGCCGAAAGCTGCAATTTCACCTGGGCAGGAAGGGGTGAATAAGGTTCATTAAAGGGGTGAATAAGGTTCAGGAAGGCAGTTTTTTCAATATGAAACCAAAATCAAGAACACAGGGACGTGACCTTAAACTAACTGGAGGAAAACTAATCTAAGGTGCCGTACACACGGCAGAGAACCTCGACGGGCAGAACACATCGTTCCGCCCGTCGAGGTTCTCTCCCGGCCGTCGAATTCGGCGACCCGCCCATCGGGAATGGCAACCAGCCATTCTTCCAGGCGGGCCGTCGAGGAAATAGAGAGCGTGCTCTCTATTTCGGCTCGACGGGCTTCCCGACGGGAAGCTCGCTGAGACCGTACACACGGCCGAGGTCCTCGCTGGAATGTGCATTCCAGCGAGGTTCTCTCTGATTTTCAGCGAGAACCTCGGCCGTGTGTACGGCACCTTAGAAAGTATTATTTTACTGAAAGGGTAGTTGATGCTTGGAATAAACTACTAGCAGAGGCAGTGAGACAGTCAGCAGTAAATGTCTTCAAATATGCTTGGGACAAACATATATCTATATTCCGACAATAAAGTTAACAGAAAAAAAATTGGCAAACTTGATGGACTACTTGGTCTTTTTCTGTCATCACTTTTCTATGTTTCGAGCATGTGGCCTGTTTCTGGCCTGCTGGGATGCATGCTCGGATATGCTCAGATAAGCATCCTCGCCTCAACCAGGGCTAAACGTTTGTTGAGAGAAAAGTTTTCAATAAAAGGTACAACTCTCCCAGTACAGTAATTCAACTCAGAATGCAAATCCTGTGCAACAATACCAATAGGCAGGTTATTTGAAATAATAAAGGGGTTGATTTACTAAAGGCAAACAGACTGTTAACTTTGCTAGGACACTTTGCTCCAAGCTTAGTGAATAAGGTAAAGCTCTGCTAAGGTTTTTTCATCCAATCATGTGCAAGCACTTTTTTTTGCTTTAATAAGGTCTTAACAGACCTAAACATATGAGCTGTATAAAAAAAAAAAAAAAGATGTGTACTTTTACTGCCGGTGATACAGGAAGAAGGAGAAAGTAATAGTGCAACCCATTTATTAAGAGTCAAAAATGTAAACCAATAAAATCACTCAGCAAAAGCCCAACAATAAAATATGTCAGCTCAATCTTTCTCAAGCTGTGACAGGCCACATTTCTGTCCTTTAAAGTGTAGTACTAACCCCCGAAGGAGCTGCTGAATATTTTGGGTGGCATGTTACCTCTATATACTCGCTGTCCAGGGTAATAAAAGAGAGTCTGAAGAATTCCAATGTCCACAAGATACGCTTATTTTTCTATGATTTATTTGCAGAACGTAGTAGAAAAGAAGTTAGAGGGGTGGAAGGGTAAATAGGTAGGTAGGCTCAGGTGCATACTCTCAAATTAGGAAACACTCCCGCTTCCAGCGAACAGTTCTCGTCACCACTCTAGCCAAAGTCGGTATTGCTCACCCGGATAGGTCCCTGTCACTGGCCTAGCAGCCGGAATGACACACGGAATAAAGTACAGTCTCTGCAACAGACCTTCCATTGTGAGGAGACACTTTCAGTCCAGAATCCTCTGCCTCAGGATTCAGCACCAGGATCTCTCCAGATTGCCTTTAGCAGAGATTAGATCTGACAGGCAATCATCATCAAGCCTCTCAGTGTATGTTGCATCCTTCGATGAAGTCTCCAGGCCTTCTCCCAAGATACCAGCCTTTTGCATGGTCTTCTCCAGGATAGGTCCTCCCCTGGTTTCCTTCACCAAGTGGCTTCCTCCCGCAGGACAGACAGCACAGGATCACCTTTAAAGAGCAGGCCCCAGTCTCACTACTGGGCCTACCAGCAAAGCTGCAACCCCGAACCAACGTGGTCCCGGAGCCAAAATTCAGAAGACGCACCCCAGGCCAGGTGGGCCATGAGGTGCATACAACGGAACCCCGCCAATAGCGTCTGTCCCTTAAGTACCCCTCCCCAGCAAGCACAGCGGGGCAACAGCTCCCACTGATTGGCTGCTGAGGGGAACACCCAATACACCCTGACTCTGCTGCTGCCACCCTTAGACTAGGATGGTAATAACACCTCCAAGCGAACAATGGTGGTTACTCCCAGCACAGCCATTGCTGGAACAGAGGCTAAATTGCCCATAATTACACATGTCTGAGTCAAATACCAACTCAGACCCCCTCTAAATTTACAGCAGCACCTGTTCAACAGGAGCAGGCCACTACAAACGGATTTATGGTAAAAGAATATAGTTGATCCACACTACTTTTACTTGCAGACAAAACTACAAACTATCAACAAGAATATATGTTAGGTTAATATTTGCAAAAAAAAAAAAGAAATGGCTGATTCCTTAATTGAAGTTTTCCAAAAACATTTGGCTACTTTGACATATATTAATATATTTTCTATTTTCAGTGCATTGCAGGCATCTTGAAAGATTTTAAGAGCAGTTAACTTTCTGAAAATATTTATCATTTAAAATGTCAATAATATGCTATAAAATAGATACAGTATATGGATCTTTACACTATTTTGAGGATTCAGTGCACTAAAAGCCTAATTCAGATATTTGCATTGCTGCTACATTTCTCAGCTTATTTATTCAAGAGCCTATGCATTTATATCAGTTTCATGTACTTCCGATTAACTCATGCTAATATTAAACTAAAATTGCTTTCTACAAATTCACTAGAAAATTGAAATTGAGTTATTCAGCTATTCTGTGGGTCAGATGAGTGGCCAGAATAAAATATAATTTTATTGCTTTACTAGGCACTTCAGAAAATTATTTCTATTCTGGATTCTTATTAATTTAGAGTGCATAAGAATACTAGGACCAAAGTGAAAGTGTCTGCCTATAGACATTTGAAAAGGTCCTTAATGAATCCATCTTTCTAAATATATGTATAGTCTGTGATTAGTCAGTATCCATCAAGTCCTAGGATTAGATTTCTGTGCAGCAAATGGTGTGGGGTTCTGTACATTATAGATTATAACCATATCAAAGTGTAACATGAAATGAATATTTTGCATTAAGGTTAAAGATAACTTAAGAAATAGACACTTAAAAGAGTCTAAATCAGTGTTGGACTCAAATGTGTGTGGTTCACCAAAGGAAATAAGACTTTCTCTGTATCAAAATATGAGGGTGGCTTACTGTGAGTGGGCCTGGTTAAATAGGCATGGTCTAACAGTGGCAGTGTATTCTTAAGCTGGCCATACACATATCAAACTGTTTTGATCAGCCAATGAGCTGATCAAAAAAAGCTGAATAGATTCCCCCATCCACAAAATCCTCCCCCACTGTGTCAGTATATTCTGACAGCGAGGACTCCTCCACCAGTAGAATGCACTAACCAGTGTTGCAACTGATTGGTAACAGCGCTGATCAAAGCAAAACTTTTCAACAAGCCTGATTATGGGCAGTGGGTCATTAGATGGCCTGCTCCATAGATGGATTAAAAATTGGCTGGATGTAACATATACATGAATGTGAATGTAACATAAAAGTAGAGTAGTTGGAAAGTGCTGTGATCAGAAGATGTAGTGTAATTGTAGATGTAGTTTAATTCTGTAGTATAAATCAGTAATTAGGCATAGACATATATTTTTCACTTACCATTTGAAAGAACAGGCTAGGCTAGAGTTGACACCTAGATGCCAATAGAATTATACGTCCCATGTAGACATAGATTTCTCACCTTCCTGAAGCCTCAAAGAAAGTCCTAGTCATATTGGCTACAAGAATCATCAGGGGACATTCAGGAGGGTCCGAACTGTCTAGCAGCTTTGATTTATATTAACAGATCTGAAGAATCTGTTTTTATCTCTCATAAAAGCTAAAATATTAGTTGCCGAGAGATGAAACTAATTCCTTCTGATTGTACATATTTTGGGCTACATATACATGTAAACCTGTATTTGTAGCATATGTAGAATCCTGGAGAGTTCGGCAACCAAACAGTAATAACTAGTGTCGCGATCGGATGGACGCGCTGGTTTCGGAAATCCTATCTGTGACCCAGCCATCGAAACTGTCCAGAACCTGTTTGATCCTGACCTCTTTAGAACATGGAAAATCCTGTGGGCTGAGAAGGGAATATTCCCCCCAGGGTTAAAGTCAAACCCACATTCATATTCCAATAAATTGAGAAGCATGGGAAATGGACGAGGTGATTCCTACAAAGCAGGTCCCTTTGACTGGAAAATGACAGTTGCTTCTGACATGCTTCTGTCAAAGGATAAACTTTGGTAAAGTTTATTTCTATTTTTATTTTCATGATGAAAAGCCAATTGTGTATGTCTGTCTGTCTTTTTTTTTTGTTTGTAAGTATTTTTCTTTGTATTTATTTTATGCACTGCCCACTTTTGGTATATTAAATTATAAAGTTAATAAGTGACTTATGTGTGCTAAGCTAGGGCTCATATCCCTGTAGAGATTGCTACATTTTAGTGTTGTTGTGCTCAGTTCTTAGTTGACAATCTGTGTGCAATTGCACTGTGTGTTAGCAGGTTGCATGCAGATTATCAGATCTGCCCCACGGAGATCTGTGTGTGGTTGCCTAGCAGACCAGTCTGTGGACAAACTGTTGGGTGGTGGTCAGCTACCATTTGATGTTTGTGTGATGTGTGGACAGTGGGGAGAGCGATTCACACCAGGGTTCTAACTTGCAGTATAGCTAGAGAGAATCATAGTTGCGTGTGCCAATTGCTAGACTGCACCAGATTGTATGTAAGATTTGCATCTGACTGTGTGTGATCAGCCAGCTGGATTCTAGAGGAGTCTCCCTCTAGTAGTCGCCAGAGGTAGTGTGGTGTGTGAAAGTTAATCATGGCCAGTCTTACTTGCTTAGAATAAGTTCCCAATCATTCCCTTTCTCAAGTCAGGGACCACGCCTGACACCGATCCACGATGAAATGGCCGAATTTCAATACATTTGTGGTCAGCTTTAGGGAGAATGAAAAGCAAGGCTAGTTAGAGGAGAACATGTTTTACAAAGGTTCCTATTCAGTTTTTCATTAGCCTACAGTTCAGCTGTTACTAGAAACTGCTCATATCATACAAAAGACTGATGGAAAAAGCTTGCATAATAATGCATGTCATAGTTTTTCTATTGAAAATAGGCCATTCAGCCGACAGTCTAAGCCCCACGAATTGACCCACGTTAATATTATAATACATTTTTCTGCTCTAAATGCACCTTTTTAACCCCTTAAGGACCGTCGCATGTACATTTACGTCGGCAGAATGGCACGGACAGGCACATCAACGTATATATACGTTGCTGCCTTGTTGTGGGTCGGGGGTCCGATCGGGACCCCCCCCGGTACATGCGGCGGTCCGGTTTGCTGAAGGAGCGATCCGTGCTGGGGGGGGCGGTGGTTCGTTTTTGTCCGCACCCTCCGGATCGCTCCCAGCCAATCCGTGCACTCCCCTGCAGTGTCATTTCCTCCTCCTGTGTAAACACAGGAGGAGGAAGTGATGTGATCTCTGCTCTGGGTTTTTTTCAACCGCCCCTGAGGAGAGATCACATCACATAGTAAGTCTGCACAACACTACACTGACACCAGTACACGCAGGCACACTTAACCCCTTGCGATCACCCCCCCTCCCCCTGTCACAGTGTCACTGAATGCAGTAATCATATATGTATGATTACTGTATTTAGTGTCAGTGTGACAGTCAGTTAGTGTTAGGTTCAGGGTAGCCCCTGTACTCCCCCTGATAAAGTTTTAACCCCTTGATCACCGCCCTAGTTAACCCTTGCACTCCCTATTGCCAGCGTCACTAAGTGATCATTTTTCTGATCGCTGTATTAGTGTCGCTGTTCCCACTAGGTAGCTATTTTTTTTTTATTGCGATTTTTTTTTTTACTAAAGTCATGTGGCTAAATAAATTTTGGCCTAAATGTTTGACTAAAATTTAGTTTATTTGATTTTTCTTATAACAAAAAGTAAAAAATATTGTTTTTTTTTCAAAAATGTCACGCTATTTTTGTATATAGCGCAAAAAATAAAAATCGCAGAGGCGAGCAAATACCTCCAAAAGAAAGCTCTATTTGTGGGAAGAAAAGGACGCAAATTTTGTTTGGGAGCCACGTCGCACGACCGTACAATTGTCAGTTAAAGCGACGCAGTGCCGAATTGCAAAAAGGGGCCTGGTCCTTTACCTGCATTTTGGTCCGGGTCTTAAAGGGGTAATTCCCCCAAAAACCTTTTTTTACCATTGATTGAGGCTCGTTATGTCAAGGGGAATCGGGTGTTTTTTTATTAGAAACGAAGCAATACTTACCGTTTTACAGATGCATCGTCTCCGTCGCTTCCGGGTATGATCGTCTGGTCTGGGCGTGCCTATTTGATTGACAGGCTTCCGACGGTCGCATACATCGCGTCACGAGTAGCCGAAAGAAGCCGAGCGACGGTGCGGCTCTATACTGCGCCTGCGCACCGTCGTTCGGCTACTTTCGGAAAATCGTGACGCGATGTATGCGACCTCGGAAGCCTGTCAATCAAATAGGCACGCCTATAGTCGGAGCCCATACCCGGAAGCGTCGGAGACGATGCATCTGTAAAACGGTAAGTACGGCTTCATTTCTAAAAAAAAAAACCTGATTCCCCTTGACATAACGAGCCTGAATAAATGTTAAAAAAAAGGTTTTTGGGGGAACTACCCCTTTAAGTGGTTAATGCCCAGAATGCAAGTTAAATCATGACCACACTTAATTAGCCATGAAAAAAAAAACTATATAAAAAACAAGAAATACATTAATATCACTTGGTTGTATCTGTCAATATGCCTGACATACCCTCAGATGTCAATAACTGTAGTTGAAGGTTATGTTGGAATTCTTTTTTTTTTCATGTGAGCCCTGTTATAAGTTATACAACTGTTCAAATCTTTCCCCAACAAAACAAGAGAACCGCCTAAAGCATTTGGTTTGCATGCTACATATTCTCTTGTATCTAGAATTGTTTGCCATTCCTTATTTCTGTTTTTTTTTTTTTCTCTTTTTTAACCTTATGCTCTATCAATGAGTGGAACTACAAGGGCTTTAGATTTATCTATCTATCTATCTATCTATCTATCTATCTATCTATCTATCTATCTATCTATCTATCTATCTATCTATCTATCTATCTATCTATCTATCTATCTATCTATCTATCTATCTATCTAATCTATCTGTAATTGTAATGAAAGGAGTGCTGGTAATTGCAAAGTTACTTACATTGGTGTCCTATATATACATCAGAATCTGGGGCATAGCCTGCCATGTTTACTCTGCTGCATCAGATAACACAAATGTGTTGCAGATCCACTGAACGGCTCTTGATGTGCAGTAGCATTTGCAAAAGTGGAGAAGTCCACTGCCACACACTGTGGGGGTTAAAAGAGACAGTCTGGCTGCTGGAAAGAAAAGAGACAGATGGGAAGTCTGAAAGACACATGAGATGCAGTTGAGACATTGCTGGATGTCTTGAATGGGGTAGGAGAAGTCAAGACGAAGCTGTAGAGGGTGAAGTAGAGTTGTGGAGGGGGATGAAAAGGTGAGCTTCAGACGGAAAGATGCAGAGGTAAGCTTTGGCTGGGATTGTGCAGAGGTGAGCTGTGGACAGGATTTTTTGCAGATCTGTGGGCTGGGAGTGCAGAGCTTGGACAGGGGTGCAAAGGTGAGTTGTAGGTAGGGGTGTGGATAAAGTTGCTGAAGTGAGTTGTCGCTGGAGAGAGTACAGAGGTGAGTTGTAGGTAGGGGTGTGGATAAAGTTGCTGAAGTGAGTTGTCGCTAGAGAGAGTACAGAGGTGAACAGTGGATATGTGGGAAATGGAGGTGAGCTTTGGATGGGTGTGCAGAAAAGAAAATGTGATTAAAGAGTTACATTCTTAGGAATCACTGTGCTCCAGTTGATGCCTCTTATGGGGAAATGCGTCAGCTAGAGCTTTATTCTGTGACATTACCACAAATCAGCCTTCTGGATGAGGTTCACGGCTGTGTTTGTTTTACCTGCATTTTTACATCTGAAATCTAGTAAGTGCAATATGATACTTTAAATGAATATTAGTTTTTACTAGGGCTGTGCAAATTAACTTTTAATTAATCGATTCATCTTTAATTTTTTGGATTGATCAAAATCTTTTTGATCGATTAAAATTATTTCGATTGGTACTCACCACTCTGCCGGCCTCTGGGCCTTCAGGGAGTTCTGTCGGAGATCCGGTAACGTCACGGACAACGGCAGGGCTTGCCGTGTCCATCTGAAGGGCTCCTTTGCTATGCCTTCATATCTGCATGCCGACGGGACCTTACTATCTGACACACGCAAGGGCTGTTATACTTCCCTCTATCAACCTGGGATTCTACAGCCATCCACTGGAAGTTGTGATAGTTTCCTTCATGGGACATCTACATGCCGACGGACTAATGTTAACCTCTCATCTGGATTCAGCAGTGGTATTGTTGTACACATTTTTATACCAGTATCATACTTAGCTACATGATTTTATGACTGCTTTTGGTACTGTTTGGTATTACTTGCACCATTTTTACAGTTTATGTAGCTACATCGATTTTATCTCCAGTGCAATATTTATTTGGTTACCTATTTGAAGACTATAAAAGTTTTAATGCTATTCCCATCGAGCGCTGTGCTGTGTGTTTTTTGTATCCTGCTATCCATTTTTACAGTTGTTGGTAGCTGCACTGGGAATCAGCCTGCAAGGAGATCAGCTAAAAGTAGTTGGATCTGTATGTGTGTTATAATTAATCGAAATTAGTCGATTAATCAATTAAAAAACAAAACAATTTTTTTATCAGTAACAGCCCTAGTTTTTACACACTGCACTCTTAAGTGTCTCCCTTCTTGAAATCTCTTTGTGCTGGAGAGCTCTTGCAGCAGGATGTTCAGAGGAACCGGGAACATATGCGAAAATCTCGTATCCAGGTTATATCCATATCTCACTAAGAGGAAGCTATCCTACCAGAGCTTTGAAGTGGGGTGTAAGATCCCTATCATATGGGATCCATTGCTTCTGGTAAGAGGCAAAATATTCCTTTCTAGTGGAGAGAGCACCATTTAAAGCATGGATTTTGTTGAATTCACAATAGGAGCGCTTATGAACTTTTTTTTTTTTACACTTTCAGATGTGGACTTTTTATTGAAGAGCATTTTATATAGCAATATGTTTACAGTATTTACATTTTTTTTGTATACAAGGACTGTGGCATGCAGTATATTATCATATACACATTGAGTAGGCTTAAGCTTTTAACTTCTCCCATTGAAATTTTTCCACACCCACCATTTGCCTACAGAAAACTGTTTTATATTTCATCTCAGGGTACCCAAGGATGCCCCACATCTTTGAAAGTCCTAGCAAAGCCAACATATATCTCAATTTCAGAGCTGATCTTCTCCTGAGTCTCGGGTGACAAAACACCAATTATTTTCATTCTTCTGATGAGAATCTGTGGTTCAAATCCTTTCCCCAAAGGTTTATAAAATGAGGTTTATCCCAGCAGCTACAGATTAAGAAGTTACACACAAATGATAAACAGTGTGTCATAATATGTTTATATACTGTAACTTTACAATAAACTCTAAAGATGATAAGCAATTTGGTGTTTTCTAGCACCAATTTGCTGAATAGACTTTGTATAATATGTTTATTATATTATTATATCATTTATCATATTTATGAGCTATTTGCTTTTCACTCTGCATAAGACCTAAAATGTATGATTAATTTTTCAGATGATATTGTATCAAGGAGAGTCGTTTTTTTTTTTGTCTGGAAAATATAATTTTCTTACAGCAGCCTTTTTCATTTCAGCCCTCACAGGGAAACAATGCTAAAATATTCAATAAGGAAGAAACTGCCTTATCTTAAAATGTTTTTCTTCACACAAAATAAATGACTATTAATGAACTCCATGTACAAGTCGAGTAGATAAGATATTTTTTTTCAAGTTGTAAGACTGATGATGCTATCAATATTATTAAATCAGTTGGTATATTCCAGGGAATAAAATAGGTAGCATGTATCTTATAATTCAAAGATCCATCTATCTTTGCAAAATAACCTTGATCTTAGGTCAAACATTGTCTTAAATAAAAACTACTAAGGTACTTTGTCTCTTTCTTTTCACAGTTAATTTTATTACATTCATCTTAAAAACAAGTCACAGGGTTAAGATCCTTGTTCACACACTGTCTACAATCTGGTTCAAAGATGTAATTCATTTAACAAACAATTTTGTGCTGAATTGATACATCTATTGCCTTATTGGTTTAGTAAAATTAACTGTTCATAGTTATACAGCCAAAAGAGAATATTAACCCATAGAAACAGATACCATACATGACTTTTTTTATTTTTACATGGTATTTTACATGTTTTTTTTTTTTTTTTACTGGTAATTGAAAAAGGAATATACCAAATCTCACTTTAAATTAAAAAAAAATGCTCTTTATGTATGTTGTATAAAAAAATTTTATGGAAAAAAAAATATATATACCATTTTTAGAAGAGGAGAGCTATGGGACTTTAAATGAAACACCGCAATGTCAGACAAGAACATAACATTTAAGTTACAGTAGATAATTTATTGTTACATGGAGGAAAATATTGCATCAAATAGGTAGTCACATTACTTACACTAAATATGCTGCTCATAGCATGCAATACAAATAGGAAATAGACATAATAAATGTACATGATAACATAAATAGGTTAAAAAACATATAATATAGAAACAGGTAACTGTTGGCACCCAGTGTCACCCAATGACATGCAAGGAAAATAGAAAAAAAACTAACTGCATTTTGCTTGCATGTGATTGGATTGGAGTGTGGGCTTGAAGCCTGACTGAGCAGACATGCCAACTTAGTGCCCCACTCCTGAAGGGATGCTTCTGCCATTTTCTATTATGTACCAGCTCAGTTCCGCTGTCAAACATTCACTGCTTGACCAGTGATAAACCCCCACAACCTCAGGTGATGGTTCTCGGATGTTCAGATCAGAGAATTGGGCCAATGCACTGCTAACCTTGAGTTAAGGGTTGATGAACTGGAAAATAGCACACTAGCTTATATGACTAAAATTGAAAATCTCATAGAGGAAAATATAGTCCTCCAATCTCATAGAGGATTATGAAAGTATCCGCGGGATTCCTGAATCTGTCACTGATTTACAAGCTACCATGCTGGACCCATTACAAGAACTACAGCCATCTATACCAATAAAAAAAAAATGGAAATTCACAGGGTTCATAGAGCCCTCACACCACGTAAAACTGATGGACCGCAGCTTGATACACATTTTCGCACCAAATAACGACTTCTGGTTGCAGCTAAAGTGAAATATATGCTGACTAGGGATGAGCCAAACACCCCCCCCCCCCTTTGGTTTGCACCAGAACCTGCGAACAGACCAAAGGTTTGTGTGAACTTTAGAACCCTGTTAAAGTCTATGGGAAACTAATGTTTGAAATCTAAAGTGCTTATTTTAAAGGCTAATATGCAAGTTATTGTCCTAAAAAGTGTTTGAGGACCTGGGTCCTGCCCCAGGGGACATGTATCAATGCAAAAACAAGTTTTAAAAACTGCAGTTTTTTTAGGAGCAGTGATTTTAATAATGCTTAAAGTGAAACAATAAAAGTGAAATATTCTTTTAAATTTTGTACACAGGATTCTGTGTCATTTTTTTTTAAATTTGATGCAGGATTCCCCTTAATATCCATACCAGACCCAAAGGGCCTGGTAATTGAATGTGGGGGGACCCCCACGTTTTTTTTTTTTTAACAATGACTGCTTTTGTATTGCTGGAAGCCGACAATTCTTTATAGCCGTAAGTGATTTTGAATGACCTTTTACCTTCAGAAATGCCGTTTTGTGCAGGGACAGTTCTAGGCACTGGAAACAAGCGCTGCTTTACAGGCATACTATACACACACCCCAGGTACGAAATTTGAAGGAATATTTCACTTTTATTGTTTCACAGTAAGCATTTTTAAATTCACTGCTCCTGAGGAAACCCAAACACTTTTTATGACAAAAACTTGCATATTAACCTTTAAAATTAACACTTTGATTTCTCCCTTAGACTTCTAAAGGGTGTTCCACGGCTTCTATCGTTTACATATTTATTATTGCATTGCGCCCGTCTGCTGCACCAGTTCACATGCTTAATTAATGATTTACCCGGAGCACCAATAAAGGCATGAACCGGCGCAGCGCATTGTTCTTAGTAAATCAGCCTGATCAACTGATTTTAATTATTGTCATATCGCATTTTAAAGCCCTCCCTCCCTGTCCCCCCTCCCCGACACAGGTTGTTCCCGATAGGGGTGTCGGGGGGAAGGGGTACCCCCAGAGATCTTTCCTCTCTACGGTTCAGTATCTGTTGCATACATTTTTAGTCCTGTTTCCTCAGCTTAAAATAGAAGGTTTGTTGATGCCTTAGTAAACAGGGATTCTAGCCTTAAAAGGCTTCGCTATCTCTACTGATTCCCATCATTCCCTATTTCCCACGTTTACATTACTATGTAAAGGTTACTAGGTTTATAGTCGAAGCATGGGGGGGAGGGGGAGGGGAGGTGGGGAAATCTACCTAAGAAATTTGACTTATTGTTCACATTTATAATCGTCAACGCGATATTTCCTGATGTATCTTCTGTATTGTGTTTACTACTCTGTATGTTCTTTATTTTATGAAAATAAACTTAAATTTGAATGAAAAAAAAAAGCCCTCCCTCCCCCTCCACTAAAGCTAAACTTGATAGGGCCCTTCAGAGTTTGACTTGTTTCTTACAGACTCTGCACATAAACTTTTACGCACATGGCAACACCTCAATTATCTTAAGGCAAACAAACCTGATACCCTTTTAGCTCTAACCTTGCATTCACTTCCCCTTGATATTAGAAAAGTTTTTGACACAGTCTCATGGTCCTATCTCCAGCACACTCTTCAAAAATGAGGGTTGGGACCCCATTTCATGAAGTGGATTTCATCCCTATACGATAATACAAAATCAAGTAGGTTGGTTTAAATCAGACGTATTCCCTGTTAGAAGTGGCACCCATCAAGGATGCCCTCTTTTCCCACCTCTTTTTGCTCTCATCATCGAGCCGCTTTCCCAATTGATTATATTGTTGTTTTTTTTTTGTTTCATACATTTTTATTAAGTGAATGAATATCATACAACAATCCCTTGTAATATTTGGATGCTTAAAGGTACAGTAGATAAGAGCAACATTCTATACCTACAGAATATTTAAATTAATGATTAAGAGTCGCTTAACCACTTAAGCCCAGGACCATTTTGCTGGTCAAAGACCAGGCCACTTTTTGCGATTGCGAACTGACAATTGCGCGGTCGTACAACGTGGCTCCCAAACAAAATTGATGTCCTTTTTTTCCCACAAATAGAGTTTTTTGGTGGTATTTGATCACCTCTGCAGTTTTTATTTTTTGCACTATAAACAAAAATAGAGCGACAATTTTGAAAAAAATCAATAATTTTTACTTTTTGCTATAATAAATATCCCCAAAAAATGTATAATCTTTTTTTCCCTCAGTTTACTCCATGGGTCCTCAAACTATGGCCCTCCAGCTGTTCAGGAACTACAATTCCCATCATGCCCTAGTCATGTCTGTGAATGTCAGAGTTTTACAATGCCTCATGGGACTTGTAGTTCCGCAACAGCTGGAGGGCCGTAGTTTGAGGATCCCTGGTTTAGGCCAATACGTATTCTTCTACATATTTTTGGTAAAAAATCTCAATAAGCGTTTATTGATCCGTTTGCGCAAATATTATAGTGTCTACAAAATAGGGCATAGTTTTATGGCATTTTTATTAATATTTAAAAAGTTTTAAATGAATAAACATGTTATACTTAACTCCTCCAATGGTTTTGCACTGAGCAGCCCCGATCCTCCTTTTCTGGGGTAGGCACTGGCAGTACTGGCTCCTCCCCATTGGGTGCCCCCTGTAGGAAGCCATTTCCTATTGGGGCACTCTTGTGGGCTTGCTCACGAGATTTGGTATTTGTGTCTGTTCAGACACACAACCAGCTCCCACCTCCTGCTCTCCACCCACAGGTTTTGTCTGAAGCCAATGTCTCCCGCTGCTCTCAGCCAAGCATGTGAGACAGGAAAGAGGGGAAACCCTGATGCAGATGTG